>CAMZMU010000066.1:41179846-41497762 GCA_947311845.1 Poa pratensis | reverse complement strand
GTGCTTCACAGCATTCTGCATTATGTGATAGGTACATAATCCATGCCATGCTTCCGTGAATACCTCCCCAACAACATTTCCCATTGCGGTGTCTTGATCGGTAAATATAGCCCTAGGTTGTTTTCCATTGTTGCAGCTAGAAAAGCTCAAATAGCCATTTGAAAGATGCAAATGTTCATCAAACATAAGAGCTCACCAAAAATAATGGTATCCCTGAACTGATTGAATCCAACGAAAACATCAAAAGGTCTATATCTTTGTTTGTGCCAAAAGTAGTATCAAAGGTGATAACATCGCCAAAGTGTGCATAGTCAATGACCATCTTAGCATCAGCCCAGAATATATTTCTATATTTTCTTCACAATCCATGTGCAAACCATATTGGAAGAGGGTCTCGACATCTGTCTTGAAAAAACTTCAACATGCTCCTGCCTGCCATATGACAACTCTCTTTGACGCCTTCCTTGCAAGTAGTTTTGTGATCATGGGAGTGTACTGAGATTCATTCGTCCTCCAACTCGGCAACTAGCTAACTCATGTGCAGCCTTTGCCTAATTCCAGAATCATCGGCCGTCTCAATTTCGAAAGCTTGCAATTCTGAAATCTTCCTTTTAATAACATCAATGGAAGCTTTGTGGCAAGTAAGACCATGATTGTGAACAAGCATTACATCTACCACTTCAAATGTCCTTCCACTCTATTTAATGAAAGACACATATGAACTTCACCAACATGTTCTTGTTTCAGCTCTAGGTTTCTTTGTGAGATGATCCCTCTTCTCTTGTGCTCGACGACCCTCCTTCGCACACACATACCTACATGAAGTTACCTTTCCATCCATCTTACTTATGTCGCTGCACCTTTTCTGACCTCAAAACCTGCACGACCTCCATAGCTTACCCAAAATGACCAAGCATCCTCCAAGTTTCTAAATTTCTGACCAACGTGAGGTAACCAAACCGAATCTCATTCTCCCTACACGAAATAAATATATACTCATTTGTACAGATCTAGATGCAAGCAAAGCAAATTAATTTCGGATGGAAGCCTATCTTACTTGTTAGGTTGTGCCATTGAATCTTAAAAATCGAAAGGCAAGACTCAACCAAATCTGCAAAATCAAGAACAATTACAAGAAGAGTTTTAGTTTTGTGACCAAATACAAGTGGAAGAGATGAAATCTGGTTGTTCTACCTGTAGAAGGAAGCATCGCAAGAAGGAAGATGGCAGGCACCTGAGATCGCCCATGGATCGATCGCAAAAACAAGGACAAAGTGAGCGCATAGATTTCTGGCACCAAGATTGGCTTCCATCTGGCTGTTGTCCCGCGAAAATGCCCTGTTTTCCCTCCTCTGCCTCGAGCTGGGCTTAGATACGTTGGCTGGGCCTGGCGTTTGTGTGTTGAGAGAGCAGAGGGAAGCAGCAGCCACGGGATGTGCAACGACGACATCGGGGCCAGGGTAAGTCAGCCTCTGACGGCGGCCTCAGCAAGTTAGAGAATCCGCGCCGGCGGATAGAATGTCCAAAATATGTGCAATCAAACAAAAAAAAGATTGGCCATAAGCATTAAGAAGTTCTTGCCTTCTCCGTTGCATGATCTCCATTCTGGTCATCTCTCAAAATTTTCTTGTCAACATGTTCATTCCACTCAGATCCATCATCATGACCCGGTTCTTTGAACAACTATGTCGGCATTTACCTTGTTCACCTTGATTGATAATTTGCTTCTCATCTTGTAGGATTGCTTCCCACGTTGCCTACTTGAGTTAATTTTTCTTTTTGGCCATGCCACCTTTACTCGCAAATGCTTCTCCATCAATGTTTCATTTGACTTCATCATCTCACCAATTTGCTCACAAAAATTTGCAGTCTTGAGCTTTCTCATCAACTTTTCCTTTCCATCTTTCTTCCATCGACTTTTCCCTTGTCCCCTCCCCCTACCCCCACCCCCCCCCCCCCCCCCCCCCGCGTTGGTGCATCACTATCTTCGTCGTCATCCAAGGTAACGAATGACCTTTCTAGGTGGAGCTTCTTGATCCCCCAAACTCCATTTCATACTATGTTTGAACAATTTCCAACAATGTGGAGCAGAAATGGTCTGTCTTTGACCTCGGCATGCACATGTACCTTCATGAGCAATGCGATCCTACAATTTGTGAGCTCAATCAAAACAAACAAGATCACAAATATTTCAGACAAAATAATAACAATTCAACATGGTCATCAATTGTTCAACCACTTGAGGTCATTCCTCACTTGTCCAAACAACCACTTCAATCCCATGTCGTTTCCGTTTGCTGCAGTGGCCGAAGGATTGGGCGGAGCGACGCAGAAGCCTTTGAGCTGCAATGGGGGTGGCACAACTTGAAATCCGATGGGCCGACGGCTGTGGTGGCTCTAGGTTGATAGTGCCAGAAACAATGCTTGTACGTCACACGTCAGTTGGGAACCCCAAGAGGAAGGTATGATGAGTGCAGCAGTAAGTTTTCCCTCAGTATGAAACCAAGGTTTAATCGACCAGTAGGAAAACGAGGTTTGCTTCGAAGGTGTTGGTGAAGGAGTGTAGTGCGGCGCAACACCAGGGATTCCGGTGCCAACGTGGAACCTGCACAACACAACAAATTACTTTGCCCCAACTTAACAGTGAGGTTGTCAATCTCACCGGCTTGCTGAAAACAAAGGGTTAAACGTATCGAATGGAAAATGATGTTTGTTTGCATAAAACAGTAGAGAACAATGATTGCAGTAGATTGTATTTCAGATGTAAAAGAATGGACCGGGGTCCACAGTTCACTAGTGGTGTCTCTCCAATAAGATAACTAACATGCTGGGTAAACAAATTACAGCTGGGCAATTGACAATTGATAAGTGCATATAACATGCATGTGTGAGCTGTGGTGTCTACTATGAGATTCATTTGGGCATTACGACAAAGTACATAGACCGCTATCCAGCATGCATCTATGCCTAAATAGTCCACTTTCCGGTTAACATCCGTACCCCTTCCAGTATTAAGTTGCAAGCAACAGACAATTGCATTAAGTAATGTGCGTAATGTAAACAATACATTCATCCTTGAATAAAGCATTGCTGTTTTACCCCTAGTGGCAACAACACATCTACAACCTTAGAACTTGCTGTCACTATCCCAGGTTAAATAGAGGTTGAACCCAACTATCATGCATAAATACCCCCTCTTGGAGTTACAAGTATTCACGTGGCCAAGGCTTCAACAAGTAACGGAGAGCATGCAAGATCACAAATGACATAGACATGATAATATAATATTCAGCTCCACATAGGTATCAATATAAGTCAGATCCCAGCAAACACAACATGTAGCATTACAATAAGATGATCTTGATCATGATAGGCAGCTCACAAGATCTAAACATGATGGCACAAGTGGAGAAGACAACCATCTAGCTACTGCTATGGACCCATAGTCCAAGGATGAACTACTCACGCATCACTCCGGAGGCGGGCATGGCGATGTAGAGCCCTCCGGTGATGATTCCCCTCTCCGGCAGGGTGCCGGGAAGAGCTTCAGAACCCCCCGAGTTAGGGTTGACGACGGCGGCGGCAGCGAATATGTTCTGGATGAAAGGCTCGGTGTTTTAGGGTTTTCGCGTCTCGGGGAATAAATAGGCGAAGGGGCGATGTCGGCGGACCCCCGAGGGGCCCAAACCACCTGGCGCGCGCGGGGGCCCACCCGCGCCTGGTGGTTTGGCCACCTCGTGGCTCTCTTCGTCTCTCCTTCGGACTCCGTGTACGTGCTGGAAAAATAGGGACTGGCCTTTTGTTTCGTGCAATTCCGAGAATATTTCCAGAAGTAACTTTCTGAAACCAAAAACAGCAGAAAACAGGGAACTGGCACTGTGGCATCTTGTTAATAGGTTAGTCCCAGAAAATGCATAAAAGTGATACGAAGTGTATATAAAACATGTAGCAAATGGTATAATATAAGCATGGAACAGCAGAAATTATGGATACGTTGGAGACGTATCAAGCATCCCCAAGCTTAGTTCTACTCGTCCTCGAGTAGGTAAAACGATAACAACAAATAATTTCTGAGGAGACATGCTTTCACACAATCTTGATCAATATATTGCAAGGCTCATGTCATGAATGAAGTGACTCAAAGCAATGATCTATAGTTTGCTAACAAATAGATAAAGAGTAAACAATGAATCATATAAGCAAAAACTTTTCATGAATAGTACTTTCAAGACAAGCATCAAAAAGTTTTGCATAAGAGGTAACTCATAAAGCAATAGATTCAAAGTAAAAGGCATTGAAGCAACACAAAGGATGATTAAGTTTCAGCATTTGCTTTCAACTTGTAACATGTATATCTCATGGATAGTTGTCAACATAAAGCAATATAACAAGTGCAATAAGTAAATATGTAAGAATCAATGCACACAAAGTTGACACAAGTGTTTGCTTCTAAGATAGAAAGGAGTAGGTAAACTGACTCAACATAAAGTAAAAGATAGGCCCTTCGCAGAGGGAAGCAGGGATTAAATCATGTGCTAGAGCTTTTTAAGTTTTCGAAAGCATATAGAGAGCACAAAATAAGTATTTGAGAGGTGTTTGTTGTTGTCAACGAATGGTAGTGGGCACTCTAACCCCCTTGTCAACCAGACTTTCAAAGAGCGGCTCCCATGAAGGACGTTATTCTACCAGCAAGGTAGATCATCCCTCTTCTCTTTTGTTTACACATGTATTTTAGTTTCTTTATAGATGACACTCCTCCCAACCTTTTGCTTACACAAGCCATGGCTAACCGAATCCTCGGGTGCCTTCCAACATTCACATACCATGGAGGAGTGTCTATTGCAAAATTAAGTTGCTTACTGATAAATCAGGGCAAAACATGTGAAGAGAATTATTAATGAAAGTTGTAATTAATTGGGGCTGGGCACCCCGTTGCCAGCTCTTTTTGCAAATTATTGGATAAGCGGATGTATATGCCACTAGTCCATTGGTGAAAGTCTGTCAGAAGTAAATGACAAGATTGAAAGATAAAACACCACATACTTCCTCATGAGCTATAAAACATTGACACAAATAAGGAGTAATAAAGTTTTGAATAGTTTAAAGGTAGCACATGAAATATTTACTTGGAATGGCAGGAAATACCACATAGTAGGTAGGTATGGTGGACACAAATGGCATGGGTTTTGGCTCAAGTTTTGGATGCACGAGAAGCATTCCCTCTCAGTACAGAGTTTAGGCTAGCAAGGTTGTTTGAAGCAAACACAAGTATAAACCGGTACAGCAAGAATCACATAAAAACATATTGCAAGTATTATAAGACTCTACACTGTCTTCCTTGTTGCTCAAACATTTTACCAGAAAATATCTAGACCTTAGAGAGAACAAATATGCATCCCAAGTCTCAACAAGCTCTACGGTAGTTCTCCACTACTAGGCTTTAACTACATGATGCAAGAGCTTAAACATGATCTACTTGAGAGCTCAAAACAATTGCAAAGCATCAAATCAAAACAAGACAATGATCTACAAGAATGCATATGTCTTTTCCAATACCAACTACTACATGTAGCATTTTCTTTCTTCCAAACAAACACCAATAATTTATTTAAACATAAACTCTCCAAATGATAATATAATGCAGCAAGAGAGTATTTATAAACAAGTGCTAACAGCTCGAAGAGATGCATGAAAAACAGGAGCTAAAAGCACTGCAGTAGCTAGTTAAGAATACTCAACAAATATAAGTGAAGAACATGAGTATTCACATGAAAAAGCGGAGCGTGTCTCTCTCCCACACAAGGATTGCTAGGATCCGAATTTATTCAAACAAAAACAAAAATAAAAACACACAGACGCTCCAAGTAAAGCGCATAAGATGTGAAAGAATTAAAATATAGTTTCACTAGAGATGACCTGATAAGTTTGTTGATGAAGAAGGGGATGCCTTGGGCATCCCCAAGCTTAGACGCTTGAGTCTCTCTGAATATGGTTGGGATGAACCACGGGGGCATCCCCAAGCTTAGGCTTTTCACTCTTCTTGATCACATAATATCACCCTTCTCGCTTGATCCTTGAAAACTTCCTTCACACCAAACTCAAGACAGTTCTCATTAGAGGGTTAGTGCATAATCAAAAATTCTCATATTCTGTAATGATACAATCAATCCCAAAGCTTCTGGACATTAGCTACAGCCACCAATGCTTTGTGGAGCAAAGAAATCCACACAAACACAGTAAAAGAGCGAATGCAAAACAAAAGGCAGAATCTGTCAAAAACAGAACAGTCTGGAATGACGAATTTTTTCGAGGCACTTAAGTTGCTCAGATGGATCTGGCCTAAAATAATGAAAGTTGCGTACATATCTCAGGAATATGCGTGATTTTTCTCAGAATTTTTTGAATTTTCTACAGGGAGATAAGCTCAAATCCGTGACAGCTAAAAATCTGTCACTGCGCAGAAATCCAAATCTTGCATCAACTTTCAATATAGAACTTTACTTGGCACAACATTGCGATAAAATAAAGATACAAAGGAGTTGCTACAGAAGTAACAAAACTCCTTGACTCAAAGAAAACAAAAATAACAGCAAATAAAAACGATGGGTTGTCTCCCATAAGCGCTTTTCTTTAACGCCTTTCAGCTAGGCGCAGAAAGTGAAAATCAAGTGTTGTCAAGAGAAGAAGCATCAACATCATAACTTGCTCTAACAATAGAGTCAAAAGGTAACTTCATTCTCTTCCTAGGGAAGTGTTCCATACCTTTCTTGAGAGGAAATTGGTACCTTATATTACCTTCTTTCATATCAATGATGGCACCAACAGTTCGAAGAAAAGGTCTTCCCAAAACAATAGGACAAGATGCATTGCATTCAATATCCATAACAATAAAATCAACGGGGACAAGGTTATTTTTACTAATAAAAACATCATTAACTCGCCCCAAAGGTTTCTTCATAGCATTATCAGCGAGAAAAACATCCAAATAACAATGTTCCAAAGGTGGCAAATCAAGAATATCATAAAGCTTCTTGGGCAAAACTGAAACACTTGCACCAAGATCACACAAGGCATTGCAATAAAAATCATTCACCTTTACCTTAATGATGGGTTCCCAACCATCTTCTAATTTCCTAGGAATAGAAGCTTTAAGTTTCAACTTCTCCTCCCTAGCTTGCAAAAGAGCATTTGTAATATGCTTTGTAAAAGCCAAATTAATAGTGCTAGCATTGGGACTTCTAGCTAATTTTTGCAAGAACATAATAACTTCAGAGATGTTACAATCATCAAAATCAAAATCATTATTGTCAATGGTGGTGGAACCATTGTCTCCAATAGTTTGAAAAATTTCAGCACTTTTATCAGAAAAAGTTTCAGCAGTTTTAGGCAATTTCAAACGCTTAGCAGAAGTAGTAGAGACATTACAACACCAATAACATTACCATCAATAGTAGGAGGTTTACTAGCATGTGAAACATTAGCATTACTAGTGGTGGTGATAGTACAAACTCTAACTATACTATTCTCTTTTTCAAGTTCTTCCTCTTTTTCCCACCTAGCATGCAATTCAGCCAACATCCTAATATTATTATCAATTCGAACTTGGATGGCATTTGCTGTAGCAAATGACTTAATATCTTTAACTTCATTAGGCATAACTTTCAGTTTTAGAATTTCAACATCATGAGCAAGACTATCAACTTTAGAGACAAGATCATCAATTTTTTCAAACTTTTCCTCAACAGTTTTATTGAAAGCTTTTTGTGTGCTAATAAATTCTTTAAGCATAGCTTCAAGATCAGAGGACACACTTCTATTGTTGCTGTAGGAATTACCATAACCATTTGAAGGATAAGGCTTATAATTGTTGCTACCAAAATTATTCCTATAAGCATTGTTGTTGAAGTTGTTGTTTTTAATGAAGTTTACATCAACATGCTCTTCTTGAGCAACCAATGAAGCTAAAGGAATATTATTAGGATCAACATGAGATCTACCATTCACAAGCATAGACATAATAGCATCAATCTTATCACTCAAAGAGGAGGTTTCTTCAACAGAATTTACCTTCTTACCTTGAGGAGCTCTTTCGGTGTGCCATTCGGAATAGTTGATCATCATATCATCAAGTAGCTTTGTTGCTGCACCTAAAGTGATGGACATAAAGGTTCCTCCAGAGGCTGAATCCAATAAGTTCCTTGAGGAAAAATTTAATCCTGCATAAAAGGTTTGGATGATCATCCAAGTAGTCAGTCCATGAGTGGGACAATTCTTCACCAAAGATTTCATTCTTTCCCAAGCTTGAGCAACATGTTCATTATCAAGTTGTTTAAAATTCATAATGCTACTTCTCAAGGATATAATCTTAGCAGGAGGATAATATTTCCCTATGAAAGCATCTTTGCATTTTGTCCAAGAATTAATACTATTTCTAGGCAAAGAAAGCAACCATTCTTTAGCTCTTCCTCTCAAGGAGAAAGGAAAAAGTTTCAGTTTTATAATATCCCCATCCATATCCTTATACTTTTGCATTTCACAAAGTTCAACAAAGTTATTAAGATGGGCAGCAGCATCATCAGTACTAACACCAGAAAATTGCTCTTTCATAACAAGATTTAATAGAGCAGGTTTAATTTCATAAAATTCTGCTGTAGAAGCAGGTGGAGCAATAGGAGTGCATATGAAATCATTGTTGTTTGTGCTAGTGAAGTCACACAACTTAGTGTTCTCAGGAGTACTCATTTTGAAAAACAAAATCAAACTGAATTAAACAAGTAACTAATTTTTTTGTGTTTTTGATAAAGAGAGCAAACAAACTAAATAAAAATAAACTAAGCAAGACAAATAACAAAGTAAAGAGATTGGGTGTGAGAGACTCCCCTTGCAGAAGCAATTCGTTTTCCCCGGCAACGGCGCCAGAAAACGTGTTGGTGGCTCTAGGTTAATAGTGCCAGAAACAATGCTTGTACGTCACACGTCAGTTGGGAACCCCAAGAGGAAGGTATGATGAGTGCAGCAGTAAGTTTTCCCTCAGTATGAAACCAAGGTTTAATCGACCAGTAGGAAAACGAGGTTTGCTTCGAAGGTGTTGGTGAAGGAGTGTAGTGCGGCGCAACACCAGGGATTCCGGTGCCAACGTGGAACCTGCACAACACAATCAAATTACTTTGCCCCAACTTAACAGTGAGGTTGTCAATCTCACCGGCTTGCTGAAAACAAAGGGTTAAACGTATCGAATGGAAATGATGTTTGTTTGCATAAAACAGTAGAGAACAATGATTGCAGTAGATTGTATTTCAGATGTAAAAGAATGGACCGGGGTCCACAGTTCACTAGTGGTGTCTCTCCAATAAGATAACTAACATGCTGGGTAAACAAATTACAGCTGGGCAATTGACAATTGATAAGTGCATATAACATGCATGTGTGAGCTGTGGTGTCTACTATGAGATTCATTTGGGCATTACGACAAAGTACATAGACCGCTATCCAGCATGCATCTATGCCTAAATAGTCCACTTTCCGGTTAACATCCGTACCCCTTCCAGTATTAAGTTGCAAGCAACAGACAATTGCATTAAGTAATGTGCGTAATGTAAACAATACATTCATCCTTGAATAAAGCATTGCTGTTTTACCCCTAGTGGCAACAACACATCTACAACCTTAGAACTTGCTGTCACTATCCCAGGTTAAATAGAGGTTGAACCCAACTATCATGCATAAATACCCCCTCTTGGAGTTACAAGTATTCACTGGCCAAGGCTTCAACAAGTAACGGAGAGCATGCAAGATCACAAATGACATAGACATGATAATATAATATTCAGCTCCACATAGGTATCAATATAAGTCAGATCCCAGCAAACACAACATGTAGCATTACAATAAGATGATCTTGATCATGATAGGCAGCTCACAAGATCTAAACATGATGGCACAAGTGGAGAAGACAACCATCTAGCTACTGCTATGGACCCATAGTCCAAGGATGAACTACTCACGCATCACTCCGGAGGCGGGCATGGCGATGTAGAGCCCTCCGGTGATGATTCCCCTCTCCGGCAGGGTGCCGGGAAGAGCTTCAGAACCCCCCGAGTTAGGGTTGACGACGGCGGCGGCAGCGAATATGTTCTGGATGAAAGGCTCGGTGTTTTAGGGTTTTCGCGTCTCGGGGAATAAATAGGCGAAGGGGCGATGTCGGCGGACCCCCGAGGGGCCCAAACCACCTGCAGGCGCGGCGGGGCCCACCCGCGCCTGGTGTGGTTTGGCCACCTCGTGGCTCTCTTCGTCTCTCCTTCGGACTCCGTGTACGTGCTGGAAAAATAGGGACCTGGCCTTTTGTTTCGTGCAATTCCGAGAATATTTCCAGAAGTAACTTTCTGAAACCAAAAACAGCAGAAAACAGGGAACTGGCACTGTGGCATCTTGTTAATAGGTTAGTCCCAGAAAATGCATAAAAGTGATACGAAGTGTATATAAAACATGTAGCAAATGGTATAATATAAGCATGGAACAGCAGAAATTATGGATACGTTGGAGACGTATCAGGCTGCTGGTGCTCCATGGCGGCGATTGGGTGACGCGGAGAGGCGAGAAGAAGCGGAAGCGCGGTAATCGGCAACAACGGCGCTTTAGTGGGAAGAAGGAAACCGAAAATGTCCCTCTACCAACTCACGCGAAGGAATCGAGGGAACTGGAAAACTGGGCAGCAATATATCCTTGGTATATTGGAGATTTCGTGGCCCGCTTCCCGCACCCCCTAATTTATTTCCGCCCGTCCGTTTTATGGTACCTGCACTAGTTGTTTTTATGTCGCAAAACCTGAAACCAATAAATTTTTTTATGGCTAACTGATGTGCTTGCTACTCCTTTGAAGTATCTACTTCTCAAGAAGTTGTTGGAAATCCACAGGAGGAAGGGATGATGTAGCTGATCAGATATTGTTCTCAAATATGAACCAAGGTTTATCGACCAATAGGAGATAGAACTCAGCGGGGAATCCATGTAGCCCCGGTACATTATTTTTTTCATTTGCATCATGGCTTCATACACTTCCTCCTATGTGAAGTCAGCTGTATGAATGTTATGTTCCTCTATCGGTAACCTCGGAATAGCATTATTCATAGATTCAACCATTTAATAGTTATTATGGACTGGTGCCCCAAAATAGGTTTTTGTAATATTCCATAATGTACACTTTAAGATTTTCCTGGCCTTTTCCAGTTGGAAGATCTTCTTTCTTCTATGTTTAGCAGTTACAATAAGACGAAAATATTTAATATTATTACCCCTCTTCTACATGCTTAACTTTGACACGTTCAGCCCACTTGGATTCTTCATCGCGCATTAGATTATTCCATTTATCATTAGCTTGTCTTGTTGTCTCTCTTTCGGCCCGAGAGAGAGAGAGAGAGAGAGAGGGTTAACTTAGCTTTCCGATCTAAAAAATCTAATAAGAAGTTTATCCTTTTTTTTCTTTTTTATAGTCACTACTCTGATTACGAGCCTACCTCCTAAGAAATCTTCTCAAGTGCCGAATTTTATTCTGCCATCTCTCCATAGGGCTATTACCAGACGACGCCGGTTGGGCAACCATCTCATCGAAACCCTTGTGTCGAAGCATAATTCAAACGAAAAATGGGCCAACAAAATCAGATACAACTTCCAACTTTCTAAATCTGTTACAGCTTACAATGATTGAAGTCGCCATTCTGCTCAGCACGACAGGTTCAACAGACCGCAGTTTTCAACTCTATAGATTATAAGAAGACAAAAACGTCCCCTTGAGACTCGTTATTTTGGCAATTTGTTTCGATTTGTGTACGTCCAGTTGTTCAACAAGAGCAGTATGGCAAACACAACTTTTATGTACTTGAACGAATTAGCCTACTTCACTTTTACAAAAAAACAAAAAAATGAAGTTCTCTTGCGAATTTAACCAAACTGAAAACTATACCCGAAATAGGGGCTGACTTTCAATGACATGTTGGCTTTCAATGAAGCGATCAGTGCCTTGGCTCTGGTGGAAATACCAATTAAGGGCAGAGACTTCACCTAGAGTAATATGCAAAGTGCACCACTGCTTGAAAAATTAGATTGGTTTTCTCTTCCGAAGCTTGGACTACTAATTATCCAAACACTCGTGTTCTTCCTCTGGCTAAGCCTTTCTCGTACCACACTCCCTTCAAAATTCAGATTGGGACCTCAATTCCTAAGGCCACAATTTTCAAATTCAAAAATTTCTGGTTACATCACCATGATTTCAAAGATACTGTGAGAAACATTTGGGAGCAGAACGTGGATGAATTAGACAGTGCCAAAATTATTACTGCAAAATTCAAGAGGCTGAGAAAAGGACTAAAGATATGGGCGAAGAATAAATCTCAGCTGGCTACTGATATCAAGAATGCAAATGAAATGATAGACATGTTTGACAGATTAGAGGAACACAAAGATTTAATGATATGGGAAAGAAATGGTAGAACGATCATCAAAGAGCATTTGCTGAAGCTTCTTGCAGATCAAAAGGCATATTGGAAGCAAAGAGCTACTATCAGATGGGGATGATACACTTTGATTATGCAAGGAAGTGTTTTACAGACCTCCTTCAAACAATTTTTAACGAGGCCATGGATATCCAACTGGTTAAGTCACCCATTCAGTCTCAAGCTTGCCCTGACTTTCCGATAGTTCAATATGCGGATGATACACTTTTGATTATGCAAGGAAGTGTTTTACAGATTGAACATGCCAAAAACTTGCTCAACTATTTTGCGGCTTATACTGGTTTGAAAGTTAACTACAACAAATCAAATATCATTCCGATCAATATTGCACTTGATAGAATCCAGTCCCTGTCTACTGCCTTGGGTTGCAATGTGGGTACTCTCCCCTTCACCTATCTGGGTATGCCTCTTTCCATTAGCAAGCCGAAAGTGTCAGATTACATGATTATTCTACAAAGAATCAGCTCAAGACTAGCCGGGTGCTCAACACTGCTATCCTATGGGGAAAATTTTGTGTTAATCAAGTAAGTCTTCACAAGTCTCCCCATTTTCTTCCTGTGTACACTCCTCTTCCCTACTTCAGTTCTACAACAGATCAACAAATATCTCAGACATTGCTTCTGGAGAAAGTATGGGATGGAAGACAGAGGTTCAACTCTAATTGCATGGGATAAAGTAAGCAAACCAAAGGAACAAGGTGGCCTGGGTGTTATGGATTTGATGATACAAAACAAGGCTCTGCTCCTCAAGCACTTACATAAGTTTTTAACAAGCACAACCTTCCATGGGTAAATTTATCTATGAGCAATACTACACAAACAATACTATTGATTGTCGGCCAGTGGGCTCTTTCTGGTGGAAAAATATGATTAAGCTGATTCCCACCTATAAAAGTATGGCTCTTTGTCAAGTTGGAAATGGTCAGACTGTTATGATTTGGGAAGACACTTGGACCTCCCAAGCCTGCAGAGATAAATACCCCGAACTGCATTCTTTCAGGATCAAAGACAACCCTTCCTACATGGAGTTCATGGACATGCCCATCTTGACTGAAAACTTCCACCTTCCTCTCTCTTTGCAAGCTTATCAGCAGCTTCACATGTTCCAGAATGACCTGCTATCAATCAACATGTCCACGAACCCTGATGTATGGACATATACTTGGAATTCAGAAAAGTTCTCCTCGCAGAAAGCATATAAACTCCTAAAAACAGGACCAAAGGCTCATTACTTTTTTCAATACTTATGGAAGTCCTCGGTCATCCTGAGATACAAGGTTTTCTTTTGGCTACTTCTACACGATCGGATCAACACAAGAAACCTACTATCTAGAAAATAATTTCACCTTCCAAGCTACAATTGTGTACTCTGTCAACACCAGGTGGAAGAAACTGCTCTACATCTCTTCTTTGACTGTACTTTCTCGCTTAGATGTTGGGAAGCCTTGGCGCCAACAAGAAGAGGTGTATATCACTGATTGATGAATGCTGCCTTGCCCATGATGCTCGCCCGAAAAGTATAGCCACTGATATTATCATAATGGGTTGCTGAAACATATGGAAACAGAGGAATGACAAAAAATTTCAACACATCCATCCTACTTTAACATCCTGAAAGTGCAGCTCAGAAAAGATCTCATCACTCTGAAGATCAGAATTAAGACTAAGAATCGAGCATGTCTTGAGGGCTGGATTGATTCAGTCCTTCTGTGTAGTTCAGTTTAACTCTTCATCATGTTAGATAGAACTGGCATTGGTTAGCCTATTTTTGAAGCGCTTCCTTGTATGTATATATATATAACTTTTATTATTAATGGAAAATACCGTAGAACGATTGTTCTACGGTTTGCGCTTCAAAAAAGAAATAGGGGCTGACAGTAGTTTATTCTTGCGAGAGAAAATGGGACTGGCTCCATAAAAGCAAGAAAAAACGTGCCTTCTGTTAGGCACAGAACAGAACGAGTTCGTTCCGATGTTGACATTCGCACTATCATTACATGCTCAACCAGAGCAGACACAAGTTGCAGCATGCCATGTCGACTCACAATGATATAACTGAGCTGTCACGAATCACCGGGGACGGCCGGCAAAATCCGAGGCCCTGTGCGAAACTCTAAAACGGGACCCTATCTCACATGAAAATTTAAATTAATATATAACTTTAATGTGTAACTTAATATTTTACGTAACAAAATATATTGACAATTATACCTATTTATTTGAACATCATCATTTTTTATGTTCTTTGAAATAAAATTTTCAATGATACCACATAATCAATCTTCGCCGACACTTCACTCTGTTTTAGAAACCGGATTGATATTTTCCCATGATGAATCAAATTTGTAGTATTGAACACAAGACACAAATGATGAATAAAATGAAATTGACTTAACTAAAAAGGAGGAATTAGAATTTAGGAGTAGAGGAGCACGCTACCTGTTTTGGCTTTTGGCGATTGCAGTGTCTCTCGTCGGCGGTGACTTGAGGCAGTGAAGACGAGAAAACCCGCCGCTCAATCTGGACGCGATTTTGCCATCGAGGGACGCAAGGCAGCCACGCAGGCGTTCGGATATTCGGGAGGCAGGCGGCCAGGCGCCAGGCGGCGATGCGTCCATGTCGATCCACTCGATCGTGTTCAGCTCATATGGGACTATGCGTGCAGGCCCTAGTCAGCCACATGTGACGATCTTTCTTTTTTTTAATGTACGTGACGATGCGAGAGGCCTAGGAGCCCACGGCCAGGCGCGATTCAGACGCGGATGCACGAGCGCCGCATGGCGAAAATTGCAACCCAGCCCAGTAGCCTGTATACTGCCTGTAAAAAAATCTAGGGCCCCTAAAATTTGTGGGCCCTGTGCGGGCCGCACCAGTTAGCACCACTGTGGGCCCGGCCCTGCGAATCACAGTTGTGGAGCTCAACTAAATAGCAACATAACCTTCACCTTCCTCTTCATCCGGATCATTGCTCGCCATCACCAATCGCCATGTCCAAAGTAAGTGACGATTCTCCTGTTCTATGGAAGTTGATTTACTCAATTCTGCATTTGTTGGTTCGTTGTATCGACCCCTTACGTATGAATCCATCGGGTTCCTTTTGCAGCAGATCGTGCTCAAGGTGGACATCACCGCAGACAAGTGTAAAGCCGGCGCCATGAGCAAGATCGCCGGGATCCCAGTACGCGTGATGTTTGCACAGATCAAGGCTCATGCCATGTAGGAGTACTTGTAAGTTGTAAATTCGTGCTGCAATTCGAGCTCTGGAACTGGTGCATTGGTGGCAGGGATCAAGTCGATCGCGGTCGACGGAGATAAGGGGACGCTGACGGTGGTGGGGGACGTGGACGTGGTGTGCCTGGCGAGCGTGCTGCGGAAGGCCAAGTTTCAGGCGCAGGTCGTCAGCGTCGGGCCGGTGCCGGAGGAGAAGAAGCCTGACCCGCCCAAGAAGGATGAACCGAAGAAGCCCGACCCGCCCTGCAGCTGCCCGAAGAAGCCTGACCAGCCCTGCAGCTGCTCCGGCCACTGCAACTCTTGCCCTCCCCGGCCGATGCCGTCATACCCCGGCGCGGCCATGGTGTGCTACGATGAGGCGCCCGACGGCAGATGCATCATCCTGTGATTTCAAAGCTACTAGTTACCTTTGCGTTCAATACCTTTTCTTTTACTTTGAACTTTCTTGTGCTCTCACTGCTTCCAGATGCGGTTATTTTCATCATCTCATCCCAGAGTATATAGCGCAACAAGGAGGATTTCGCGTGGTTCATACGGCATGTGTAATGTGGCTTTCTTGCGCTGTCAAAAGGAATTTGCTGAAAGATAATTCTATGTAAAGTGATCCTACCAATGCAGTTACATGTGCCTGAATGACTGATACAACTAATCCATCCGGCCTCCAAGGAAATATTAAAAAAATACTTCTTTTTCGATTCAGGAGAAACCCACAATAAAAAGAATAATAATGCAAAAGCAGAGCACCTTCTTGTTTCGTCAAAAAGAAAACAATAAAAAGAATAATCAAAATGAAAAGTTGTGACTTGTGAGTGAGCACCATGACAGCTACACCCTACTAACTTGTGATGTTTTGATACCAAGTCACAACAACAAAAAAACCAAAAAATGAGTTAGGTCAGAATAAGTTATGTAAGTAACAAAAAATAGGAGATAACGATCCCACCGTCCACGTCATTGCTTGGTGAGTCGGCTAAGAATACAAGATTTTCTATACCAGTGGCAACTAATCATTGTGACTGTGAATGCAGTCAAGTACTACCCAAACATCACGAGTTCTAAACTACTTGCCAAAACTGTATCCTAATTGCTGTTGTGTGCCCCAGCTCCAGAGCCTCTCATCCTACACTAAAACAGTCGTGGATGCCATACATAATGAATGTTCCAGACTCAAGCGAAAACCCTACCATCCAAACGAGTAATTGTTTAGGCTCAAAACCTGACCTTTCGAGCGAACAAAAGGTAGGAATCCAAGAAGAACAATTGTTAAATGGAAAACCAACCACCATCGTTTATTCAGGAAGCTTGCACCGTGCGTAGAACCGTGTTTGACAAGTTCTTCAAACACGGTTTAGCGCATGTTGCCCCTCGTATTAAATTTTGTAGATCAGCAACTTGACTAAACCAAGATTTATTTTGTCAGCTTACTGGGCAAGTAGTACGTAGCTTCACGGCCAATCTGTTGTCCAGACGCGGGTGATGTCAGTTGGATGATATCACAATAGCAATGCCGGAGATCACATCAGATGGAAGACTGAGCGAACCAAAATTCCAATTCTACTTTGACTATCATGTACGTTCTGGTTCGGTAGCAGAAACTGGGGGACTGTTTTGTCGATAATTTGACGTCTGTAAGTTGAATATAGGTTGCATGACAACGACTAATGATCGATCTTATAACTGAATACATTTCTGTTAAAAATAAATAAATAACTGAATGCATTGACCAGTGGTTCTAGCACAGTTAATACGTGACGAATTTGATCTGACTGTTGTACTAACATCTTTCTTCTCAACCTGCCCGGTCAGAGGACTTATTTCAAACTTTATTATTTATTATTCTTCTTTTGTAAACTTGCTCTACCACAGAACTTGGAGTGGGAGAAGCTTGTTTGTTAAGGAAACATGTGATTTTTTTAAAATGAACATGTGGAAATCCTAGTATGATGTCTGAACCGTGTTGGAATGGAAAAATAAACACAGACAGCCATGGTGTCCGTCACTCCATGCCGCTCCATGCCATTTTCCTTGTCCGTCTCCGTGTCAGACATCAACGTTCGTCAATTCCCTGAATTATTTTTTGATGATGTACGCACGTAGGCATACATTACTTGTATTGATATTTATAATAGTACGGTTAATACAACAATAGTAGAGAAAGTTTATAGGTAGATGGTGATTATGTGGTGCACCCTTAATCGGTGCGCCACAGAATTATTTCTGTGGCGCATGGTTTTGCATGCGCCACAGAATTTTGCATTTCTGTGGCGCACGAAACCACATGCGCCACAGAAATGTTACTTTCTGTGCGCATGCGGTCATATGCGCCACAAAAATGTCTCTTTCTGTGGCACATGCGGTCACATGCGCCACAGAAAGTAACATTTCTGTGGCGCATGCGGTTAGAAATTTGATATTTTGTGGCGCATACGTGTACATGCGCCACAGATAAAAATAAAAAAGTCAAATTCCCAGATCCCAGATCTAGTTTCTCTCTCCTCTCACTTTCAAACTCACGCCACACACACCCACGCATGCACCGAGCGGCTCCCTCTACCTTATCCCTTTCTTCTCTCTCCCACGCACGCACCGTCTCTCCTCCCTCGTCTCCAACACATCCGTCGCCATAGCTCGCGTGCCCCACTCCGCCCTTGCACGCCCGTCGCCACAGCTCGCGCGCCCGCCCGCCAGCCTGACTAAGCAGCCCTCGCCCATGGCGCCGGCGGTGGGGATCAAGCGGACCACCACCCACCACACCTGCGAGCTTGCCTCCCACGGCCCCTATTTCCCAGCACGACGGCGCGCGCCCCTGCGCCGCGGATGTGGACGAGCTCGTTCTGGCGTCGCAGCTCCATGGCCTCCTCCCCTGCAGCGACCTTGCCCCCTCCTCCCACGCCGCCAGTGCTCGCGCTCGACCTCAGCCTCAAGGCGCTCGCCCCCCCTGCAGGAGTCCAACGTGACCGGTCGCTCCTCATCGCGTGCGCGCGCCTCCGCCTCGGCCTCCTGAACGACAGCCCCAAGCTAGACACGGACGACGAGCACATCGTTGTCGTTGTGCGACGGTGCGGACCTAGGGGCTGCCCGCTTGACCGCTTCGCGGAGGTCATCGCGGTCGGCACCAAAGCGGTGGTCACCGGCGTCAACCTTAGCAGCCGCCTCGAGCAGGCCTTGCTGCGCCACGGTGGCATCGTCGGTCAGGGGCTCGCCAGCCTCTCGCCCGAGCAGGCCGCCCTACTTTATCCTCCGGAAGACGCCGCCCCATTCGCCCGCAAGCTCCTCCCCGGCGGCTGCCCCTGCTCCTCCCTGGCGGCGGCGGCGAGGTGGGACGAACGGGACGGGAGGAGCCCGCCTGCGACGGCGGTGGATAGAACCTTATCTCTTTCCATTTCTTCAGTTAGGGGATGAAGCCCTCGCCGACCCCACGCCCACGCCCAGGCTCAACGAGCCGGCGCCCGCGCCCGCGCTCGAGGGCTTCCTGTGCCTCGAGGAGATCGAGGGGAGGCGGTGGAAGTACGTGGTGGACGGGCCGCGGGGAGGCGGAGGAAGGGCGTGTGCCGTGGGTCCGCCGTGCCCCTCGGGCCTCCGTCCGGGCCGTCCCACTCCAGTCGCCGCTGCTGGAGAAGATCCGCTGTAGAGGCTGCGCACGAGGAAAGAGGTGGGAGACCAGCGCGGCGGAGCAATGGACTCAACAGTCAGGCTTACGCATCGAGCAGGCTGGGAAAGCGTCCGCAAGCACGGCCTCCCTCCTCACGCTCCCGCACACAGCCTCGAGACCGCCGGCGGCGGCCGCGGGGCGTCGTGTATTTTTTTTAACTTGAAAAAGACTTTCTATGGCGCACCGAGCTGGGTGCGCCACAGAATCTTGATCTTTTTGTGGCGCACGGGCTGGGTGCGCCACAGAATTATAATTTAGTGACGACAATTCTGTGGCGCACCCAGCAAAGTTGCGGGTGCGCCACAGAATTCCAAAAAGGTGCGCCACTAAAAGGCGTTTTCCTACTACTGCAAGTAACAGAAAACTAGCAAGATACAAGCGATTAACTGCTGCATACTGCCATCGTTGCAACTAGAAAGCACATACGTCCATCGGCGTCACGGCAGAAGTAGAGCACAAGCTGATTGTCCACATCTTGACGCTGAAGAAACCCTTATCATGAGGCCTTAATGAGCCACGATAGCCACCAGCCTCGTAAGGCTGGATCTAGCTCAATAAAGAACGTCGGTCGGAGGACCTTTCTGAGCCTCTTCAACACCGGATCCGGGGCCAACGTCAACACGCCCTTAATCAGGCGATTGGATCCTCCACCATCTTCCGCAAATCTGCAACAATCAACACCGCCGCACTCCAATAGCAGCCCATACCCGCCGTGCTCCAACAGTTTGAATTCCACAAGCCTCTCGTCGGCGCCAGCAACACCTCAAACGAGCAGGAGCATGGGCTGGAAGACCATTATTCCTAAAAGCATCATCAGCATCCGCCTCACCATGACACTGACAGAGAAAACTCGATAACCTAGAAAAACCTAGAATTAAACACACACACGAACAAGAACTAGAGCTCCCCTCCCCCTCGTGACGTCAGGACGACAATCGGAGGGGAAGGGAAGCGATTGGAACCGCCGGCGAGAGTTTGGATGTGGGAGCCGGGCCACCGCCTCTCGTTCGTCCGTGGGAAGAGACGCGAAAGATTGTATCCACTGTCCACACAATTCCCTGTGTTAATAGAAGTGTCGTTCTGGTGCATTTTCTCTTCAGCTCCACCGTGTGTAATCAAATCCTTATTTTAAAGAATGATGCGGAGATCAAGGTTATCCTTCTTTCTAAAAAAAAACCTAGGTACAAGTAGGGTTTTTTGCTCGAGAATTCCAATGCTCCCTTTATTTTAGAAAAAAAAATCAAAAAATTTATTTAAAAGTTTCAAAAAATACTACCTTCAGTTCTAAAAAATGTCGGGAGTAGTACTCCCTCCATTTGGAAAAGGATGTCACAAAAATGGTCTATCTATAGTTCATTTTTGTGACATCCTTTTCCGAACGGAGGGAGTACGTAGTTAGTTTCTTTCTAGCTACACTTAAATCGGACTGGAGTGAGTATGTTTTTTTCTATACTTACTCAATGGTGTATTCTACGAATGTGGTAAACACCACTTTAAACTATTTGTATTCTAAGCTACAAAGAATTGAAAAAAAAAGTATGGATCAGAAAATAGTTTCTTGATCAGGTCTGCTGTTTTGGATCACCCAGCGAGCTCCCAAGCACGACATTCCTCAGAGATCAATCCCAATATTTGTTGCATGAAAAATGCGCGCGTTGTTCCTTCCACAGAGTCCACCAGACCAATTGGGACAAGGCTTTGTCATTTTTATGTAACCTAGAGTTAAAAGAATTTACCGTTGCGATTTTGCATGGTTAAAGGACACATCATTAACTACATCTAGCATTTTTAACTTGTAAATATGATTTCTTTTTTTGGATAAAGGGAATAAATTCGCAAGGTTACATAATAAAAGGACGATGTTGGACATGAATAAGGGGGCTGTGTACGTGAGCATACAAGAAACTTTAAAATCCCCGTTCAAAAAAGTACATTCAATCATCCAAAAATATTCAAAAGTTCAAAAATATGTTCATTGGGTTTGAAAAAAGTACCATAGGAAAAATGTAGGAATAGGGAACCTATATCCTTGATATGGCATGTCTTATTGAATTCTATGATAAGAGAAATGTACTTTTATTGTGGTGAAGAAATTTTCCATCAGGTTAGCTAGAGCTCATGTTATTTTCCTATAAAGTTTACATGACAAGATTTTTATGAATTGTTTTATGGGATATGATCGTATGAATCAAAGGGCTTCCGAAGAATTTTTCTTAGGATTTAATAGTACAAAAACCCTTTAAATATCCAATGAATTCCCATTGTGGATGCTCTTAGGAGAGTGCCTTTTTCTAGCCACACATGAGAAAAAAGAGAAAAAAAAGTCAAAACATGGCTAGTGCGTCGTTGTGTTGGACCAACTCAGGCCGCGTAGGCGAAAATCTGCCCTAATCAAGTGCGCCGTATGGGCCACCTAAGAATAAAAGTAGTAAAACCTGCTATGAGTTGAAGGACAACATCTTGGAAAACACTATTCGTCGCTCAATGGCCATGTTAGGGAGGCTCCACCTAAGGAGTGCAGTGGTCCGGCCCAACATGAAATGCTTTACGTTTATTTTTTTCTTTTCGTTATTTCTTTTCTTTACTTCTCAATTTTAATATTTTTGCTTGTTGTATGTTTATTTATTTTTATATTTAAATTGGGGTGAACAAGTGTTCATGTTGTGGGAAAAAGGTGTTCATGTTTTTTTTACAGAAAATTACGTGTTAAGAAAAGTACACAAGCATCCAAAAATATATACAAATTCAAAAATATGTTCATAGGGTTCATGCTTTCAGAGGTTTGAAAAAATGTTCAGGTTAAAAAATATTTCCAATTTTAGTCTGATTTTATAACGAAATATAAAGTTAATATGATACATTTTGTGTGGCCCATGAAACCACCTGGTAGACGGAGCTCCCTAAGGCATTTGTTCCCCTATGTATCCCTTTGAGCAAGTCAGAACACAGTGTCGCATGCACTGACCTCTAATGTGCCGACTTTTGTTTGGCCCTATGTTTTTTTACTCCTGTGAAATATATATTAAATTAATATATATACTATACTGATTTAGAATAATATTGAAACAATAAATGTTCGTGCATTATTATTTTTTCGTAACAAAAAACATGTTTTTATGAAATATTCATTTTTTGAAAGGAATGCAGTAGGAGAAGCCCCTACAACGTTTTTTTGAAATAATAAGAACCCAAATCTGCATCCGTGAGGACTTTAACCTGGGTGGTTGGGTTGTACATCCACTTTCCTAACCAAGTGAGCTGGACTCACTTCTTAAAAAATGTTCATATTGTCAAAGATGGTTCATGCATATTCAATAAAATGTTCATGTTTTGAAAAAATTGTTCACCATTTAAAGAAAGTGTTCACCTACATAAATAAAAGGTTCATTTTTTTCGAAACACCGTTCACATGGTTTAAAAAATTGCTCACCGGGTTTTCTTGGGATTCGAAAAACAAAATCTCAGGTTCAAAATAATGTTCACATGTTCAAAAATATTTATATTCAGACATTGTCTAAAAAAAGTAATAAACGAGAAAAAGAAACAGAAAAACACGAAAAAGTGAAAAATAAAAACAAAAAATATTCATTTATTGCCTAAAAAATAAAACGAAACAAAAACAGAAAAAGGATGATAAAAAAGGAAGTGGGCCGGCCCATCTTGGTGATCTTCTGGACGAGTGGATTGTAACATGTAGGACGAAAGTTGTTACGCTACCGCACTGCGTTGCTCAGACCATAGGTGACAATAGACTAGGCACGGTCCAAATAAAAGAACGCTCAAGCTAGAAAAGGCCAAATAATACACAGCTATATATACTTGGCTCCTTAGCTCACCTGCTCTGGCTGAATAAAAAAATCGAAACAAATAGTAAAACGTTTTTAAAACTTAAAAAAATCAGTGATGAGCATATACAAATTGTCTACATGTGTGCCAAGTTTCATTGTGAA
Organism: Poa pratensis; assembly: GCA_947311845.1. Taxonomy (NCBI): domain Eukaryota; kingdom Viridiplantae; phylum Streptophyta; class Magnoliopsida; order Poales; family Poaceae; genus Poa; species Poa pratensis. Next base: position 41,474,421 of record CAMZMU010000066.1, on the reverse strand, counting down.
ATGACACTCGTAGTGCTCTGTGCAAAAAGACAAAACCAGTGGCCAAAATGAGATTTCAAAATATATTTTTTAGATCACTAATTTTGTCTTTTTTGCATAGAACACTACAAATGTTATTTCACCATGAAACTTGGCACGTATGTCGACAATTTGTGTATGTTCATCACTTTTTTTCTAATTTTTTTTGAAACATTTTACTGTTTGTTTCGAATTTTTATTCAGCCAGGAGTAGGTGAGCTCGGGAGCCAAAACACCTCACTCAGGGATTGTTCATTTCCATCATAGAATCCCTGTTATATTCTCACCAAAATTTTCAACTCTAGAAATGAATTAACGAGAAGAAATAATCATATCTGCTCTCCGCTCCATTAAAAAAGAACAAGGACACGTGCTTTTCCTTGACGTCAGCAATCATTCACGAGGATGGAGTTGTTCAGAAGTAGCTTTTGATATGCAGGGCCATGCAGACGGGACAACTGCATACTTGCATTTGCATACTCTACATTATTTGGCTCAAGGGTTCAAGGAATATATTATACAGTAGATAGATGGGGAAAGGGCGCAGAAAGGCACGGCTGGCGCCTGTCTGGAGTCCGATGGTTGCGCCGCCCGGCCCCTTTGCGAAGTTGCGATTGACGTCACGGTGATTACACTAGGCATACATTATCGACGAGTACTCCAGTACAGACTTTTTTTTCTTCTCCCGGGCACCAATGATCCCTCCAATTTTAAAAATTCAAAAATCATATTTATGAAATTCAAAAAATTCAGAAAAAAATCTCCGGGTGTAGCCAACAATATATTCCACGAACGTGTAAAATTTCAACTCCAAATACTTTGTATTTTGAGCTATAAAAAATAACAAATTATGGATCTAAATATGGCTATTTTCAAATCTCTAAGTTTTATCAGATTTTGTTATTTTTTTATAGCCCATAGTATAAAGTATTTCGGACTGAAATTTTGCAGGTTTATGGATACACCATTGGCTACACCCATGATTTTTCAAGAATTTTTTGAAACTCAAAAATATAATTTTCAATTTTTTTAAATGGAGGGAGCACTGGAATTCGGGAGCAAATAACACTTTCCGCGAGTACTCTCCATTCACTAATAAATTTACATATTGTTGACTTTTTTGGCATTGTCATTTTACCAATCATTGTAGCTGCTCGCTGGAGTAGAACCCATGCATGTACCCCATATATTTACAGTGGGTTTCCCAATTAACTTCCTATCGAGCACAAATATGTATTGATTTCCTGTCTCGACATGAGTAGATATCATAATCCCTAACTAGAACATAAAACGTAAATCATGTCCTCGTGCATGCATGGAAGCCCCATGGGGCCATGGTGGCATGCATGCCACCCCCTCCAAAATACATAATTTTTTATGTTGAATATTTAAACTAATACCAATTGTATTCATGGTAAGAAAATGGTTGTGGTCTCGGATCACGACCCCTACACCCATTTGTCGGGAAGAGGCAAGACCTTCCGGCGGTGGCATCCATTGGGTAGATGAAGAAGAGTACGCACACCTGTTGGAGAGCAGGTGAGCTCCAAAAAGCATGCTCCACATCCTTTTTACAACTCTCTTGTTCTTTGGCAAACTGAGCCTTCTTCTCAACTTGGGGATTGGAGATTGTCTTGACAAAAGTAGATCACTAAGGATAGATACCATCAACTAGGTAGTATCCCTTGGTATATGGGTGGCCATTGATCTCATAATTCACTGCCGGGGAATTGCCCTGCGAAAGCCTAGAGGATACCGGAGAGCACTTAAACACATTGATATCATTGTGGGAACAAGCCATGCCAAAAAGGAGTGCCAAATTCAAAAATCTTTTGAAGCACTGCTCAAGTATGACCGTGCACTTGCCAGCATGTCACTTATATTGCCGATGCCAATCATTTTTTATAAGAGGAGAAGCCAATCTTATTAAGGGCACCTCACTTGTATTTGAATTAATCATCATGACCAATCACTCCTGATAGTGTCGGTCATGGCCGTGGATGACTCTCGGACGGTTTCCCAGCCGTCGAACCACATCGAAGTCGCTGGAGACGGCGAAGTCCTGGCCAGGGTTGGTTGAAGTGGCCGCGAGCTACCTTCTAAGCAAAGAAATGAAAACAGCTCCGCTGGCGCGGCCGGCGAGATGTGGCAGGCCGGCGGGATGCGGTCCGGCGTACGTGTCAGCGGGATGTGGTGTAGCAGTCGCCGGCGGGATGCGTTCCGGCTTACGTGTCGGCGGGATGTGGCTTGGCGGCGGGTGAGGGTGTTGAGAAGGGGACGGACGTGGGCCGGCGGTGTGGGCAGGACGGAGCTGGTTGAGAGGGACTAGAGCACGAGAGGAAACAAAGTGCATTTGTGTCACGTGTGAGTGGGCCATGGGAGGACACTGCGGTTATCCGCGCGTTTAACGGAACGGACGCAAATCCGGCTCAAATTTGGGCCAGAAATGGGTCCGTGTAAACCAAAAAAGGGAAATTGATCCGTTTGCGTCGACACGTTGGGTCGTAATTTTTCCCAAACAAATAGAAACGGACAGCTCCGGATTAAACAGGTAGGTGTGTTGGAGTTGCATATGCTTTATCCTTGGACGCGACGGGGTTGGGATGCATCGCGCCCTCTGCCTGCAGGCGGGCTTTGTTCCGTGCGCCGCAGATGCAACACATAGTCACCATGACCGTGGTGGATTCCACTTTGGAGCAACGACCAAGAGAGTCCAGGCTCCAGGGTCTCCATATTAGTATTGTGTTGTACTCCCTCCGTTTTTTTTAATATAAGATGTTTTAGCTTTTGTCCACATGCACATGCACACAAATATATGTAGACACATTTTTGTGTTCATGTTCACTCATTTTAGGATCTATATAGACAATATGTGTATCACTTAAAACATCTTATATTAAAAAACGGAGAGAGTGTATGTATATATATATCCTCCATAACATGAAACAAAGTGGAAGGTAGTCTTCGACGGCGTTCTTCAAGGTCGTGTGGCGACCATCCCCAACCCTCTCGCTGGCTTCGGTTCTCTCCGGCCAGCGTAGGTGGTTCCTTCAACCTCCAGGCCTTGTTGCCATTTCGGATGCCCTTCGAGTAGCGGGCAGTGTGCTCCCGCCTCTTCTTCCCAAGTGGTTCGTCCCCGACGAGGTAGAGGATGGCTGTGCCGCGTCTCTGGTTTGTTGCGCTGAGAAAGGAGCTGGACCGGATTGTGTTTCCTGTAACAGTCCTAAGGTCCTCTGTGCAAATCGTATGGCCCTGTGTGTAATTTCCTTCTTTGTAAGGGCCTTATCTGTAAGATGTACACTCAGCGTTGACTATCAATGAAGCTCTCGGTCCTTTGGGACCTACCCCCTGTTCAAAAAAAAGTGGAAGGTAGCACGTGCCAATTTTGTTTGCTGAATTATTATTTTCTGAAGGACAAGAGGACAGAAAGACATATGGATAGGTTCATATGTTGGTCACGTGGACAGCCGCGCGGGTACGTACGGACAAGATCATCGCTGCGTATATATCCAAAATGACCTGCATGCATGCCGTGTGATTGCATAGCCTACCTGAATTAGTTGTTGAATTTACATTAAACCTCACTGAGAAAAAGCATCTTTTCTTTCCTTCCGGCGGGTATACATATCTTCCAGGGATTGATCGATTTGCCGGTCTGGCAATACCCTTTCGTTTTGGGTTTAGGTCTCCTCCTGCGGCAATCCCGTAGGAGTCCACCATAGCGCCGCCGATCTTGGAGCCTGATCCATTGATCGACGTCGAACCCATTCCCCTAGGGCTCTCCCTGGGATCTTGTGATCGAGTCTAGTAATGGCGGACTCTGCTAAAGCAGCGTCGGCATCAAGGGCCGCATTTGGGGCGGCGGAGGAGGATCGGGGTGGTATTGGCCCGGAAGTAGCTGAGAATATCGAAGACATGCTCCACCGTCTGGAGATTACGGCGGATGAAGAAGATGCAATTGATCTCACGAGATTGATTGAACAAAACCGCACCCTGCTGAAGTGGGCGGTGATCATTAGGGTTTGCCTGAAAACATCGTTCAGTCATACATCTTTTTTCAGAAGATGCAGGTGGCCTGGGCTGTGGCAAAAGAAGTATCGTTCCGTGAGATCGATGAATTTACGTTCATTGCGCAATTTAGCTGTCTCGGCGACTGGAGGACTGCCATGCATGGAGGTCCATGGCTGTTCAGACGCAATGCGGTGGTGATAGAGGAATATGATGGATTGAGGAATATTGAAACCATACCGCTAGATTCTATTAGAGTCTGGGTACGGTGCGTATTATGGGTTTACCAGATCTTGTCAGGAACTCTGCGGTGGCGAAGATGATGGCAGGGAAGATGGGCAAGGTTTTGGAAGCTAAGACTGGGATTAACGGCGTTGAGTATGTTAAGTATGTTAGGGTTTACCTGCAACTCAACCTAAAGAAGCCATTGATGCGCTTTGTCACAGGGAGAGTGGACCTTGGAAAAGAACCTCAGAAGTTCCGAGTATTGTATGAGAAGATACCGCGCTTCTGTGCACAGTGTGGGGTCATTGGCCACACTGCTGATGAGTGTGGAGATGGAGCACATGATCCGAAAAAAATTCAGTATGGTGATTTTATGATGGTTCCACAGGAGGACTTTTGGTTTCAGCCAAAGAAGGAATTTGTTGTCCGACCCAAACGAGCAGTTCTCGGGGTGGTAGAGGAAGGGGCCGTGGTGGGCGTACTGGCTCGAACCAAGACAGAGATAACATGGAGGAAGATGATCCAGAGTTCGGTGCAAACATAGGCAACACTGAGAAAAGGATGCTAGAAAGCGCTTGGTGGTGAACAGAGATGAACACCGAAGCAAAATACTTTGCTGCTGATGCCACCGCCAGAAGCTGATGGTGGTGTGACGACAGAAGGGAAACCTGTGGGTGAGACTACTCCCCACAAGACACAGGTGCAAAAGAGACATAAGAGAATAGAGGAGTTGAAAATTGCTGAATCAGCACCAGGATTGGCGGGCTCCTTCGAGGAGTACCGCCAGGAGCAATGAAAATATGTAGCTATAATTGTCGAGGACTTGGCAACTCCTCGACAGCGAGATCGCTTTCGGATATCCGGAGGCAACATAGGCCTGATATACTCTTTCTATCAGAGACTCACCTTGATAGAGAGGGTGCTGAGAGGCTCCGCCTTAAGCTTGGTTACGCATACATATTGGTAGTACCAAGCAATGGGAGAGCTGGAGGTTTATTGATGTTGTGGGATCAGCATGTGAACATACAGTTAAAATATGAGCATAAAAATTACATTGACGTGTTAGTATCTGGAGATACCCCCGATAAGGATTGGAGACTTACGGGGTTGTACGGAGAGTCAGTCTGGGGTCACAAGCACCGGACATGGAAATATCTTCGTGATTTACACCAACAAGTGAATTTACCTTGGATGGTGTTGGGTGATATGAATGAAATTCTGTCGAAGTCCGAGAAGGAAGGAGGGGCTCCGAGACCACTCTCGTATATGCAGGCGTTTCGTGACTGCCTGTCTGACTGCGGTTTGGAGGACTTGGGATACATTGGTAATATTTTTACCTGGAAAAGAGGTAATCTACGGGAAAGATTGGATCGAGTAGTGAGTAATGCTGACTGGTCGACACTCTTCCCTAACACGGGTGTTCATAATCTGACATCGCCGGGGTCAGATCATCGACCAATTCTGGTTGATACTAGCACTTATGATACGGTCAAAAATACCTCACGGAGCCGGAAGCGCTTTGAGGGTAGATGGTTAAAAGAAGATCAAGTTGGCGAGGTGGTGTCAACGGCCTGGGCACATTCGCCCCCCGGATAAACCAGTAATGGATAAACTTGCTACTGTTCATTCAGAACTGCTTGAATGGGATCGGTCAGTTTTGAAAGCGCCAAGAAAAAAGATTAAGGAGCTTACAAGAGAACTGTATCAGTTGTTGAGTGGACCGATGAACGAAGATACGGCCCAGCAACAGAAGGAGGTGACACAGAAAATCGAGGTGGCTTTGGAGCAGGAAGAGGTTCATTATATGCAGAGAAGTCGTGCTGACTGGCTACTGCATGGTGACAAGAACACAACGTTCTTTCATAATTTTGCTAAGGCACGCCGTAAGATGAATAGTATTGTCAGCCTGAAGGATGGGAATGGCAATATAGTGGAAGGAAATGACGATATGAAGCCTTTTATTCGTGACTACTTCTCATCTCTATTTACTTCAGAAGTGCAAAAAACAAACCCAGTTATTCTAGAACGAGTGCAGCCACGAGTTACTAGAGACATGAATGATGCTCTACTGAAACCTTACAAGGCTGAAGAAGTTAAGGAGGCCATTGTCGTGGGGTAGATAACACGGCAGATGCTACTTTGGGGTAGCTTGAGTTGATGGGCAAGGCGACACTAGCGTCTGGGAGATTGTTTAGCATTGCAGGGACAAAGGTTTACCCAGGTTCGGCCTCTCCATTGGAGATAAAGACCTACTTCCTGCTATCTTGTTATTGATCTCGATCTCGATAACCCGGCTACGACAACAGAGCCGGATCTCGATCTAGGTTACAAGGTTGTGGTGTTTCTCTCGATGGTTCTCTCGCCTAAGCTTGGATCGTAAAGTTCTCCTCAACTAGGGCTCAGGGACCGGTTTATATAGACGACCGGGTCTCCTGGCACTTTACAATACGAACCCGGGCTCTACCCAGACTCGGAATCCTATCTAGCTCTTCTAGCCTTCGTGTCCTCCAAGTCCGAACCGCCTCTGGTCTTCTAGAAACTTCCCTTCCTGAACCGGGTTACCGCCAAAGCCTCTGGCCCAGCAACATAACCCGGCCCATGCTGATGGTTAGCTGGCCTGGCCGGGCCTCCTGCCTGGCGGGTCATGCTTCCCTCTTCATGGGCCTACCGGGTTATCATCCCCCCATCAGTAGCCCCCAGATTAACCTGGTTGCCAGGTTGGCATGCTCTGCTTCTTATTCTTGAATATTGCTTCTTTGAGCAGAGCTGATATCCTGGCCAGCCGGGTTAATCACCTGAAACATAAGATAACAATAACAAATTTAATATTAGAACATGTCTCTTTTCTCCTTTGCTTGGCCAGTTTTTGGCGGTTCACGCCGTAACCCGGTTATCTCTTGCCGGGTTCACACGCCCGGGTTTCACTTTCACACTTAGCGAAAATTATCGCCCAACTAAATCCATCCTTATCCATCTTAATCACGATCTTATCATTTAATACTCCGTAATTATCTCATTCCGTTTGTCGTTGACTTTTAGTCAAAGATCCTTATCTCTTCACTTTTTACCACAACACCCCTAGGGTTTTCACTGCGCCTATAAATAGGAGACCAAGAGACACCACGGTCACTTTCCCCATTCATCATCTTCTTCCTCGCGCACGCACTGTAGCAGCCGCGGATCCAATCTCAAATCGAGCCTCCCAATCTCCTGCAAGAAGATCCACAGGTACGATTACTCCACATATCCGTGCTCCGCACTTGATTCCAACTTGAATCTCGTCCAGATTTGCTTCGCATTTCCCTCTCCACGCATCTACATCTAGAACTAGGGTTTCACACCTCCATTGTTGTGCTCAGAGAACCTTGAAGCTCCTCAGCCATGGTGAAGGACAAAGCAAGGCCGGAGCTCCCCGTGCGGCGAAGAAGCTCGCAAAGAAGCCTCACAGCGCCCACGCCGGTGCATCTGGCTCCGCCGCCCCCGCTGCTACTCAGGTCAACTGGACCAAATCCACGGTGACGACCTTGATGCTTCAGGAATATGTGAACTGCGGCGAGCTCCCTCCAAAGGATGAGATCCAATGGCGCGCTGCTGGAGAAGAAATCCGCCCCAGCCCCAAGGAAGGTGAAGTGGTGGTTTTCCTCGACCACGTTCAGCGCGGCCTTCGCCCCCCGGGTTCCCTGTTTTTTCGCCGGGTCTTGAAGTACTACGGCCTTAGGCCTCAAGACATCGCGCCCAACTCCATGCTGAACATCAGTAACTATGTGGTGTTCTGTGAAGATTACTTGCAAATGGCTCCAAGCCTCGAGCTGTTCCTCGAGTTCTTCTACTGCAACCCCTCTCGCAAGGATCAAGTACTCCCATATGGGGGAGTTGCAATCCAGCGCCGAAGGGAATGCGATTTCCCGGCTCTCTTCTAGCCAGCCATCCCAAGGGGTGGCAAAACACATATTTTTACTGCAAGACACTTCACCAGAATCTGACGATGCCCGTTACCCGGCTTTCCGGAACTCGGGCTTAACATATGACGCCAAAATGAATAGTTATGCCGATGACGCCGAGCGGGTCAAGCTCGAGCCCATTCTTCGCCGGGCCAGAGCTTTACTCGCCCATGGTCTCAAGGGCACAGATCTGGTCAAGTGCTGGATCGGTTGGTTCATCCAGCCACTCAGCATCAGGACCCGGCTAATTTGCCAGTACACTGGTGAAACCACAGACAACTTGCGTTACTCTGAGATGACGCTCACTGATGATCAGCTCGTGAAGAATGCCAAGAGATTGCTTGGCGAAAAGAAAGATGCCATTGCACTGAACGGGCTCGCCCCATTTAGTGCCAAGAACAAACCCCCCACGGTAAAGCCAACACTCAATCAATTTGTTTACTTTAACCCGGTAAACTCATCCATAGACTGTTATTTACTGTGACTGCTTTTTCTCAGGACTCCAAGTGGTGGAGCGTGGATTTTACCCCAACATCCTCTCCTGACGGGGAGGACACAGAAAGTGAAGACGACGAAGAAGAAGAAGGTGAGCTAGACTCCGTAGGCCGGCTCTTCCTCCAGTTGATTAACAACGAAGTCCCCAACAAGGACACCTCTACTGATAACCCGGCAAATTTTATTCCAGGCCCCACTGACCCGGCTTCTGACGTAGCGCCGGGTCCCCAACTACTGCAGCTCCTACTCAGAAGAGGACCCGGGCCACCATTGCCAAGGTACCACATTCTCTTTTCTCAATCTTCATGATGAACTCATCTCAAACTTAAGCACAATCACAGGAAAAGGAGGCTGAGAAGGAGGCTGAGGCGAACAAGAGACGCCGAACCCGGTCTTCTACAAGCCAAGCTTCCCTGAGCCCAGGTATCCCTCAACGCTCTTTATCAAGCTGGGCCAAATCCATCCAGAAGACGCCCAGCAAACAGTTCCCTTTAGCTGGCAAGATCCGGGTTCCTAAACCATCTCGTTTGTCAGATTCTTCCTCGGATGGTGTTAGCACACCCGAGGATTTCCAGATCAACGCCGGGTTAGAAATACTTCACACATCTTTTCCATACCTTTATACTTCACTGTCCCATTCTTGTTTAACTAAGACATTATTTGTTCCAGTGCCAGGGCTTTTATGGATGAAGACCCGGAATCTCCTCCCGCGGCGTCTCCTCCTCCAGCAACCACAGAGCCTTCTCCTATGGAGGCACATATGAAGAACCAGAGGACAAAGACGAGCCAAGGGAGCAAGCAACCCCCGCGGCTTCTCCAAAAAATTTGTTGACCCGGTGCCAGAATCCTCCCCAGCTGCTCACTCGCCCGGGTTAGGCTCTGGGACTAAAGAAGATGAAGTGCAGGTTACTGGGACCCGGCACGTTCCAGTACAAAATGCTCCTGAGACTCTTGCCAAGGTGCCAGCCCCAGATGCTGACCCGGCAACTCCTGCCAAGAACAAGAACCCGGCTTCCTCCTCAAATTCACCGGCTCTGGACACCATGTCTGTTCCAGCACTTTGCGACGAATATTTTTCTCGCCTAGCTCAACACAAGACCCTGGAGACAGAACTGGTCGCCCTGATCCAAAAACGATATCAGGTACCCTTTTTACTTCTTGCCTGTATATTTTCTTGCATAACTATACCCTAGTAGCCCCCAAGCTCTAAGTTCATCACTTGTGATGAGCTTGGTGCTTACAATATGCATTCCTTAGGTAAAAACTTCAAACCTGTAGCCCCCAAGTGCCGGGTTGTCTGTTTACAGCAACCTGGGACTAAAAAACTTCCATCATTTAAAACTTGCCCATTTTCACATCGAAACTTTGAACACTGTAGCCCCCAAGTGCCGGGTTGTGTGCCTGCAGCAACCTGGGACTTCTTTATTACGTTGAACAATTGAACTTCAAACTGAGTAGCCCCCAAGTGCCGGGTTAGCTGTCCACAGCTACCTGGGACTTACAGTTAGAAATTTTCAGACTTTTTGCGCATGTAGCCCCCAAGTGCCGGGTTGCACGCCTGCGGCGACCTGGGACTAACATAACTTTTTGCATCTTAACAGGAAGACCATGCCAAGGCCCAGGCTGAGATCACCCGGCTCACTGACGCTGCCAAAACTGAATCTGAGACCCGGGCTGATCACTCAGCTCAACTCCAGGCCTTGGAAGAAAAGATTACTGCCCTGACGCAAGAAAACTCCGATCTGAAGAAGGACATGCAGGAGAACGAGGAGAACTTCCAGGAGCAACAGGAGACCCTGCAGAAGCAGCTGGATGAAACCAACAACGAGCTGACCCGGCTAAAAAGAATGATCACCTCTATGGTTGAATCTTTAGTGGGTAAGCACTACTCCTTGAATTTCAACCTAAACTGATCAAACAGACCCGGTTTTTGAAATTTCACTGTTACACTTTTCTTACACAGGCCCTCGTGATGGTAACCTCCGCAAAACCGCTGCAGAGAAGATCAAATGCATGTACACGCTGACACGTCAGCTGTACTTTGGCAGCTGCGAGGTCATCAAAGCCGCTAGGCTCTGGGAGAACCCGCCAAGCAAGTACACTGAAGTCCTTGGGCATCTGTCAACAATGCCGCAATGGATCCATCTGCTCAAGAGATCAGCTTGCAGGGCCGGGGTGATGCGAGGTCTTGCCTTGGCAAAGGCCTACCATCCCCAGCTAAACCCGGCTCCACTGAAGAAGGGCTTTCCTCAGTTTGACACTGATGGCAAGGAGTTCGATAAGAAGTGCTACGCCCGGGTTGTGAAGCAAACCCGGCACGTTGCCACTGTAATTGCCAGCAAGATGAAGCTCACCACTTTGCAGCTTGGATATACTGAAAATGATGAAGAGATCATGGATGACGAGCCACAACGCGTCGATCTCCTCCAAAGCTATAAGGATTCCATTGACCCGGCAAAAATGCTCCTGGTACCTCCACTGCTCCCAGCTCCTCTACGCCAGTTATTCCTCCTCCGTCACGGGCGATAGCTGAAGAAGATGATGAAAACTTCTTCCAGCCACTTCGAAAAATCACCCGGCGCAAGACCAAGGCCAAAGAAACCGACGAGACCAAGGAGCCAGAGGCTAACCCGGCGGCCGCCGAAGAAGAAGACCCGGCAAAGACCGTCGAAGAACAACCAACCGGCTCTCCTCCCCGTGACCCGGCTCCTGAAGCCAAAGCTTGAAAACTTACGCAGATGCTGTTATCTCTGCAAGAAAACAATCTTTATTCGGCCCTTTGGGCGTTATTGTAATAACTTTTGCACTGTTGCACTATGCCTGTGATGGTGCGCCTATGCACCTGATGAAACTTTTTATGCTACTCTCAAACTTTTGCTATGAAATATGCCTCTTCTGTGGTTTTGATGACCCTTTTGATTTCTTTAACTGTGAGCCGGCTTTCGCATGGATACCCTGTCGCTACTTCTCTGAGAAAAACAGGGTCGAACCAAGTCCCAATGGGCTTCATGGTTGATTGAATTTCCAGGTGAGCAATCAGGCCATAAAATTGCGAGTCACATCAGCTCAACAGCAAGATAACCAAGAATAAACTAGTGGCATAAAGCCGGGTCTTGGGATTGCAGCTGCAAACTATTGTAGTAGGAGCCCCCAAGACCTGGATCAATGTTTATAAAGTAATGGCTTAACTATGCAACATTACCCCATTGATCCTCATACTGGTGGGACACGCTCTCTGGGCGTCCTCAAAGATAACTATGCACTTATTCTTATGACAAAAACATAAACAACTAAAACGTAAACTTCACCTTCATACCTCTGAATCCAAAGTTATGGATACTGTAACGAAAACTGCACAGCCGGGTCACGAAACATCGAGACCCGGATGACCGTAAAAGCCGGGTCTTGGGCGAGCCCCCAAGGCAAGCCCCCAAGACCAAACTTAACATAGAACTATGCAACACTACTATCAAACATCAAAAAAGAAACGAAAAGAACACAAATTTCTGTTCAACCTTCACTTTATTGATAGAAAAGGTTAGGTCAGCAAGCCGCCTCATTAAAAACCTTCCAGTCCCCTTAGGTACCCTGGTAAGGAAAAGAGCGCGTCTGAAACCTGCTGCCTGTTACATCGTGTTTTACATCTCATATCTCTTTCTCATGCTAAGTATAATATGGGCGCAGCTGCGCAATATTCCATGGCCTCTCACGCTCTTCCAATGAAAAGGTAGAGTGCGATGTGTCATTAACAGACTCGGACTTTTCTCTTGCATCCACCAAATAATATGAACCATTGTTCAATTTCTTGCTTATGATGAAGGGCCCTTCCCAAGGGGGAGATAACTTGTGCATCCCTTCTCTGGATTGCACCCATCGTAGCACTAAATCTCCCTCCTGGAAAGTGCGAGTTTTAACCCGGCGACTATGATACCGCCTCAAATCTGCTGATACACTGCTGATCTCTCCAGTGCTTGTTCTCTGTTCTCCTCAAGCAGGTCCACAGAATCCTGCCGGGTCTGCTCATTTTCTGTTTCAACATAAGCCGCCACGCGAGGCGAGTCATGAATTATATCACTTGGCAAAACTGCCTCTGCCCCATACACCATAAAGAAAGGGGTCATCTTTGTGGATCTGTTTGGTGTTGTGTTGATTCCCCAAACTACTGATGGCAACTCCTCAACCCACGCTCCAGCAGCTCTGAGACACGGACCCGGAGACGTGGTTTCAAACCTCGAAGCAACTCCTGATTTGCTCGTTCTACTTGTCCATTGGCCTGTGGATGAGCAACTGAAGCAACATCTAAACGTATACCCTGATTTCCACAAAACTTTGCCATCTCACCAAGGGACATGTTAGTACCATTATCTGTGATGATACTATGAGGATACCCAAACCTGTGTATGATCTGCTTCAAAAACTTGACTGCTGTAGCTGCTTCACAATTAGTAACAGGCATCACCTCAACCCACTTTGTAAACTTATCAATGGCAACCAAGAGGTGGGTTTTCTTGCAAGGAGACATGCTAAAAGGACCCACCATATCAAGCCCCCAAACTGCAAAGGGCCAAGTCAAGGGTATTGTTCGCAACTCCTGAGCCGGCACATGAATTTGCCTTGCATATCTTTGGCAACCATCACATCTACTCACCAAGCGCTCTGCATCTGCCTGAGCTGTGAGCCAGAAGAAGCCGTGTCTGAAAGCTTTTGCTACTAAAGACCTTGTTGAAGCATGATGACCACAATCTCCCTCATGAATCTCTTTCAAAATTTGCCGGCCCTCCTTTCCAGACACACATCTCTGAAATACTCCAGAAACACTTCTCTTATATAACTCGCCATCAATAACTACGTAGGCCTTAGCCCGGCGCACAATTTGCCGGGATATAACTTCCTGCTCTGGCAGCTCTCCACGCAAAAGATACGCCAAATAAGGTTCTGTCCACTCTGGAATTTCATGAGTTGCTGCTACCAATTGCGAATCCGGGTCTTCCTGACCCGCCAGTTCCTCTACGCCCTGAGGCTTGACTGATGGAGTCCATAGCTCGTCCAAGAAAACGTTAGGTGGAACCGGCTCTCTGCGTGAGCCGAGTCTTGACAAAGCATCTGCAGCATCATTTTTCCTGCGGTCAATATGATCCACCTGATAGCCTGAGAAAAACCCGGCTACCCTGTCCACCTCTCTCCTGTAAGCCGCCATTGTCGCATCTTTTCTATCCCATGTTCCTGAAACTTGCTGTGCCACAAGATCTGAATCCCCATAACAATTAATATGCTTGATGCTCATCTCCTTTGCCATACGCAAACCATGTAACAAGCCTCATATTCTGCCACATTGTTAGAGCAATCAAAGTGAATTTGCAAAACATAGCTCAGCTTATCACCCTTGGGAGAAGTTAACACAACTCCAGCTCCTGAACCTTGTGCTTGCTTAGACCCGTCAAAGTGCATAACCCAAGGTTGAGACCCGGCGCAAGAGGTGGTGCACTCAACTGTGTCCAATCATTAAGAAAATCCGCCAATGCCTGCGATTTGATAGCTGTACGAGGCACATAGTCAATGTGGTAAGGCCCCATCTCTATTGCCCACTTGGCAATTCTTCCTGTAGCTTCTGAATTCCTGATAATATCTGCTAAGGGTATTGAACTCACCACTGTGATTGGATGCTCCTGAAAATATGGTTCAACTTTCTACTTGCCATGAAAACACCAAATACTAGCTTCTGCCAATGCGGATAGCGCTGCTTTGCTTCTGATAACACCTCACTAACATAATAAACCGGCCTCTGAACCGGGTTTTCCTTGCCTTCCTCCTTACGCTCGACCACCACCACAGCACTCACAGCTGAGGCCCGGCAGCGACGTATAACAGCATGGGTTCCTTGGGACCCGGGGCCGCCAGAACTGGCGCTTTTGATAATTGTTTCTTCAGAGCTTCAAATGCCTCGTCTGCTTCCTGATTCCACACAAAATTGTCTGTTTTCTTGAGTAACTTGTACAAAGGTATTGCTTTTTCTCCGAGCCGGGATATAAACCGGCTTAGCGCAGCCACACATCCTGTCAACTTCTGAACATCTGCCAATTCCTCAGGTTTTTTCAAACTCTGGATGGCTCTGATTTTTTCCGGGTTTGCCTCAATTCCACGCTCTGACACAATGAAACCGAGCAATTTTCCTGCTGGAACTCCAAACACGCACTTTGTAGGATTGAGCTTCATCTTGTACTTCCTCAAATTTTTGAATGTTTCTGTAAGGTCACTGATAAATGACCCGGCTTTTTCTGACTTGATCACCACATCATCCACATAAGCATGCACATTGCGCCCAATCTGATCATGAAAACAATTTTGAATGCACCTCTGATAAGTTGCTCCTGCGTTCTTCAACCCAAAAGTCATGGTCTTGTAGCAAAAAGCACCAAAGGGGGTGATGAACGATGTCTTTTCCCAATCCTGCCTGTTAAGCTTGATCTGATGATAACCTGAATATGCGTCCAGAAAACACAAGAGCTCGCTGCCTGCCACTGCGTCAACAATTTGGTCGATGCGCGGCAGTGCGAACGGGTCTTTTGGACAATGCTTGTTGAGACTTGTAAAATCAATACACATCCTCCACTCATTATTTTTCTTCAGAACCAAAACCGGGTTAGCCAACCACTCTGGGTGGAAAACCTCCATGATAAAGCCGGCTTCCAATAACCGGGCTATCTCCTCTCCTATAGCTTTTCTTCTCTCTGCGTTCATTTTTCTCAAACCTTGTTTCACCGGCCTTGCCTTTGGATCAACATGTAAACGGTGCTCAGCGAGTTCAGTCGGAATGCCTGGCATGTCACTAGGTGTCCACGCAAAAACATCCCGATTCTCACGGATGAACTCGATGAGCGCGCTTTCCTATTTATCAGTTAGGCTGGTCCCTATGGCGAACTGCTTGGAGGAATCCCCAGGCACAAAATCCACCATCTTAGTATCCTTTGCTGCTTTAAACTTTGCCCTGTCATCTTCTGTTGTTGGTTTTTTGAGCGCTTGTTATCCTGCGGGTCAAGATTAGACCTGTAAGCTTTCAACTCCTCTCTAGCACAAGTTCGCTCTGCCAGGGCTGCATCTCCCTCGTCACATTCTGCTGCAATTTCTCTGTTACCATGAACAGTGATGATCCCCTTGGGACCCGGCATCTTCAACTGCAAGTATACATAACACGGCCTCGCCATGAACTTGGCAAAGGCCGGCCTTCCAAACAACGCATGATAAGGACTTGGAAATTTCACCACCTCAAAGGTGAGCCACTCTGATCTGAAGTTATGGATAGACTCGCCAAAAGCAACCTCTAATGAAATTTTTCCCTCAGGTGTAGCAGACTTCCCAGGAACTATACCATGAAATATTGTTGACGTTTTCTGCAACTGTGACTCCTTCAGACCCATACGCATAAATGTTTCCCAGTACAAGATATTAATGCTACTGCCACCGTCCATCAAAACCTTCTTTAACTCAAAGCCATGAACTTGAGGAGCCACAACTAACGCAAGCAGACCCGGGTGCTCCACCACATCCGGGTGATCTGCTCTGCTCCAAGTAATAGTATGCTCTGACCATCTCAAATACCTTGGTACCCCTACAGCCACTGAATTAACTGCCCTTTTGACTATCTTTCTTTCTCTCTTGGTCGTGCCACTGGTATATATATGATATTGGCCAAGTTGCCTCGGCTGGTTCGAGAATCCACCCTGATTACCTGTATTTTGGCCGGGTCCTGTATTTCCAGTTGGTACCGCGTTTGCTCCAGTTAGAGGTCCCGCAGCCGGGTTAGCACTCGGGCCGGGTCCTCCACTCCTGTTTGCTCCTTGCAGAGCTCTCTGAATCTCATTGTTTTTCCACCTGTTCAAATCTACACACTGGGCCAATGAATGATTGGCGGTCTGCCGTTCTTGCTATGACGAGGACACGGCATCCTGAAGGCCTCTTCAGTGCTCATTGGGCGTGTTCCTTGATAACTATTTCCACCACCATAACTCCCATTATTTCCCTGATAACCTCTGTTTTCCTGATAACCTCTGTTTTCCTGATAATTCCCATCCATCCTTTGC
Source organism: Poa pratensis (assembly GCA_947311845.1). Lineage (NCBI taxonomy): Eukaryota > Viridiplantae > Streptophyta > Magnoliopsida > Poales > Poaceae > Poa > Poa pratensis. The sequence continues at coordinate 41,457,656 of CAMZMU010000066.1, read as the reverse complement.
CTCTGAAACCCGGCATTTGCATTTGCAACTAGCTCTGAGTTTCCTTCCTGATGCCCACGCTTGTGCTGGTTCTGATTGCTGTTGTTATTGTTTCCCGGGCCATTGTTCTTTCCTCCATTGTTCGCAGCACCTTTCCCTTTTTCTTCCTCACTATCATCCTGGGTTTTGTCCGTGGCTGCATGTCTGTTGCACGCATCCATCAACTCTGCCATAGTAACGGGCTTAACCCGGTGTCCTTCCTTCATGCGACCCAGCTTCTGGACCAAGGGAGCGTACTTGCAAGTTTTCTCCATCGATGAAATTGCATCCTTGGGCTCGATACCTGATGAAGAGTGCAGGATCTCCGTGACCCGGCCCATCCAGTGACGAGCTGACTCGCCCTTCCTCTGTACGCAACGATCAAGATCTTCAATGGAAAATAAACGCTTGCACGTGCCCTGAAAGTGCTTGATGAAAATTGTTTTCAACTCATCCCAAGAATTGATAGATTTCTCTGGCAGATTCTTGAACCACAACTTTGCTGCACCATCACTCATCATCAAATACATATACTTTGCACAAACGTTCTCTGTGGCATTGCGTATACACATCGCCATCTCATAGCTGCTCAACCAACTCGCCGGGTCTGTGCTCGGCTCATAATTGGCAATCTTGCTTGGCTCCTTGAACTTCTCAGGGAAAGGCTCTGCTCTAATGGCATCTGAAAGACACTTGGGACCCGCCAAAGTGGAAGAACTTGCTAAAAGATTAATGTTACCCGGCGAGCTTGCAGATGCTGCTGGCACGGGACCCGGTCCTCCTTGTGGTGCTCCAGCTGCTGGTACTGCCGGGTTTGCATTAGCTGCACTCCTTCCTGCCGCGATCTATTGACTATCTGCTGAGCCACAGAAATTGCAGGGGCGGGTTGATACTGCTGATTATTCTGCTGGGGCGGGTTTTGCTGCTGTGCCGCGGCAAACCCGGCCAATGGCGGGTTTCCCCCATGGCGACTCTTGCTACGATATGTTGTGGAATGAAGCGCACTTTTCTCTTTTGAATACTGAACTTGCTGAGCAACCGCAGTGCGTAACATGTCAATGGCACGCCGAGCTTCAACCTCTGCTGGCGAGTCTCCTAATGGAATACGATCAGTGCCAAAGTTGCGGCATATACGTTATCTGCTGGATTGGAATAGTGACCCGCCGGCGTATGAAACCTTGGTGTCCTGGGCGGCAGACCCGGATTTCCCCTGGCTCCCCCAGCGAGAAGACCCGGCGCCGCTGCAACTGCAACCCAGCTGCTCCTGTTCCTCTGTCTGGTTCTATATTTGCTCTAACAACTGGAGCCACCTGGGTTACACCAACTGGTTGATCTTCTGGGGTCCTAAACAATACTGCTGGATTTATGGCGTTTTCTCCAGGGCCAGCCGGCTCTGGTGCCTCCTCCGGTGTGCCCTGGTCATCTCATTGAGACGATTTTCCTCATCCTCTAATTGCTTTCGCCTAATCCATATCTTCTTTTCTGCCATTGTGTCTCTGCGCACCTGCTCCAAGGCCCGGCGTGCTGTATCCAATTCTATAGCTCTTGCTGCTGCGTTCTCTGGAGTAACAATCCTCGTAAGTGCTGTTGGATCTAGGACCAGGCCATTGTTAAACATGGCCCGGGCCCCAGTTGCATTGTTTCTTTCCTCACCCTGAGCTCGGTTATTGAGAAAACCGAAGCTATTCCTGTAACGCGCCGTGTTTTCACTTTCCTCTGATACCGAAGCCGGGTCTCCATCAACCCTTTGGCCCGCCAGCTCCAACACTGGTGGCAATTGTTGCTGCTGCTGACCCGGAGTAAAAGCTGGTGGCACACCGTTGACGGTGATGCCCCCGCGTTGATCGAAGGAGCGTGTAAACCGCCACCCTCCTAACCGGGCTTGGAACGGACTCTTGCTCCTCTTCGTCCTCTTCTTCTACTCCATATCCGAACCGGCCTTCGAACAAGGGCAGGATCGATTCTGAATCTGCATAGTCCCCACATCACCCGGGATGGAGCCGGGTTTCCCGATCTTCCTCGTGCACGTCCAGGGGCAGCTCATCTTCAGCCGTACCAACTGATTCTTCTCCATCAGATTGAACAATTGTGGCAGCTCCTGACACAGATTCATAGTCTCCATCACTAGCAGATCTAGTTGCAATCATACCAACAAAAACGTTAAACTTGCCAATTGGAATAACATCACCTGATTCAAGTAGATCTGATTCCGGCCCCCAGCCAAAATCATCAACGATGGGCTCTCCTTGCGAATTGAGGGTGATCTCGCCGAAAACATAGTTCTCTACTCCTTGCTTGCTTCTCCCATGATGGTGACACCTTTGGACGCGATTCCCACAGACGGCGCCAACTGTCGTGGGGTAGATAACACGGCAGATGCTACTTTGGGGTAGCTTGAGTTGATGGGCAAGGCGACACTAGCGTCTGGGAGATTGTTTAGCATTGCAGGGACAAAGGTTTACCCAGGTTCGGCCTCTCCATTGGAGATAAAGACCTACTTCCTGCTATCTTGTTATTGATCTCGATCTCGATAACCCGGCTACGACAACAGAGCCGGATCTCGATCTAGGTTACAAGGTTGTGGTGTTTCTCTCGATGGTTCTCTCGCCTAAGCTTGGATCGTAAAGTTCTCCTCAACTAGGGCTCAGGGACCGGTTTATATAGACGACCGGGTCTCCTGGCACTTTACAATACGAACCCGGGCTCTACCCAGACTCGGAATCCTATCTAGCTCTTCTAGCCTTCGTGTCCTCCAAGTCCGAACCGCCTCTGGTCTTCTAGAAACTTCCCTTCCTGAACCGGGTTACCGCCAAAGCCTCTGGCCCAGCAACATAACCCGGCCCATGCTGATGGTTAGCTGGCCTGGCCGGGCCTCCTGCCTGGCGGGTCATGCTTCCCTCTTCATGGGCCTACCGGTTATTATCCCCCCATCAGCCATGTTTAGCATCGGCGATTATAAAGCACCCGGGACAGATGGCTTGTATAAGGTGTTTTACAAGAAATTTTGGTCAGTAGTGGGTAGTGAAGTGACTACTGAAGTTTTGAAGACTTTGAATACGGGTGTTGTACTGGATGGTTGGAATGAAACAGCCATAGTCTTGATACCAAAGGTGGACAGTCCAGAGCTAATTACACAGTTCCGTCCCATCAGCTTGTGTAATGTAATTTATAAGGTAATCTCCAAAGTTCTCTCAAGAAGGTTGAAGGTGGTGCTACCTGAGATAATTTCAAAAACTCAGAGTGCTTTTGTCCCAGGACGTTTGATTACTGACAATGTTCTGGTTGCTTATGAATCCTTCCATGCCATCAAAAACAAAAGGCAGGGGAAGAGAGGAATTTGTGCTGTCAAATTGGATATGCATAAGGCGTATGACCGTGTTGAGTGGGGCTTTCTTCGTGACATGATGTTGAGACTCGGGTTTGACCAGCAATGGGTTCATATGATCATGGCTTGTGTTACATCAGTGAATTACAGGATTTGGTTCAACTCGGATGAAACCGAAACTTTTAGTCCTAGTAGAGGTATACGACAGGGAGACCCATTGTCACCGTACCTCTTTTGATATGTGCTGAGGGTTTGTCGAGCCTTTTGGATATGAGGAGATGCATGGTGGTATCCAAGGGATCAAAGTGTGCCGGGGGGCACCTTCAGTGTCACACCTTTTCTTTGCTGATGATTCTTTGATCTTGATGACTGCAGATATGTCTAACGCCACATCGCTTCGTAATGCTCTCGAAATGTATTGTTCAAGCTCTGGGCAACTAGTAAGTGATGCTAAGTCTAGCATCTTTTTTAGTCCGAACACAGAAGCTCAGGTTCATGAGGAGATATGTTAGCATCTGAACATTGTAGTGGAAGCCTTAACTGATAAGTATTTGGGGCTGCCATCTTTAGTTGGTGTTGACCGAAGTGACTGCTTTCAGCATCTTATTGAGCGTGTCTGCCAACGTATTTATGGATGGAATGAACAACTTTTACAGGCTATCCCTGCATATGCAATGTCAGTGTTCAATATACCAAAACAGGTGTAAGGCCATTTGTAATGCGATTGCAAGGTTTTGGTGGGGAGGTAATGCAACAAATAGGGAAATGCACTGGATGGCGTGGTGAAAAATGAGCATTCCGAAGCAAGAAGGAGGGATGGGCTTCCGGGATCTCCATTGCTTCAACCAAGCCATGCTAGCTAAGCAGTGTTGGAGACTTCTGAGTGATCCTGACTCTCTTTGTGCACAGGTCCTCAGAGCGAAGTATTACCCAGATGGAGATTTGATTAATGCTGTCTTGAAGAAAGGTTCCTCTTTTACTTGGCACAGTATTATGTCAGGTTTAAAAACCTTCAAGAGAGGATGTATTTGGAGGCCGGGTAATGGAGCAACAATTAATATTTGGTCTGATCACTGGATACTATCTAGCCCGACAAGAATGGTGACCACTGCAAGAGGTAACTGCGTGTTATCCAGAGTTGAGGAACTTATTGATCCAACTACTGGAGTATGGGATGAACAACTTTTACGAGAAAACCTTCAGTTAGTGGATGTGAAACGTATCTTCAGATTCCACTTCCGAACTATGGTCAGTCTGATTTTATTGCCTGGCAACCAAATAAGAATGGTTGCTTCTCGGTGAAATCTGCCTATCACATGGAATGGAGATGTGAATATCGAAGGAGAGCTGAAAGATCAGATGGTGCTGATAGATCAACTCCTCATGAGGTGTGGAAAAAGATCTGGAAGACTAAAGTGGCCCGTAAAATTCAGATTTTCACCTGGAGAGCTTTACATGGCATAGTACCATGTTACTGTACTTTGGCAAATAGACATGTTGGATCAACTGTCAATTGCCCGGTTTGCACAACAAACGCTGAGTATCTAAGGCACATGCTATTCTGTTGCCCGCGAGCCCAGGAGGTGTGGCGAGGTCTCGATTTGCTGGAGTGTGTAACGGCTGCAGTAGAAATTGATCGTTCTGGTTCAATTACACTAGAGGAACTTGTGTGCTCCAAACGCCCAGGCAGAGTTACATGCAACATTGAACACAGAGCAGCTACAGTCATGACAGCGTGTTGGTATCTCTGGTGGTCTAGAAGGCAGATAAAGAACAAGGAGATGGTTCCGACTGTAGAGAGATCGGTGATTAACATTAGAGGAATGGTGGCAAATTATGCCAGGCTGAAGGTGAATTGTCGAATTCGTAGAGACGGGTGGAAGAAACCAGCCAGCGGGGTTTATAAGCTAAATGTGGATGCCGCTTTCTATCCGGACTCTGGGAAGGGAGCAACGGGTGCTATAATCCGAGATTCTGGAGGTAATTTTATTGCAGCTTGCTGTGATCATACTGATGCTGCAACTGATGTGGCGGCAATGGAAGCTTCGGCGCTGCTCGCCGGACTCAGACTTGCCGAGCAGTTTGGAACCCAGTCTCTTGTGGTGGAATCTGATTCCATGGATGTGGTGGAAGCTATACACAATCCTGCAGATTACAGAGGTTTGGGTGCGGTGATCACTGACGACTGCTGGTTGCTTTTGTTGCCATTAGGCATGGCGACGATACAGCATTGCCCACGAGAAGCAAATGAGGCCGCACATCTGATATGTGACCTTCTCGATCGAGATCCTTGGTTGTGCTTCAGCTCTCCCGAGCCCTTCCAGCGAGGATCGACGGCGACTGCATCCATGGCATGGCATGGCATGGCATGGCATGGCAGTAAGCTTGCTCAAACTCCCAACTAGTGCCTGCCAAGGTCTAGGTAGGCACCTAGCTAATCAGACGTACCCAGGAACAGCATTCGGACGTAATCGCGTACATGTGCAACAGTTGCACCGATGATGCATTATTGCATGACCAGCATGGGCGCGTCCTGCTTAATCGCAGGATTAATTAATTAGTTGGGCCATGCAGGCACGTACGCGCATTAGGGAAATCGCGATCAGTCGACGCGGGTAGCTGGCCGCGATCCCGTCCCCGACTCCCCGTGGACGCAACCGTTCGGATAAGGACACGCCAGGCCAGGTCCCCAACTGATCTCACTTCTCAAAACCATACTATCCACACAACGTTTAGAAACAAGATGACACATGTAAACAGACGGATGCATGAAAGTTCAGAAGATATCTCACTTCGGAGGCTTGCCCTTCCCCTTGCCATCTACGGTACCGGGGTGGTAGTGCCTCTCGAAGACAGCGTAGGGGTCAGAGGAGGAGCTGACGTCGTCGCTGGACATGGTAAAGTCACGGGGGAGCGCATTGGTGGTGTCCGCTTCCCGCTCCGAGAGTGCGATGGCCATCATGATAAAATACAATTACTATTTAGAAAAATCTTTATGGATGCCATTCAATTCTTCTATGTAGAAGAAGCATCACAAGGAGTTTCTACAGTACCATCTGTTCCAACACGACATCCTATGTCGTGTTGCATCCCACAAGAACAAGAAACACTGATACAACACCACATCCGAGTGAGGGGGTATATATATGTAGGATAATGATGGCTGAATATTGCAGGAAAACAAACGGTGGAAGAATTTGACGGGAAAGACATAGTGCAGGAAAGAAAGGGTAGGGTGGGAAAGAGAGGAGGCATACATGGCAAAAAACGGTGGGTGGGAAAGAGAGAAAGATAACGGCCAAGAAAGAGAGTCTTATAGATGGTTGTGGAAGACCAAGTATACTCCAAAACTGAATTTTTTTTTGCTGGCTGCTCCTTTCGGACAGACTAAACACCAAAAACATGCTAAGGGACAATGCTATAATGTCACCAATGATTTTCACTTCCATATATGTAATTCTGGTGAAGAGGAGACCCTTGAGCATTTGTTCTTCAGATGCCCATTCTCTTCAAGTTGCTGGACGAAGCTTGGAATCTTCATGCGAAATAGAGGTCAATAAGACAGGCTGGACTTCATTTCTCAGGCTAGAACCGGATGGAAAAACCCAATTTTCATGGATGTCTTCATTGTGGCTGCTTGGGCATCTGGAAAGAAAGGAATGGCCTTTGCTTCAATGGGATAGCTCCGGACTTAGCTTCTTGGACGGCTAGGTTCAAAGAAGACTTTCGGCTCCTGGTTCATAGGACCAAAGAGGACTCTCACCTTTTATTAGAAACTTAGTAGCATCTTTATAACTTTTTACTTCCTACCTTTGTAAATATGTAAATACTGCTGATTCTTTAATATAATAAGGCAGTAGGAGTCTTTCCTACTGTTATATGGTTAAAAAAAACGGTGGAAAATTAGAGGACATGAAAAATATGACAAGAAATATAGGGCAGAAAAGAGAGAGGGAAATATCGGCGGGAAAAAGGAGGGGGGGGGGGGGGGGGGGGGGGTAGGGGAAGGAAAGATCATAGGAAAAGAGAGAGAGAAAAACAAACGAGAAAAAGAGGGCTCAAAAGAGAGGGCGGAAAATAGAGGGAGGAAAATAAAGGGTGTACCTAAAATAAATGTGAATTTGCCGACTACTCCAGCAAAGGAAACTCGGCAAACACTAACGACGGGATGTTTGACGAGTGTCTTTGGCAGAGCACTCGACAAACATCTCGACGCCGTTTGTTTTCCGAGCGTTACAGCTACACACAATATTTATTTCAGCTTTTTCGAGTGTCGTCGACGTGTACGGGCATTGTTGTCGATTGCCACCTGTTGTCGAGTTTATTTTTCTTGCACTCAAGTATGTGTGTTGTTGCCAACTGTCGGGTAAATTGCGATCGGCAAAATGTTTTCACGCGCCATTGCTACTTTCTTGGATGACCTTTTGAAAACTTATGATACGGCCAACTCGCAACTATGGCTTCCATATTTCTACTAAGTATTATGATGTTATCCGAGCAGGTATGAAGACAAATCGTCACATTTGTTTTTTTTCGAAATGACGGTTGAAACCCCCAGACTCTGCATGAAAATGCCGCACACAAATTTTATTATTATTATAATAAGCGACAAAGTTTTATAAAGAAATATATCGATCAACCAAAAACCACATTCCCGGCAACAAATGTCGCTACACCTACAAGTTTGATGAAGGGGGTGACCTGACCGGAGCCATGCGCCGCCGCTCCTGGCTCGCATCAGTTTCGGCTAGACTCAGTCCAAAATATATATAATTCATTTGTGAATTGGGGCGAGTAAAATAAAGGGATCATGGTTTAGAGTGGTTTTGCCTAATAACACATGGAAGCTTTATGGCCAACTATATCTCAACTTCTACGAGTAAACAACTAGCGGAATTAAAACATATTTTCTTGACCCGAAAATAGTACTCGATCAAACCTTTTTGTTAGTGTAGTTCAGTAGAGGCAATTGATCAGTGAACACCATAATATCTAGCACTAGCTAGTACCTTAAGGTCGATCTTAAATGGAGCCATGCAATGAACGGCACGCAGCTTGGCCCTAGTCGCTGGTCGATCGACACATAATGCAAGATGTCGTACGTACAGTGTGTCCTCCCGTTAATCATGTGAAAGTTGCATGGTACAGGTTGGGTCCAAATCTTTTTCCCTCCCTTTAGAACATACACGTGAATGGAAGCTAGAAAAAGAGGAATTGGGTGTGCATGCCTACTCATAAATAGGGGCTAGATACGCATACACCACGAGTACATATTAGTGCATGCTTAAACTCTCAAGAGCTCAACTGGAGCACAAAATAACCTTTAATTTCGTGGTGATTTTTTGGGTTGTTGCACTTTTGTAATCTCAATAATGTGTGTGCACAAATGCAGTACTGTACTAGCTAATAATGCACGTCATTTTGCTGCCAGCTCCGTTTGGATCAAGGGACCCTCTAAAATTATTCCATGATAATGCATGCACAGGTAACTTATTAGCCACGAATTAAGTACTACATTTGGAAGTATGCTAAGTTGGACCATGATGTGCGTAATGAAATGCAGTACAAATCATGCTAGTAGCTAGCTAGCTAGAACAAATGTACATGTTTATAGGGCGCATTTAATCAGTTAGTTGAGGGATTCAGCAGCTTGTTTAGCTAGGCCCGCGTAGAGCTTACAGTTTTTTCCACCGATTTCTGTTATACAATAGGAGATTTGTAGGGAAGCTATAGCTCATTAAACCATCAACTGCCCAACTAATTTCCGGTCAAGCAACGTCGTCGTGAACTGTACGTCCAGTGAATGCGGGCCATGAAAGTCATGAAACCGATTGCCCGGCCTTCTCCAATTCATGGTTTTCTAGTTCAAGAGATTTGTAGGAAAGCAATGTATTTTTAAGAAGTGACCACCTTAATGCATTGTTTGAACAAGCATACATATATAATGACGTAGGCAGATTCTAAGAAATGACACATCAAATTATTCCTGCGTCGGAAGAGAGAGAATTGGGGATAGAGAACAGAAGCGGTCTACAAACCACGAGATCCAGCACATTAGTGAGAGAATAAGTTGGGCCACATATTAATGACATAGCAAGCAAATATGACTACATGTCCGGAATTAAACTCCAGTGTGGAAGTATGATGGAAATAACTGGTAATTAATGATGTGGAATTGTATTTAAAAAGTATATACTCTACTTAATTAAGCCAGTACGGCTACACTAAAACACAATGTATATGTATATGCTGGAAATCGGGATGCAATTCTGACAACATAAATCTGACCAGGAAGATCTGAGTTACAAACTATGTGAAAGTCATGTACAATTGGAGAAATCTGAATTACATGTACAACTCACAGCATATATAAGGTGGGATGCAATTCTAGTTCTTAAATTAAGTGACATCTAACTTAATTCTCGCTCGAAGAGAATTAGCGAAACAGTTTGGGCTCGACGCATGACAGCACGATGTGTCGATTTTCATGCATGCATAAGTTATTAAGTACAACCAAGTACGTACTAAGTAGCTATCTTCTATCTACCTATATATTGTAGCCTGTAGGCTTGGGTAGCTTGAAAAGCAAAGATGCGCTTTGATTCGGTTGCCTGCAGGTACCATAGTTGCTTCTAATCAGAAACGCTCACACGTACACGCTTGCATGCCTACACAGTGATTTGAGGTCTCGCTGGTCTCTACTTCTAACAGGAGTACTAGCAGCCCGGCCTCCTGTTCCATCCATTAACGCACCTTTTTTCTGTCCTGGTCATGCAGGCGTGTGTTGACAGTGGAGTACTGGCCTGGTGATTTTATTAATTAGCTTGTGAAAGTCTTCTTGGATGACATGTAGACATGGATGTTACAGTACATGTTATGTCGAGGAGGACTTATGTTGAATCACATCGAGTAGTGTTAAAGCAAAGTGAATGTCGGATCAGAAGACTCGGAGCCACAGGAGCATGATCCATGCATGCTGTCTTTTCGGCCAATCCTTCTCTCCATGCGACGATCGAAGGCCCGTAACTTTGCTCGGAAAAAGATTGAAAACAACTATGCATGATAAACATAATACGTTACTAGATCTGCAAAATCACATGTATCAAGACCAAAATTTTTACACCGCCTGTTATTAGAAAGATTATTAATTGGTGGGTAGACGATGATAGTCTAGACTAGCTTGTCCCCACATCTCCACAGATTAATGTTCCCCACTTATTCAACGAATGATGAAAGGTGGATCAAAGCGTCTCCAAAGTACATAAAGAGAAATTGTTTACGGTTCCACGCTCACCTGAAAATTAGAAGAAATCTTTCTGTTATATGTTACTGAACATGTGATCCTTAAATCAACTCTAGCTCATCCTTTAAAAAACCATCCACCAAAATGCTTTAGAGGACCCTCTAAAAAGTTAGAGGGTTTGAGGTAGTGTGCAGAGTCACGTCCCTTAAAATGCGACATCTATAAATTTATGCTTAAAAGTTACTCCATCCGTTACTTATTATAAGGTGTATAGTTTTTTTGAAAAGTCAAACTTGACTATCTTTGACCAAGATTTTAGAAAATATTATTAGCAATTACATTATCAAATCAGTACCATTAGATTCATCATGAAATATATTTTCATATTCTATTTTCTTAGTATTTCAAATATTGATAGTTTTTTCTGAAATCCTGGTCAAAGTTAGTCAAGTTTGCCTTTTTAGGAAAAACTATACATCTTATAACAAGAAACAGAGGGAGTACTAACCATGCATTCCCTAAAAACAACTCTAAGAGCATGTTCAATGCTGAGCGCTTGGATAGATGCTTCAGCAGAGAGAAAAAAGGAATCTAATCCCCGCGTTGGAAGAAATAGCCCTATGCTCCAACGCATGCCAGGCGCGTGCTTAACTCACCAACAAACTTGGTCCGATTTTAATGCAGCAATCTAAATCCAAGGAAGCGCCTGGCGCAAAACGAAACGCCGACGCATGTAATTAAGCGCCCATGGCCGGGATCCAGCGATCTAACTGCCGATTGACGAGGAGAAAAATCCTAGCGCCTCTGAATAAGCGGCATCATTGTACGTGCCCTAACAGATTCTAAAGAAGCCAATCCTCTAAGATGGCTTCAGAGGATCGTCTAAAAAACCTTAAAAGGTTTGAGGCTTTGAGCTATTGTGCAAAGTCAATTCCCTAAAATGGGATATGTACATTTTTACTTACGTATGGCCCCAAGACAGGAGGCAATTATTTCTTTTTTCCCTCCTTCTCCTCTTCGTCCTCCGAGCAATCGATGCAACGACCGCCTCTGTCAACAACCCCTGGCTATCCCAGTCGCTAACCCCCCTCTCATTGCACTCATGCCGTGTAGCGGGTAATAGGGGTATGTGGTCGCCTATGTTCTTTTCACTCGCCTTAACTAGAGCCCCCTTCTGTTAGATTAGCCCAGATGGATCGGGCTGTTGGATGTATGCCCAAAAGGCAATGTATTTATACATCTAATTCATTAATTATGTTTTGTGTTAGCTATGCTAAAACTGTTGTGGCTCCTGAATGTGAGATTCAGAGGAAAGCTCACACGCACGTACCCTAGTCTTTTCTACGGACTAATTTATTGAATGCCAGATGACTGTGCTTTCCTGGTTATGGACATTGTTTATATCAGCATCAATAAGTGGCATTGTTGGAGCACAATATGGCCGGGTAGACCCAAGTTTTGGTATGATAAGAGATTCCGTTAATATATCTTTTTGTCCTTAGCATTATCTCAGAAAGGTTATTATATAACATGTCCTTGAACCATGAGGTTATTAAGATTATGCATACTAGAATAATTACTTTGGTGCTGTCAAACGTCACGGCCACGGCCGTAACAGGGTGATCAAAATGGCAGTTACTGGGTAGTTACAAAGGTGTATATATATCCTAATGTTGCAAGATGGGAAATTGCTCCTCGTTCAAAAGAGAGATACACCCTGTGCCCACTCGGTATGAGAGGTATCCAATATGTTCTGCAGACAATGCATGGTGAAGTTACACCGTGTGGGATATCGAAAGACGGGATAGATGAAGATGTAATGAATCAATGATTGATTCATGGTAACATCAACGGATATATCTGTGGCGCCCCGACCCGACTGCTATACAGTGATGCTGTGTGTCACCGGTTAAGCGATACAACCGGAGGTTACGGGTTTACCAATCCCCGGCCAAAACCTTTGGCAGGCGTTGCTGGGTACACCTCACTCCAGACAACGCAACACCCCGATTGATGCCTTAACACAGGCACAACTATCAAAGCATAATAGTAAGATCAAGACTTGTGGAACAACTGGCACATCACAGACTCTACGACACAAATCATATAGTTCAACTCTTATAATAGAGAAAGATAGCAAATGACATTCAGAGGTCACAGACCCAACATTACATCAAGCGGAAGCCAAGTAGGTTGTTCTAAACAACAAGAACCAAAATAGGGCCTAAGAGGCCTACAGATAAACATCACAGCGCCAGCTGTTCCAGGATGTCCCAAGCTGCCACCTGGGAACCCCAGACTACTCGTCGACGTCCACAAAGAACCCACCTTCGAGGTCGGTGAAGTCCTCCTCTGAAACAAAAGCAAAGACGTTGAGTTCGACGAACTCGCAAGATTAAGAGCTAATATATGCTCGATGAGGCTTTCAAAGTTTTAGGCTGTTTTGCATAAAGCTGATTTTATTTATGAAAACATAACTCAAAGGCATCGACTAATCAGATTATTTTAAAAAGGGGTAAGAAGTGACTCTTCCTTTCATCACCTTTCTCATCATAAACCACTGTACCTGTTCATCAAAGGCACCTCCCCGAATCACCCTCGAGGAAGCTCACCTTGCATTTGTGAGTGGTACCTCTAGTACCCAGTTTTTAATCATTCCGTTAAAGTTATTCTATGATCTTACCTTCACTTCCCAAGTCGTCCATAACCGCGGACACGGCTTTTCGAAAAGATTTACCCTGCAGGGGTGTACAAAGTTGAAGTCCCCGGAGTCCCGAAGGGCCCCAGCTCCTTCGCCACGCGTACCGTCCGGCCCATTACCTAGTTTTTAGCCCTCTACCTTGGAGAGCCGGCTGGGTGGGAGCGGTGTCGACTTCTCCCTCGTTAAGGACGCTCCAGGATCATCAGTGCCGGTAGGACAGGTTTGGTGACTCCTCCAACCCCCTGTCCCGCGGACACTTATTCTTCCTAATACCATCATCCTCATACCATTCTCAGCCACCAACTCACGCACGCGCAAATGGAAGCCCGAACTAGAGGACCCTGGCTAGCCCCGCTCGAGTTATTTAGTCTATGAGGGTTCCTGCAAATGCATAGGCCTCACGCATGGTTGCACGCTCAGTCTTGGTTCAAGAGGTATAGCACTCGCACCTAGGCGGCGAGAACGAGACAAAGCACCACAACCACAGTGGCCTCTCATCCCCACCTTTAAGCAAATTATTAACCACCACCATCACTTTCCATCACATCCGGTTATTCCATACCTGTTCCAACCATTGAAACATCCACCGGACCTGCAAACCTTTTAACTAAGCATGGCTAAGCATATACATAGCAAATATACTTATCTTTGGCCAACACTTCAATCCTATGGATATTAGGAAGGATACAGGTAAATTGGCAATAGATTTCTAATGCAACTAGTAGGATACTCTAGTCCAAGCAAAAGACATTTGGAACCGAATGCAATATTATAGTGGGGAAAATAATTGCAGAATATAGGAGGAGACATGCTCAGAGGGGGGATTACGCTTGCCTTGTTGAGATAAAAGGTAGTCGGAGTCGTCGAAGGATTGTAGTTGCACCTCAACTTCTCGATCTACCGGAGCACAAACAACACCGGAAAAGAAACAACAATCAACACATGGCATTTGTGCAAGGCATACAAAAATGATGGGATGACATTTTAATGCAACAGAGTGATCCTAGACATGATCAACAATTTAAATGAGCGGTCCCAAATTATTTGACAATAATTGGCACGACCCATATTTATCTTAATTATTCTCACACTACTAGAGTACATTAATATAATTGTGGTCAAATATGCATGATGAGGATGATTTCGGATAGTTCACATTTTTCTGAACATTTTGGTACCTCGGACACATTTTTCTGATGTCCGGGGAAAAAGTTATCACCTTGATAAGTTTACTCCTTTTAAATATTCCTTTTAATAATTTAACTCCACCACAAAAATATGTTTTAGTTACTCGACTTCGAGCGCGAGGGATAACTAGTAGGAATCATCGAGGATCGATGTCCCTACGTCGCGAGGGAGGAGCGGGGAACATGCGATAACGCGGGAGAAAAAGAAAAAGAAAGCATCCCAAAGAAAAAAACAGGGGAGCCGGTTTCCAGCCCGGCTGGGCCGGCTGTGAGGCCGGCCTGCTAACAGAACCAGCCGGCACACAGCCCGGTTAAGGCCGGGCCCAAGGCCGGTCAAGGCCCAGAGACGGACGGCTTTCAGCCCGGCTAAGCCGGCTCTGCGGCCGGGCGCGCGAGGGAAAAAGGGAAAAAAGGGGGCGCTCGCGCGTCTGCTGGGATTCGATCCCGCGAGCGCGCGCATGGATGGCTCGCTGCGCTAGCCACTGGGGTGGATCGCTGCTAGTGATAGGATGGAGATCTATTTTCTTTTGCAGTGTTGGTGCGAAACTCTGACGAAACTGAACCAGAGATCGATCTCGTTCCGCGGACAGGGTGACCACGACGGCGGCGAGGTCGGCTTCGGCGAAGCGGACGAAACACGGCGAGAGGGGGAGGGAGAAGATGTCCAGAAGGTCGGCAAGCTCACCCTGGCCTCGGGAAAGCTCGCAGGGGTGTCGGGGATGCTCGGTGTCGACGAATTTGTCCGCGGCGGCGCTCGGCGGCAGCGGCGTCACATCGGACGGCGACGGCGATGTCGGTCGCCCCAACTCGATTCCGGTGGCGTGGAGGAAGAGCACGGCACGGCGAAGCTCACGGCGGTCTCGGCTTGGCTCGGGGAGCCCTCAGTCGACGGCGATGCGGCGGAGACGGCGAGCTCGGTGCGGCTCCATGGCGAGAGAGAGACGAGAGGGGAAACGGGGGCAGGTGAGCGAGTGGGGACGGGATAGGAGGAGCAGTGCAGCCTCGTGTCTTGCTCTCCTCGTCGAGGAAGGCAGGGCAGAGGGGGCCCGGGCTTGCGCGACGCGCAGCAGCGCCATGGCGCCAGTGCGCTCTTCGGTCGCTACAGGGAGAGGAAGAAAACAGTTTTGCAATTTAGTCCCTGGAAGTTTTAAAACCATCACGGATCAGTCCTTTTCAGTACTGGCAGCACTGTTTTTGAATTGTTTAGGGCATTTAAATACTTCCAAAAATTATGCAAATTTTTGGGTAGCCTCCCTATATGGATATAAAGCTCCCCTAATTTTTCTAGAATAATTGAAATTCATTTGGTAGGAAAATAAAATAGGAATTGCTTATAGGCATTTTGGAGTTTCTCTCCCTTTATTTTATTTTACAAAACCAAATAGTTTGCAAATATTTTAGTTGGAATTTTTGGAACTTCCTTGACAATTATAAGATGTCAAGTATTTGTTTTGCAAGTTAGAGTGCTTTCATTGTTTTGAAAATTGTTAAACAAGTTTGGCATTTTGTTTTTAAAAGGTGCCAAACCAATTGTTTTATTTGTTTAGCAATTTAATATGGATGCCATGATGCAATGCAACACAAAAAGTGGAAATTTTATTCGGGTTTTTAGGTTCTCGAATTTTGGGCTGTTACAACTCTACCCTCCTTACAGGAATCTCGTCCCGAGATTCTAAGAGTAGGAAAGAGGGAAAGGGTTTACGAGATACTACACAACTTTCTCGCTTCGGTGGCTTCTCTCTTGAAGAGGTTGATCAAGTGCATCATGAAGATCTTCATTGGCTTCACTTCGAGGTCACTATCAACGTACACCATAGGAGAGAAGGAAACCCCACCGGAAGAATGGAGCTTGGTGAAGATACAACGACCGAGTACCTCCTAGTAGAATTCTAGGATGGGACTTCAGCATCCCTTGAATTGACAGTTAGGAATCACAAGCGGTGATGGGAGATTGACAAGAGGTTTCTAATTGGCAAACAACGGTTTCTCAAAGGATTGCGAATATGAACTTTGCACAAGGCTTGAATTTCAGAAGAAGGATGTTAAACAAGATTTCAACAGATGAAGAGGCGACTCTACCCAAAAGGCTTGAGTAGAACTTTTCCTCGCGGATGAGCATTTCAAACCACGGAGAAAGATCGGGAAGATGGACCAAGAGAATTTTAGAAACTTCGGGAACGTTAGCATCGTAAGAAACTCCTTGATATTCTAGGCATCGAGGACAAACTTCTTGAGGATCACCAACCGTCGTTTCTGATTGCGATTCAGATCGGGTTAGGTGTAGGAATACTTATGCCTCAACACAAGTAGGAATAGGAAGCTTTTACAATGATACCAACGAAGTACATGGCTAAAACCCCGAGAGCTAGACCAGGATGTCCAACTCCAAGGAGGAACGAGATTGCAGAACCCATGTATGAGCAAATTGTCAGAAGACATCTGCACCTACATGAATTACTTGTAATGAGACACAGATGAGCCCTTCTTGGGGAACATCAAAGAATGAAAAAGAATTTCCTGTAATCCTTCAACTTCTTGAACAGTTCCACTAGTGGCTTGGAGGCATAGATGAAATTTCTCAAGAAAGGGAGGTGACAACGTACCATACCAAGAGGATTGGCACACACGGGATTGAGTTGGGATGATTCCGAGGAGACAAGTCAATTTACTCAGATCCACGGCGACATCTTTCGGCCATTGCACGTGGACTAGAGAAAGTCATTTCTAACTTCGAGAACATATGCCTTGGGACGACACAAGTTAGTGCTAACAAGTTTACAATGCCACGCCCGCTATTTCATATAACTCTCCGCAAACATGGACAAAAATAAGAGGTAGTTGATGGACTCAACAACCAACTTATCTCGTTACTCCAAGATGGTCGACTTATATGTCACATGAACTGCATAGACATTGCTCAGATTAACACATTCCCGTAGGTCGGTCGGAGTTTGATTTGACGATAGCTCGATTCAAACCAAAAGATTTGGAGGGTAGCATATCCAAAGAAGAGATACCACCTAGTTTCAACATGAACAGACTAGACATCCCCTTGAGAATGAACTATAACAGGTAGAGAATGATTCAGGACATCCAGCACGAATTTCTTGGAGAAAGGAGTTGTTCAGAGAACCAGCTTACCCATAAGCTCGATTTTTCTTGGAGAAAGGAGTTGTCCGTGATGTTGAGCTTGGGCAGGCAAAAACCTGGCAAGGCTTTTGGAAGGAACAACAGAATATCACGATCCATCTACAGGATAACACGACATAGCGGTGGATCTTGAGTTCGAGAGAGGATCATGCCGTTCGGGGCACAAGGAGATGGTTTTGGGAGCTTCGGCGTGAACCTAGCTCTTTGACCGAGGGGGGGCACCGGAGAGAAAAAAAACTTGGCAACACAGTCAAACGCAGCTTATTGATCGGATAACCAATCATGCTAAGGAGGATAAAGAAGGTCTTTGGATTTCAACGCAGTAAGAACTGCTGAGAATATCCGATAGCCACATCATTGCTTACGTCTTATCATTCTGGAGTAACAAGTCACTCGGAAAACGGAGAGCAACGAGGAGTGAGAGCATCACTTCATCAAGAATATCATGATACCGGCATGATACTTTGATATAAAAGAGTGTGACCCTCCAAAATGGAACAGAGCAAAAAAAAAAAACTAGACAAAGCCCTTACTCCGCAGATTTCATTACTTGACTAGATCCGAGAAGTGGACAATATACGGGAGTCCATTTCTTTTAACAAGACGAAGTGGAAAGTCTTGACGGATCAAGAGAGTGACTTGCATCGGAACATACCATCGCACGATAAAACTTACTGTCAACTGACAGACAAAGGTTGGAAAGCAGATCAGAGTAAGAAACATGCTCAGGAGAAATCCTAAGATGTTGAGGATGCACTGGTTATTACTCAATTGTGATAACCATGCCCGAAAAGGAGAGATGTAGCGGAATCACGAACAGAGTTGGGAGACGTGCTAGAAGAATCCTTGTCGTAACCCCGATGGTTCCAAGACAGAGCCTAAAACAAGGCTAAGTGAGAGCTGAAGTTACATAGCCAGAGGGGGTGTGGTAGATCAATATTCGACCATTTACCACACAGACCACGGAAAAGACTTGGGTTGAAGATCAGCATCATGCGCTACTAGCGAGAGTTAAGAAATCACAACTTAACACACTCTAGTTGACACAATCCGGGACCTTATGTTCAAGTCCTTGGGTTAAAACCCAAAAGAAAGGATTAAGAGATTAAACTTGATAGGAATACAAGGGTCCATAAACAACTGAGTCGATAGGAATCTTCATCGTACTCCAGATGGTTTCTCGGCACATGAAGCTTCGGATTGTAGCGCGGCGGGAGCAACTGGACACATAACACGCAAGGTCGAACCCAACCGCGAGATTCCTAATCATTTTGAATTAAGAGGCGAAAAGTAAAAACTTTAACTCAAATCGAGGTAAGATTGCTCCGAGATTAGAGAGTAACCAGATAAGGAGTAAAAAGAATCCTAAGATGGTTTTCGCAACTCATTTTTTTGGTTCGAAATATTTTCACAAACACTAGACTCAACATCGACCAGTAGAAAGGGTTTCCTACAGGCAGTACCGCTCTGATACCAACTTGTGGCGCCCCGACCCGACTGCTATACAGTGATGCTGTGTGTCACCGGTTAAGCGATACAACCGGAGGTTACGGGTTTACCAATCCCCGGCCAAAACCTTTGGCAGGCGTTGCTGGGTACACCTCACTCCAGACAACGCAACACCCCGATTGATGCCTTAACACAGGCACAACTATCAAAGCATAATAGTAAGATCAAGACTTGTGGAACAACTGGCACATCACAGACTCTACGACACAAATCATATAGTTCAACTCTTATAATAGAGAAAGATAGCAAATGACATTCAGAGGTCACAGACCCAACATTACATCAAGCGGAAGCCAAGTAGGTTGTTCTAAACAACAAGAACCAAAATAGGGCCTAAGAGGCCTACAGATAAACATCACAGCGCCAGCTGTTCCAGGATGTCCCAAGCTGCCACCTGGGAACCCCAGACTACTCGTCGACGTCCACAAAGAACCCACCTTCGAGGTCGGTGAAGTCCTCCTCTGAAACAAAAGCAAAGACGTTGAGTTCGACGAACTCGCAAGATTAAGAGCTAATATATGCTCGATGAGGCTTTCAAAGTTTTAGGCTGTTTTGCATAAAGCTGATTTTATTTATGAAAACATAACTCAAAGGCATCGACTAATCAGATTATTTTAAAAAGGGGTAAGAAGTGACTCTTCCTTTCATCACCTTTCTCATCATAAACCACTGTACCTGTTCATCAAAGGCACCTCCCCGAATCACCCTCGAGGAAGCTCACCTTGCATTTGTGAGTGGTACCTCTAGTACCCAGTTTTTAATCATTCCGTTAAAGTTATTCTATGATCTTACCTTCACTTCCCAAGTCGTCCATAACCGCGGACACGGCTTTTCGAAAAGATTTACCCTGCAGGGGTGTACAAAGTTGAAGTCCCCGGAGTCCCGAAGGGCCCCAGCTCCTTCGCCACGCGTACCGTCCGGCCCATTACCTAGCTTTTAGCCCTCTACCTTGGAGAGCCGGCTGGGTGGGAGCGGTGTCGACTTCTCCCTCGTTAAGGACGCTCCAGGATCATCAGTGCCGGTAGGACAGGTTTGGTGACTCCTCCAACCCCCTGTCCCGCGGACACTTATTCTTCCTAATACCATCATCCTCATACCATTCTCAGCCACCAACTCACGCACGCGCAAATGGAAGCCCGAACTAGAGGACCCTGGCTAGCCCCGCTCGAGTTATTTAGTCTATGAGGGTTCCTGCAAATGCATAGGCCTCACGCATGGTTGCACGCTCAGTCTTGGTTCAAGAGGTATAGCACTCGCACCTAGGCGGCGAGAACGAGACAAAGCACCACAACCACAGTGGCCTCTCATCCCCACCTTTAAGCAAATTATTAACCACCACCATCACTTTCCATCACATCCGGTTATTCCATACCTGTTCCAACCATTGAAACATCCACCGGACCTGCAAACCTTTTAACTAAGCATGGCTAAGCATATACATAGCAAATATACTTATCTTTGGCCAACACTTCAATCCTATGGATATTAGGAAGGATACAGGTAAATTGGCAATAGATTTCTAATGCAACTAGTAGGATACTCTAGTCCAAGCAAAAGACATTTGGAACCGAATGCAATATTATAGTGGGGAAAATAATTGCAGAATATAGGAGGAGACATGCTCAGAGGGGGGATTACGCTTGCCTTGTTGAGATAAAAGGTAGTCGGAGTCGTCGAAGGATTGTAGTTGCACCTCAACTTCTCGATCTACCGGAGCACAAACAACACCGGAAAAGAAACAACAATCAACACATGGCATTTGTGCAAGGCATACAAAAATGATGGGATGACATTTTAATGCAACAGAGTGATCCTAGACATGATCAACAATTTAAATGAGCGGTCCCAAATTATTTGACAATAATTGGCACGACCCATATTTATCTTAATTATTCTCACACTACTAGAGTACATTAATATAATTGTGGTCAAATATGCATGATGAGGATGATTTCGGATAGTTCACATTTTTCTGAACATTTTGGTACCTCGGACACATTTTTCTGATGTCCGGGGAAAAAGTTATCACCTTGATAAGTTTACTCCTTTTAAATATTCCTTTTAATAATTTAACTCCACCACAAAAATATGTTTTAGTTACTCGACTTCGAGCGCGAGGGATAACTAGTAGGAATCATCGAGGATCGATGTCCCTACGTCGCGAGGGAGGAGCGGGGAACATGCGATAACGCGGGAGAAAAAGAAAAAGAAAGCATCCCAAAGAAAAAAACAGGGGAGCCGGTTTCCAGCCCGGCTGGGCCGGCTGTGAGGCCGGCCTGCTAACAGAACCAGCCGGCACACAGCCCGGTTAAGGCCGGGCCCAAGGCCGGTCAAGGCCCAGAGACGGACGGCTTTCAGCCCGGCTAAGCCGGCTCTGCGGCCGGGCGCGCGAGGGAAAAAGGGAAAAAAGGGGGCGCTCGCGCGTCTGCTGGGATTCGATCCCGCGAGCGCGCGCATGGATGGCTCGCTGCGCTAGCCACTGGGGTGGATCGCTGCTAGTGATAGGATGGAGATCTATTTTCTTTTGCAGTGTTGGTGCGAAACTCTGACGAAACTGAACCAGAGATCGATCTCGTTCCGCGGACAGGGTGACCACGACGGCGGCGAGGTCGGCTTCGGCGAAGCGGACGAAACACGGCGAGAGGGGGAGGGAGAAGATGTCCAGAAGGTCGGCAAGCTCACCCTGGCCTCGGGAAAGCTCGCAGGGGTGTCGGGGATGCTCGGTGTCGACGAATTTGTCCGCGGCGGCGCTCGGCGGCAGCGGCGTCACAGCGGACGGCGACGGCGATGTCGGTCGCCCCAACTCGATTCCGGTGGCGTGGAGGAAGAGCACGGCACGGCGAAGCTCACGGCGGTCTCGGCTTGGCTCGGGGAGCCCTCAGTCGACGGCGATGCGGCGGAGACGGCGAGCTCGGTGCGGCTCCATGGCGAGAGAGAGACGAGAGGGGAAACGGGGGCAGGTGAGCGAGTGGGGACGGGATAGGAGGAGCAGTGCAGCCTCGTGTCTTGCTCTCCTCGTCGAGGAAGGCAGGGCAGAGGGGGCCCGGGCTTGCGCGACGCGCAGCAGCGCCATGGCGCCAGTGCGCTCTTCGGTCGCTACAGGGAGAGGAAGAAAACAGTTTTGCAATTTAGTCCCTGGAAGTTTTAAAACCATCACGGATCAGTCCTTTTCAGTACTGGCAGCACTGTTTTTGAATTGTTTAGGGCATTTAAATACTTCCAAAAATTATGCAAATTTTTGGGTAGCCTCCCTATATGGATATAAAGCTCCCCTAATTTTTCTAGAATAATTGAAATTCATTTGGTAGGAAAATAAAATAGGAATTGCTTATAGGCATTTTGGAGTTTCTCTCCCTTTATTTTATTTTACAAAACCAAATAGTTTGCAAATATTTTAGTTGGAATTTTTGGAACTTCCTTGACAATTATAAGATGTCAAGTATTTGTTTTGCAAGTTAGAGTGCTTTCATTGTTTTGAAAATTGTTAAACAAGTTTGGCATTTTGTTTTTAAAAGGTGCCAAACCAATTGTTTTATTTGTTTAGCAATTTAATATGGATGCCATGATGCAATGCAACACAAAAAGTGGAAATTTTATTCGGGTTTTTAGGTTCTCGAATTTTGGGCTGTTACAATATCTCTCGGGTAAATTTTTAGTATCGTGAGTAATGGGAATGATATATTAGTAATCGAAAGGTTCAACAGAGTGTCTTCGCATAACGGTAGCAGTTATTCAGGTCGTCCTCGGGCCTGACTCTGGCTGGTGATTAGATGAGTACATCTAATTATAGCAACACGTTATCGAACCTGTAGGGGTCACACGCTTAAACTAGGTTTGGTTAATTGTGTATATTGGTTGGTCTGGAACATCGAGAGAGTATCACTGAAATGGTATCTGTGTAGTAGATATATTCATATCAGAGAGATTGGATCAGGCAGACATTGGATGTCTCAGGGTAATAGAAGTTTCTACCATCATCGGATTTATTCCAAAGGTTTATAAAGAAGGAAATATTTATCTGGAGAGTTTTGTCGGCGGACACTAGGTGTCCCGGATTATATAAATATGTTTATATGATAAGTAATTAATTTCGGGCATTTTCTGTAAAATGAAATATTCAATTGAGAATTAATTAGACAAAATATTAATTAATTAATTATTTGGAAAAAATATTTAAAAGCAAAGGCCATTAAAAGGAGGCTGCCACATGGGCCCTAAGGCCAACATGGCAGCCGCACCACCCTAGGGTGTGATATGTCTCAAACGTATTTATAATCTTTGATGTTCCATGCTTATTTTATAACAAATGCTACATGTTTTATTTACAGTTTATATCATTTTTATGCATTTTTTGGGACTAACCTATTAACAAGATGCCACAGTGCCAGTTCCTATTTTCTACTGTCTTTTTGTTTCAGAAAAGCTAGTAAGGAAATATTCTCAGAATTGGACGAAACTTTACGCAGCCCAGTTTTACGAAGACACGAAGACGGAGTTCAAAGGGCAGCCGAGGTGGTAACCCAGGGGGCCCAGACGCCACCTCGACGTGGCAGAAGGTGCGGCCGCGTCGGGGGGTCGTCTTGCCGCCTCAGTTACTCCCTCGCGCCGCCTCTTGGCCCATATATTCACTCCGTCCCGTCGCCGTCGCCAACCCTAGTTTGGGAGGGTTCTGAACCTCTTCCCGACACTCTGCCGGAGGGGAAGATCATCAACGGAGGGCTCTACACCGCCATGCCTGCCTCCGGACTGATGCGTGAGTACTTCTCCATTGGACTACGGGTCCATACCAGTAGCTAGATGGTTGTCTCTTCTCCTTGTGCTACCATGTTTAGATCTTGTGAGCTGCCTAACATGATTAAGATCATCTTTATGTATTGCAACATGTTGTGTTTGCTGGGATCCGATGAATTGTGAAGTTATGATCAAGTTTGTTCATCTATTTATATATGTTTTATTTATGATCTTGCATGCTCTCTGATGCTAGTGGTTGCTTTGGCCAAGTAGTTGCTAGTGTCTCCAAGAGGGGATATTTATGTTAGATAGTTGGTTCATGTCTCCGGTTGCCTGGGCTCGAGATGACAGAAACGACTAAGTCTCTGGATGTGCTGTTGCCACTAGGGAGAAAACAATGGTGCTATGTCTACGTGTCATATGCATTGTTTACATTACACACTTTGCTTATTGCAATTATCTGTTGCTTGCAACTTAATACTTTCAGGAGAAACAGAGTTATCCTGGAGGTGGATTATTAGTCGTAGATGCAGCTAGCAAGCGGTCTATGTATTTTGTTATAATGTCCAATTAAATACTAAGTGAACTTTAGCTTGCAATGATAGCATTTTCATGCCCTTACAATTTGATAATTGCTCAGCTGTAATTTGTTTATCCAGCATGTATGTTTATCTGTTTTATGGAGAGAGTACACTACTAGTGAGTTGTGAACCCCGGTCCATTCTTTTACACTGATAAAAACACAGTTTCCACTATTTCCCACCATCATTTGCTCGCTATTCATTTTTGCTTTTACATTTATTCTCCACACAATCCTTTGTATTCAGCAAGCCAGGGAGATTGACAACCTTCATTTTTCGTTGAAGAAAAGTAGTTTGATTGTGTTGTATGCAGGTCCACGTTGATCTATAAGCGTCAGAATAGATTGACACCATGTTGAAACTCTTCCAACTCCCACTGCATTGATAACCCTTGGTTTTGTTCTCAAGGGAAAACTGCTACCGTACTGCTTCATACCTTCCTCTTGGAGTTCCCAACGAACGTGTGTTCCACGTCATCAGGGTGCTGGTGGGCCGGCGCAAGGGCAAAGAGGGGGAGGCGCCCCCTCCACCCAAGTGGGCCCCACGGCCCATGTGGGGCCAAAGGCGGCGGTGACTAGGGTCTGGTGGTGGGTCCCCAACCCTAAGTCGGTTCAGCCGACCAGGTGGGGCCCACCCCATGGGGGGCGGCGACCCCTTCTCCAAGCACCCCTCCCCCTTGTCCTCCTATATAAACCCCTCATCCCCTCCTTTTGGAGACATGCAAGTTGGAGAGCTTTTTCTCTCTAGTTGGATCTTGTCTAAAAGGATTGAGAGAACCTCTCTAGATTAGAGGGACCCTCTCCGATTAGACTAGATCTAATCTCTCTCTCCCTCCTTCTCATGTGTTCAGATCTCCACCTTCATATACACCAGTAGTGTTTCAAGTTTGGACGACGAAGCCCTGCTGAACCTTGACCAGCGTACGCGTGCGAGCTCTCAGAGGGGTGAGGTGTCGGATCCCGACGGTTGACCCTCACTCTGTTGGATTAAGGAGATCAAGCTAAGGAGGAGAAGGCGTCATAATCTCTCTGCCAGGCTTGGTTGAGAGAATCTGCTTCAGGCTACACCGACTACGTCATCGACACTTCTTTCGCTTCTACGGTGTTGGTAACATATTCTATCTAGATCTTCGGATCTTCGTATTCACATGTATCTTCATAGTAGATCTTAGGTTGTTGCGTAGCATGGTAGTCGAAATTTTAAATTACCGTACTCGCAACCCAGCACAAGCGACCCTACGAGTTGAGTTGGGTTTTTGGAAATTTCTGAATGTGCATGCGGAAGGGCAGACGTGGATCGGAAATTTTCGTCCCATGCGCCGATGCGGGTGGACTAAACAAGCACATGTAAAATTCGCAGGGTTGTATATCCACATGGCCAAGAGCAGTTTTTAGAGGCCCATCTACAGAAGCGGAACCCTGATGTAGCCTATCGTGTCACTGAGTCCTTGACACGTGGGCCTACAAGATGTGGGACCCACATGTCAGTAATTGGAATTCAGGGCATAGTATGGTTAGATACATCAGACGATCTTTGTCCCTCATCTACATATTTTACAGTAAGGTGGCTTTTATGGGATCTGCTAAAATTTAAACACGTAGTTATTTTAGAATTGGGAGAGGGTCTTGTATTGTTGCTCCAAGATTAATAATGGGCCGGTGAATGTGAGCCTACATGATGTGATTTCGAATCAACTGTTATATGATTTCCCTGTAACATTTGTCATGAATAAGTATGACATAGTACTATATCGAGATCATGGTGAGAATCGTTAAATTGGTTAATTAAGCAAGATGAATGAGGCAAAGAGAAGCTAGGAACGAAAGAGGCTAGCGAGATAAAGTGAGGGGAAAAAAGAGGTCAACTGCCCCACCACAACAACTGTGAGGCCTATGAGCATGCACCAGGGAAGATTGCCTTATCATGATCCATGACCTACACCCTTTATTTCCCGGCCGGGCGTGGGAAGCTGCATTGCTAGCTTGCACTGCACAGCTAGCAAAGTCCCGCGCAACCGTGCGCGGCAGCAGCAAAGGGATAGAAGGGGCGCCCAGGGCACTCTCCCACGCTGCACTGTCCGGCACCTACCTGAGAGCGACCGCGCGGCCTCTTTCCTCCGGCCTGCGCCTCCTCTTATACCTCCGCCTCTCCCTCTCCTCGCTGCCACCATCGTATGCATATCCTTGTCCAGCCGTCAGTTTTAAATATATCCTAGCTCGCGGCGTGCCGGCCGGCCATGGCGAAGCAGTCGTGCTGCCACAAGAAGAGGCTCAGAAGAGGGCTCTGGTCCCCGGAGGAGGACGATAAGCTCATGAACCACATTGCTAAGTACGGCCACGGCTGCTGGAGCTCCGTCCCTAAGCTTGCAGGTATGACCTTATGAGTTTGTATGAGCGAGCTAGTGACTCTGATAAGAACAGCGTGTGCTGCATTACGCTTATAAGAAGCCGTTTTGGAAAGGAAAGAAGAACAATTGCTTGGCTGAATTTTGTGTGTGCTCCATCTTGATTCGGTTGGTCGAATTAATTAGGACTTGAGAGGTGTGGCAAGAGCTGCCGGCTGAGGTGGATAAACTACCTGAGGCCAGACCTCAAGCGGGGCACATTCTCACAGGAGGAAGAGGACCTCATCATACACCTCCATTCCATGCTAGGAAATAAGTACGTTTACCTGCCCGCCTGCTTCTCCCCAGTCTATCGAATTCCAAATAACAATGAGGAAGATCTGTAATTCAGGTGGTCACAGATTGCGGCACAGCTGCCTGGCCGGACGGACAACGAGGTCAAGAACTTCTGGAACTCGTACATCAAAAAGAAGCTCAGGGAACGCGGCATCGACCCTGCCACCCACAAGCCGCTCGCTGAGGCCACGGCGCCGTCCACCACGTGTCGCGCGGTCTTCAGCGACGCCGAGCTCATCCCGACGACCACCACGACGGTCCAGGACCAGGTGGAGCAAATGCTGGACGACCTGAAGATACCTCTGGACTGGTCCGTCCACGGCACCGAGATGCCCGAGTGCTACCAGGTACCGAGCCTTCGGGCCTTCGACATGGGTGCGCTGCAGCAGCACTGCGGCGCCTTCCCGTCGGCGTCGAGCTCCAGCACGGTGACGGGCCTGAGCCCGGCCGCAGCAGACGCCGGTGCCAACCTGCCGTGGCTGGAGCTCGGCCCGACGGACACCGTCTCGATCCAGGTCGACCACTACGCCGGCGCACTGGACGAGCTCAGGTGGGCGGACTACTTCGACGGCGCCTTCCAAGCCGCCGCCCCAACGTGCCAAGGCGCGCCGTGCGTGTACGACAGCGGCAAGGTCGACGACGACGCGGTGCAGTTCGACGTCCACGGGCTAAGCAACTGGTGCTAGCTATAGCTATACAGTACTACATCAATCAATCAACTAATCCATGCATAAAAAACCCGCCGAACTGAAAGCTGCAACACTACTTCGTCACTGCATGGAAGATCATAAGTTGATATGTACAGGCAAGACAAAGATCCATCGATGGATACTGGCTGAGCCTGACTACCAAACATACATATACTAGTACTATACTACGTACATTTTACGTTACACTACTACAACTGCTAGTGTTTCATTTGTTTTGGGGTGTTGGACAGTTAGAGTATGCTTAATCGTGCATGTGGTAAATAAACCAAAAGTGATTATGTAAAGGACATGTAATGGTGGTGGGTACAGGCTGCCGACAGAAACGGGCCATGCATGGTTATAAAGAGTGTAATAATTGGTTTCGTATGAACCTCAGCATGCATGCTCATATCTATATTTGACTTTTATTTTGGGTCGGTTTCTTAATCTTTTGCGATATAAGAGGTGGGGTCCTCACCTCGTCGTTTCTTGCTCTGTCCATTACTTCGAATTCAGGTCCCCCCTTCTTGGGTGGACTGTGTATGCTTCGTGTAATCTGGTTGGCTTATCATTCTGACTGTAATTAATCCTTTTTGTAGCAGACTGTAATTGGAACGTGTAGCTAGAGCAATTTCGTTTAGGGTAACCTTTTGTAGGGAACTTTTAGGGTAAGTTTTTTCTTTACGGAACTTCCGTATACAATCTACTACCTCCGATCAAGTGTGGGAGAAAGAGAAGTACACCAGGCACAATTTTATAACTCTGCCAGCGACACTCTTTAGAATCGGAGAGAGTATAGAACTTTGTATAAGGAGCTAAATTCCCGGCCCGGATGAGATATGGCCCAGTGCAGCCCATCAAGACATGGTAGTTTTTTAGAGTGTGTGCAGTGTTTCGCATGTCTAAGAAAATCTGTAAGCCCGGGTCTAAAAATGGAAATGTATTCCACCGTTTAGCATCTCCTGTGGGTCCGATTCAATGGTAAAGTCACTGGTTTTGCAGACCACTTTTGTATCTCAGTCATACAATGTCAAGTGGGTCTACTTTTTTCCCCTAGTACTAGGCATAGCATTATTGGTTTGCCATGTCGATGTATATGTTTTGCAAAATATAACCATCAACGTATGTATGTCCTAGTCTAATATTCACGTGTGTCTGAATGGACTCCGACTATATATGAACATTTTTTTAGAATAACCATACAACTAATGAGTTTTACAAGAAAGTAATTTACTTGCCAATCCATACAAAGACATTATTCAAATAACAGTCAATAAATCATGGATACAACGAAAGATGGTCATCTTTATGATTGCCTAATCTGGAGCATATTTGTAACATCATACTTCTGCAATACAATTCTTTTTCGAAATTAATCCTGTTTTATTGGAAAATGGATTAAATAGTAGCTTATTTTTATAAAACTAAAACGATAATAAAAAGGTTCTTAAAACCTGAAGTTGCACCATATCTCTATCTCCACAGGGAACAAAATTTAACAAATACGACAATAAAATGGTTTTTAAATTCTTATCTCACCGAGAATTAGATTAGTGCTTCGTCGACTCCACCACCATTGGATCAATGCACCGTGGTTCATGCATTGGCCTCACCTTATCTTCTCACATTAAATAGATCGAGGTACATGAGGAGGAGATCTCAGAGCAAGAGTCGATGACGCAGTGGCTGGCCATGCTGGAGATGACGAGAGAGCGAGCTCTGGACCCACCATAAGTGGTGCCAGCGGAACCGAGGAAGGAATCTTAGGGTTGGGTGGGGTGGGTCGCCATGCTAAAGACGAAAGGGGTGACAATCGAGCTTAGAGGGGTGACCGGGAGTGGCGGTGGACCGGCATGGGTGCCACTTTGGGCTGGTTAGGGTGGCAAGGCGGCGTGACAACCGAGCTTAGAGGGATAACCGAAAGTGGTGACAGACCGGCATAGACGCAACTTTGGGCCGATTGTGGTGGCAAGATGGCGTGACAACGATGTCGGCCACACGTGGCAGTGGCCGATGGTTTGGCTTGTGCTAGCGGCTGAGGGATGGAATTGGCGGCGGCGGTGCTGGGGGCATTTCTCTTCATCCTCCTCTCCGGCGAGGTGGGGACGGTGCATTCCTTTGCCTCCTCTTTTTCCCCTCTTGGGTGACATCATTTGTGTCAGCATTAGACGGACCCATTAGAAAAAAAGGTTGTGCAGACCCTCGATGCGATTGGGTTACTTTGTGCGAGCCTCCTAATTAATCTAGTCCAATAATTGGCACGACCGAGAGAAGCAGGAACATGCATGAGAGGAATTACTAGGAAACAGAGAAGACTGGAGCGGGCACATACTTGGGCCAGCCTTCTTCCCTGCTAGCTCAACATTTCTAGCATATCTTTCGGCATTTCAGCTTAGAGGAGAGATCGAGAGTGGAGGGTAATGATCATGGGGCAGCAGGCGGATAAAGACGCATCTAGCTAGGGTCGACCCAAGGTACAGCGTACTACGAACGAACCAACCGATGGGGTCGATCGAGCTCGATCGTCTGGTTTGACTTTTGGCTGTGGATCCAGGCCCCCTGCATGCATGCATAGTTGCATACGATACATAGCAATATACTATGCTGAGTAGCTACCAAAAGGCAATGCAACGTAGCAGAAATACCGAATACGCAAGAGTTTTAGAAGAGAAGAAGAAGAAAGCATATACAGTATATAGCCAACCGGCGCGGGGATTGGGTTGTGTATCTTCTAACTACCTCTTTTGCATACCTGACGAATCCACCTGGAGAAGGGTGCTCGCACTAGCAAGGTGATGAATGGAGCGCATTTGGTGGTCCAGGCAGCACTACAAGGCAAGCTCATCCTATTCGATTCGCACTAGCAACTGGACACGTACCACCAAGGATTACACCCCGTCGAATCGATGCGCGCGGGTCTCCATCTCATTCACATGCACATGAGCAGGGAGCACCGGCCCGTTCCCCCTTAACGCCCTGGCCTGCTGGTCAAGTGGACTGTCGACATGCATGACAGATATGCATGTCTTCAGTCCAGTAATCAAATTTAAGGTCTCACTGTTTCCAGGTTTCAAAGTTAGAGCCTTGGCTAGTTAGCTCATCCTGTTGTGTTGCATTCCTCCACTAGTCCGGAAAGTTAAGCCGGGCTAGCGGCCGATCGAATTGGGAAATTTACCTGCATTATTATGGGCCAACGGCCAGGCCTGCATATGTCAGTACAGCCAGCACGGAGTATCGATAGGAATATATTGATTGCAGGTACGGGCTCGATCGGTTTGTACGTTTATCGGACCTGCAGTTTAGTAGCAGCAGGTGATCATCAGGACTGATCAGGAGCACTATATGGTATCTACCGGATGCACAAGCAAGGAAATAACTCGTATGTACAGCTTTTCGTCAGGCCAGGATCTTTGATCTTTGCTACTACTCCAAGCAAGGATGCACCCATATCTAATGTTTGGGAGCGAAGCAAACAGACAAGAGAACTTCAGAATTCAGAATTCAAGTGGTGGCAATTAATAGACTTCGGAACCAAATAGTACAAAATCTTCACGCAGCCAATTATATTTCTTAAATGAATTAACTCACATTAGTTAGTTATAAGCATGCAAATGATTCATCAGCTGTATAATAAAGCGGGATACTCATCACACTCATGCATGATCAGGTTGCGTTGACGGGCTCACAGTACAAACACTGCAGATCGTCATTGCTGCATGAGAACCAAGTACATAGATCAACCAGACTTTTCAAAAGCGAGCGAGAGGAACCGCAACAACTTCTCTTGCGCCATGACGTACGACTCTGATCCTTGTACCTCCAGAGGCAGTTGGTTACCCATCATCTAAAGCCTGAACACTTGCCTGGAGGGCAGGGCAGGGCAGGTTGGGTACCCAGCCAGATGTAATTCTGACAGTAGAACACTAGGGATCGTCATTGCCGTATGGAATCAACCACGGTAGATCGGCCAAGAAGACTTTTCAAAAGATATATAGATCAGGATCGTAACAACCTGCAGTTTGCTCTATGACGTATTTCTCAACTCTGCCTCCAGGGCTGCCGGTTGGGAAAGTCTGAACCTTTACATGGAGCACTGGTTCAGTGATCAGTACAAGATCTTTACCCGGCCAGTGTGCACAAGCTAACCGATCAGGGTCTCTTGCTTCGTAGAGAGCATCTCTCTCTCTCATGCAGTGGAGCACCTGAATGTGGAAAATCTCGGTCTTTGCAGGGCATGGGCCGAGCAGCACCTGAATGTAGAAAGTTCTTGACCTTTTAATGTGAAAAGCATCATATCGTATCCATGCACACGCCATAGCTAGCACACAGCTCTGCCATGCCTTGCACACTACTACATTGCTCTGCTGTGGATGGAGTTTTTTTCTTCCAGGTAAAAAGAGGCAGGTGGCATGCTCACTTGCAGGGGCGGAGACGGGGGGGGGGGGGGGGGGCTAGCAGGGGTCGGACCCCCCCACCCCCCAATGGTCCATCCCGCCCAACATACTATGTCATGTACTCGTTGTATATACACAAGGTATACGAGCTAATGGCCGTAGATAATTAGCAATTAGTACTTAATTAAGCCCAAATCCCTGGTGCATCCATGTAGTACTATGTACGCATTGAAGCCCAGCAAAGCAAGAGCCCATGTGCTTGATGCCCATGTATGTGCTCTCGTGTCTTTAGACAAACCATCCCTACCATGTTGCTCCACTGCCCGCTTGCCGTCGGCCACTGCTCATCGTCGTTGCCTGCTTAACGTACCTCGGGACGTAGATGGCTTGTACAGCAGACGAACTAGCGGCGGCGCTGATCCATTGCCCGCTTACCATCGGCCGCTACTGATCGTCTTGCCTGCTTACCGTACATCGGCATCACCATCCGCAAATTCACCACCGGATTATCTGTAAGGTATACGACACTATGTGCTGCTCATATGCCCACTTGATACCTTTTAGTTTTCCTATACTTTGTTGGTTACAAATAAAGAAAAAATAATAGATTGCTTATTTGACGCTAGTTATTTACATCTAGAAGTGCTGAAATCCAGATCCACCATTGGCAGTAGTAGAGCTATATCTGAAATCACAAAACTGTAAAATGTTTTATCTGTTTTGCTTAATTAGACAATTTTGCTTTTTAGACAATTTATATTTTGCCAAATTAGTATGCCATTTTGCTTTGGAAATGATATCTTGATACATGATAGTCCAGTTGTGACCTTCATCGGTTCGCCCCCCCAATAATCAAATCCTGGCTCCGCCCCTGCTCACTTGCTCGATCAGTTCTAATGATGGAAATGAGCACCATGCAAGACTAAAATTCAGGGCAGCGAGGATAACAGCAGTGACATCTCGTATGCAAGGTACCTACCTCGTACGGTTCACCATAAGTGATCTGATGCTTGATCACGTACTAAACAAACAACTAAACTGGAGGATAGTTCGGCCTCGATCAATGTTTTTAATTGGAACATCTATGTGGCAACCGAATCCTCATGGTTGATGTATATATGGTTAATACATACGTTAACGCAGAGACGTTACTGCTTGCGTATCGTGAGTAAGCCAGCTCTTGTTCTTTTTTTTGTAATGTACATACTTGTATTCATACTAAAACGAGTACTGCATACAGACAAGCATACACACGAAGAAGAAACAGAGGATACAGAGGAAAGCACAGCTCGCACTCTCCTTCTTCAACCTCTCGATCGACCACCAGCCGATCCCTGCGACGCCGGAGACGACGAAGAAAGCCGCTGCGAAGATCGACTACCCGTGGAGCAGAAGAGCCCCTAGCCCAGAGGCGTTGAAGAGCCGCAGGTGACGCCAGCTCCGAGGAGCTGGTGGTGACGACGAAGAACGAACATCGGCCGGGGGAGGCCCCCGAGCTCAAACTACACCAGATCCGGGGACGGCGCCCCAGATCTTCCACCTTTCTACCACTAACCTGCAGAGCCGCCATCTTGGATCCTCCCTTCCCGCCGCCAGCTCCGCCGTCACCGCAGATCTGACGGGAGATGATGGGTTCGAGCACCACGCCGGGCCTCGAGCCACCACAAGTCGAGCGCGACGACGGCTGGCCCCGAAGAACACCACCGCCGGAGAAGAACGCACCGACACCAAAACCACCTCCGCCCGCACCCCTACCTCCAAGGCGCCGCCGGCGGAGACTCCACCCCAACCTCCCGTATGTACAGGCCCGAGACGGGGATCCCCCACCCTCCCGCCGCCGAAGCGGCCGACGGAGGGGAGGAATCCCGCGTCTCCGCGGCACGGACGCGGTGGCTCGGCGAAGGTCGCCCAAAAATCGCCCTTTTTTCGCCTCTTCAACAGTGACGGGAGAGGGAAAGAGAGGTACCGTGGTAGCTTGACTCAGCCAGCTCTTGTTCGAGATGATAGAATACTACTGAACAATTGTAGCTAGAAACATATATACCTTGACGTTCTAGTAAGCATAATTTCTTTTTATGGACATGCAAATTTTTTCATGGATCACAATACACATAGTTAAATGCAAATGTACCCTTTTTTTGGATAGAAGTTCACAAAGAAAGGGTCACGCATGAACATTGGATCCAATTGCATCAGTTTCCTTTTCATATTTTTTTAAGAAAATAGGAAAATGTAAATATAATTTTATAGATGAAAGAAAGCACTGATACAAATCCAAGCTTTACTTGCGTGCTGATGCTGGCATTAGACATTCTGCATGGTTATGAAGGGGCGCAACACCCCTGAACACAACAAGCAGAAGTCTGCTCGAACAGGCAAGGCGAAAACTCCCTACATCACTAGTAAAATTACCTTAATACAGAAGCGAAGAGACACGTACGCAACAGAAGGCAACTGACACTTGACACACACAACTAGGTAGCTCGCTTGCATGCATCGATCACAAGCTCTCAAAAGCTAAAATTTAGATAGTAATGTACATATAAATAGGTAGAACAAGCAGTACTGCTTAAGCACCCCGCCTTGTGCTCAGATGCATAAACAGAAGCTAGATTGCATGGGCCGTGCATGAGAAGTTTGGAGTTATATCTTGGTAGCTAGCTAGGGTACTCGATCTAGAGGTTGTTGGCGGCGAAGAAGGCCTCCACGTCGGCGCCGGCGTAGTAGTCCCTGTTGCGCTGCTGCGAGACGGCCCCCGGCGCGGCCTTCCTCTTCCTAGGCGCCGCGGGGCAGTCGGCCGCCGCGCGGGCCTTGGAGCTGCTCGGCGTCCTGGACCCGTACGCCTCCTTGTCGCCGCCGCTCTGCTCCTCGCTGCCGCTCCACTGCTCAAGCGGGAGACCCATGCCTCTCAAGAATCAAGATCTTTCTCTCACACACTCCTGCCTGATCTGGGTGGCCGGGGAGAAGAAGTAAGGAAGTGTCAGTTTGCGGTGTAGCTGGACGCGCCGTGGGTGCGGGGTTTATATAGATGGATAGACGGCGAGAGTACGTGGGAGGCGGGCGGCGAGAACTAACGTACGGATTGATGGCATGGCAGCATGGGGGTACAGGGAAACCGATCGAGTATAGGGGGCCGGGAGGATCAAAATCGGATCGTTGCGTGAGGGAGGCCAGCCAGGGATATGAACCCTAGCTAACGTGCTCCTGGCCGGATCGATCGGTTCGCTTTATTTTGTCCGGAGGTGCGCGCACGCCGGCGGCGTGACTTCTCGTCGCCACGTATGCACACAGCCTGCATCGATCGCGGTTTCACCAGCTTCGTTTTAATTTTCTTGAAACTGCCTCTCGTCAGTTCTTCTATACCGTGAATGCCATTTAGAGCCAACGGTTATATATGGTCGTATATATTTACTTGCTATCACAGGAGTGTGGTTTTTAATTAGTATAGACGTTTTGTAACGTTGGCTGTTAATGGCGATGGAGAGTGTAGACAGAGTTGTACCTGACAATCCTTATTCCTCTCAACGTTCGATGAGGGTCGTCGTCTGAATTCCATGTCATTTAAGTGAGTTAATGGCACCCGCGGTCACACAACTCGACGTCAATGTGCACTTAAGTCACACTTCTCCAGAATGTGATTATTTGGTCACACAACTCGACAAGTGCGTGCACGCAGGTCACTGGCCCCACTTGTACATGATCGTCTAGTGGGAAACGGCTTATTTTGCTGAGTGCCCTGGTTTGCCAATGCATTTTATCGCTCGGCAACTAAGCATGTACGCTAGCTAAGTATCACAGTTAAACAACTCAGCAAAAGCAAAAATAAAAAGACAGCATATTCGTGGGTTCCATACTAATCACGGTTGCTGAAGAACGGCGAACCCGACGCTCGGCAAACAAGTAAACAAGTTAATATCATTTTTTTTTAAATATTGTTTGTTTTTCTAAATGCCAACTAGGAAATATTTTGGGAAGCAAGTATAAATTAAATAACATGGTTCAGAATGGCATGTCTCCAATTTTCACAGGAATTAGACCATATATAGTGGCTAATAATCGAATTTTTGAATTTTTACCTTTCTATTTACCTTTTCCCATTTAAATAAATATCTGCCGAATTTGCAAAGCTATTTAAATTTGAATTATAAATGCGTGATAATTTGAGGAAGACTGTGATAATCCTTCAAGATTTTTAGCCATGACATTGGCCTTCAAAACACACGATAAACCTCCAGCTGCAGTTAAGCACAAATATGGTGCAGATATGATCACATTAACGTATTCCTACAATTTTGTCGAATCATTCTAATGATTCACCATTAAACAACACCGAGAAGAATATTGTCGTGAATCTATCCATCAATGATGTAAACCACAATAGCATGTAAATCATCAGGGTTGGCATGGCATGTACTTCTTGCCCTCTTCTTTTTCATGAACTGTAAGCATTTAGAAACAGCGGTGATATTATGTGTGGTAAGTCTCCGAGGGACAAAGGCTGATTATTCCTCGTATATGATCTCGTGCAATGTAGTAATGTTTAGTAAGTTACCATAAACTCTTGAAATGATCTTCACGATCTCATCGCACAAGGTGATCGGCCGATTGTCCCATTTGTTTTCTTTTTCTAGCGGGAATAAACTCATGATGACAATATAATTTGTCTAGCGCATCGGACTAGCCAGAGCAGAGGCACATTTACAACACATAAATATGGCGGTTTACGACAATTAAACAAACTGCTCATTCTACAAGTTCTAGAATTCAGATCAAAATGAAGTAAAGATGCTACTTGAACCCTGGTATCTGCACATTTAGGAGAGTTGCCATGGTGATCTCCAGCAGGTCTCGCCTGAAAGGCTTCTTTCCCTAACTTGTAACTGCTTCCAAAGGCAGTATGAGATATAATGCCTGCAGTTACATATCTGAACTGTTTGCTGAACTCCGTTTCAGTTTTTTTGTTTTTGCTCTTCGATGTTTGATCTTCTAATTCCTTTTCCCAAGTTTGAGCACAAACCACTATCGTTTTCGTCAACATCTGTAACTCATTACTGTCATGTCAATCTATGGAGTAGCTGATGAACAACAACAAGAAGAAGAAGCGCACAAGGCTTGGAACGTCTATACTTATACGAGCTGTGTTGCGATACTAATATGCTTCACCAAGCATGAAATCTGGGTTTGTAGACAGCTACAGCTGCTATTCTGTGAAAGTGAAACCACGCAAGTAAATGCCATTTCGGTCACTGAGTTTTGTGTGCACGTCAGTATAATGTCTCGATGGCCCAGAGGATAACACTCAAAAGAGTCTTGTCTAACTCGAGAACAGAGACCATTCGTCACGGCAGCCAGACATAGATGCTGTGCTAAATCAACATCAAGACCAATACATCAAGGCAGAAGAGTTCCGGAGGTTCGCAAATTATACCAATACTAGTAAAAATGCCCGTGCGTTGCAACGGGAGAGAAAAAATCGCGTTGTTGAAACGCATAATCATCAATTTCAACACTGATGACACCTACTTTTTCGACGACGAATTCTCATCGAATTCAAACAATATCGACATGGATGGTGGATAAGGCGACAACAAAGAAGAGTGGAATTAATATCTTCATCCTCGTGGATCCACCAACTTCTTAAAATTGTAGACACTCGTATTTTTGACATTGTACCAAAAACGTTATTGCGGCATTAGTTTTTCGTGGAAGTCTACTTGTACTTCATATAATGTATAAATAGTTTACAAAATAAAACCACAATTTATTTATGTTTCAATTTCATGTACTATGAGTTCAATTATATATATATATATATATATATATATATATAATGAAATTACTTTTTAGTAAACTTCACATGTGACGCTTTTATTTTTTCTTACAGGCAATCGTACCTTTTCACCGACAGTCAACACATCATGGGCACTCCCTTTGCCTCAACGAAGTAGTAGCATTGCACGTGCATGCACGAATCATAATTTATATTTTGAATATTTAACAGAGCCCAGGTTTGGCTCCCGAGATCACATGCCCCTGATTAAGCACGAAAGTTGAAGAAAATAGAAAAACACTTCAAAAAATTCAGAAAAAAATCTAAATTGTTTTAGTTAATTTTTTACCGAGCCATTAAAATGTGTCTTTCAAATAAATTGATTATAATTAGTAATTCAAACATTTTAAAATATGAAGATACATTATTTATTATTTGATGATTATCTCTTGAAGATCCTTCTCTTGATGTGATCTATAAGGCTTAATTCCACAGCGGGATATTGTTTAGAGCTTCATTGGCTTCAAATTTTAAAATATGTACCAAAATTTGTCTTCTCCATTTTAAGCCATTCAACATATGCATTACACAATATTAATTGTTATAAAAATCATGAGCATGGTGTAAGCAAAAGGCAGAGCTATAAGCAATGGAAAAATTAAGTAGAGTTAGTTTTCATATAATGATACAACACAGAAGTATCATGATGATGAAAACTGTACATGTTCATAAATGTCGGACAAATATCTCCCATGAATTACTCCATGAAATTTATCATCCAGAGAGCAAAAGATGAGCTGCATGATCATGCAATCTAATGTATACAATTCAATAATCCAATTTTGAATATTCTTAGTATTATTTTATTAAAACTTTCAATTCAAATATACGAATGATTTTTTTTTAAACATGACATGACTCTACCCGTAAAAAATATTCACAGATTAAATTGAAAAAAAAAATCAGACAACTCTCAGTCTCACCGAGACACTCTACTCCCAGCTCCACCGCCTCTCTCTCAGACACAAGCTCACACAACCCGAAGCCACCACTGCCGTCCTTCCACTGCGCCCCACCGCCGGCGACAAGACCCTCGCCCCCTCCCCTGCTTCCGCGCTACCTCGGAGAAGACCTCCCGCTCCTCGTGCCTCCCGGTCGATCAGCGAGAACCGTGCCCCTCCAGCCCTCTCTCGCGGCACGACAAATTCCCCTTCCCCTTCCTCCCCGCCGACGGAGGAACTCGTCTCCACCGAATCTTTGGCAGCGGACATCGCGCGCGCATTGTAGGGATCCGCCTAGGCTGCCGGAGTGGATGGCCCCTCCCCACCTCGCATCGGCTGGAGGAGGCCGTCGACGGCGGCATGGTCCGGATGTCCGAGCCTGATTCAGCGTCGTTCCAGCCCGGGAACTCATACATCCAAGTCTCAGCCGGCCGGCGACTAAGGACACGCAGCCGTGGCACCCTGGCCCGCCCGCCGAGACAGCAGCTCGACGCCACCAAC
Organism: Poa pratensis; assembly: GCA_947311845.1. Taxonomy (NCBI): domain Eukaryota; kingdom Viridiplantae; phylum Streptophyta; class Magnoliopsida; order Poales; family Poaceae; genus Poa; species Poa pratensis. The sequence goes on along the minus strand of CAMZMU010000066.1, from coordinate 41,418,176 downwards.
TGTGCCGAAACCACGTCCTGGATTACCTGGTAATAATCTCCTATCTAATCTCTGTATTGCGTGATAAAGAATAGCGACCTGTGGTTTGTGAGTTGAATTTATGAAAATTTGCAGTTTCAGTTGGCTGCACACGCCGATTTATGGATGGCAGAGATTCCACTCATTCTGAATGTTTGGATTAGTTCCGTATCAGTCTGAGGCAAGCAACTCTGTTCGCTTGCTATCTGCATGTGGTTGCTAGATGCCGTGTGCTTGTGCTTTTAATCTATCAGATGAGCATATTACATATGTTATTGTTGCATCGAAGTGCTGACAAGAGAGTGCTTGTGTTTTGATCTCGATGTGCAGTTTAGTGACCTATCACTTAACTCTGGGGAATGCAACTTCGTGCTTTTGTGAAGCTTAATCATTAACCACTAAATAACATCAAATGTAACTGAGCTTTCAAATATGCCTGATTAGGGAAAAGGCAACGTAAAATAGAAGATTGTTGTTAAATGTCTCTGACTGTCTGCAGTTCAGACATGCTCTTTTGCACTTACTGCAATTTTGTTAGATAGCCTAATGGTTATACTATATTTTTCACACCCATGTGAAACAATGATTTAGTACTTGGATAAATTTGTTGCCAATAGTTCTTTTGTTTTTTACATAATAATGCATAAGGCCTAGTGCAAAAAACCTCTATTGCTTAGCAGGTTATTTACTGGATCATTATGTTGACTTTGAAATTTGAACTAATTAAACTTATACTGGAGACAAATAGAAACATTTAGTTATTTTCACATCAAGTTATAATGTCTAGCTGAATGCAAGTATTAGTTGATCACTACCTGTTTTTTCACCTTATTTATATACGTGGCATATATCAAACAATTTTTTCCCCATATTGTGTGTAAATGCTAATGCACTCTGCTATGTTGGCATATATCACCCCGCCTCTCCATAGTCTCGCCCCGCCGAGGCGGCGTTGGAGATTCGCGGCGGCAGCTGCCGGCGACGATGGCGCGAGGACGCTGAAGCCTGAAGAATAGGCAGGGGAAGAGAGGGCGCGGGACGAGCGTCCGTTGCCGTTGCCTGCTCCTTGTCGATTGTGGTGAATGGCGGCGTGCATGGAAAGGGTGCGGCCGAGGAGTATGAGATGGGCAGGCCGAATCCTTCTCATCAAAGGCGTCCGGAAGCCGGCGAGGCAGGGTCGTCGCTAGCTAGCACTGCACCCCACAGGTGATTTTATTTCCCCACCTAGCTTCAGCAAAGATATTTACTTTGGTACATGAGTATTTATGCTTCGATACTTTCATCTTTGTAATTTAGTGTCACAAGTTGTTTCTTCTAAATTTATCTTGTTATATGTGATATGATTAATATTAAGAAATATGACTTGCTAGTCACAGATATTTAATTTGAACCAATCTTCCTGTGCTATTATGAATATGAAGATAATTTTACATAGACCGTGACCGACTGACTGAAGGCTGTATCATTAGATTGATCATAGTTTTAAATAAGCACAAATGAGTTAGTGTACAGATTGTTCAGTAATTAGTGAACACATAATAACGGATGGTTATTTATTTCCTCAAATATTTACATAACCTATTTGGTGAGGACTTCTGTGTACACAATATTCTTTGTGTACGTCTCCGTTGTTCTGATCTTCTCCTTAGTTGTCTTCTTCTTTTCTTCTGTTTCTCCTTCTCCTTCTCCTCTTCACTTGTCTTCTCCTCTTCACTTGTTGCTGTTAGTACCTTTGTGTTCGCTGTTGCGGTTGCCCTTGATAGCGCAACATATAGTTGTCCATGTGAGAAAACTGGTTCAGGTAGGTAGACGCCCACATTTGGTATTGTCTGTCCTTGTGATTTGTTGATTGTCATCGCAAAGCTGAGTCTGACTGGAAATTGTTTCCTCTTGAAACGGAACGGGAACATTTCATCATCAGAGGGACATAATGGTATTCGAGGCAAGAAAACTCGCGTTCCAGAATGCTGTCCTAGCACAATCTCTGCATCTATTGCATTTTTCTGAAATCCGCGTACGATCAATCTTGTGCCGTTGCATAGGCCATTAGCGGGTCAATGTTCCTGAGTAGTATGATCGGACAATTAATCTTTAGCTTTAGCATATGTGGGGGCAGTCCGTTTGGGGTAAGGGTGTTTAGGAATTCTGGTGGATAGTAGTTATATGGGTCTTCTTCTACAGAATCGAAGCTGTGGTACACCATCTCCTCCCCTTGGAATCGATCAATCATTTTTAGGTTGATTCTGTCTACGCAATCATTCTTTGTGGATAGAATTGCTCTTGACGTGATGTATTTTGGATCTTGTAGGGAAGCGGCGTCCGTTTTGTAGATGTTGTTGATGAGTGTATCCAATCCTTTATCACCTGTTTTATTGGGCACGCATATACTTGTTGGTAGAAGTATTTCTCCGTTATCGTTTGTCTCCTCTGTTCCGTTTCCAATGCGCAATAGGTACTCCGCGAACCCTGGGTCGTTTTGAGCTCTCATGTTGCGCACAAGCTTCATTTTTTTCATGCAGCTCCAGAGTTCTGATCTGCTTAGTGACGCGTCTACTATTTGGGCTCTTGTACCCTTTCGGACAACGGGTAGTACTTGTCTAAAATCTCCTCCAAATACGACCGTTTTCCCACCGAATGGTAGATCTGGTTTGTCCATTATGTCCCTCAAGCTTCTGTCTAGCGCCTCAACCGCCTGCCTCTTAGTCATTGACGCTTCATCCCAGATTATTAGTGATGCAGCTTTTAGTAGCTTGGCTGTCCCGCTTTGTTTTGTGAATCCACAAATTGCTCCATCGTCTATTTTTAGTGGTATCTTGAACCTCGAGTGTGCGGTCCTCCCTCCAGGCATTATGGAAGCGCAACACCGGAAGTTGCCGTTGCCAGAGCAATCTTGCCTGTTCCACGTATCGTGGCTAGGAGCGCCCTGTAAAGAAATGTTTTTCCTGTGCCTCCCGGTCCATCGACGAAGAAAACCCCTCCCCTTTGGCTGTCAATTGTGGATAGGATTTCGTCGTAGGCCGTCCGCTGCTCTTTGTTTAGGCTCTCATGTAAAGATGCGTCCTGTGGGTCTACCTCGACCGAGTACTCCTCAGTCATCTCCCTAGGCATGTCATTGTCGTGTCATGATGTTCGTCAATCTCTGGCAGAGGAAACGACTTGATGTCTTTTCCCATTGATTGCAACATGTCCCTGATATTTTTTAGCACCATCTGTTCGACCGTGTGCTTGCATTTGCAGTTTCTCATGTAGTCTTCAGACATTGCGTCGAGGTGATTGTTCCAAAGGCCACGAACGTCGCTAGGCTCACAAAACACCAGGATTGTCGCGAATAAGGATGATGGCATCCGAAACAACTCTGCTTCTGTCATACAATCATCTAGTGTGTTGTCTGCCTCAATGAGGCCCCTTTTTTCTGCAGCTTCACGGAAGGTTGGCATTACTTGTCCATCAACTGTCCTTAGGTCTTCGTAGCTTGTGGCGCCTGGCACGTGGTTTAGGAGAACTCTGAGATAGTATCGTTCTCCTTCAGCCGGATGCGCTGCTACAATCCTGCCAACCTGGAAGATAGCTTTCCGTTTCCTCTCTTGCCAAAACTTCCCATTTTTTTGCCAAGTATAATGTTCTGGGAAGTCCCTGTATAGTATGCCTCGTGCTTTCTCATGTAAACTGTTTGCTTCAAAGTATGCTGTCAACATAGACCTATCATTACCACCACGTTCGATAACGTCCTTGATATTTTCTTTTCCATTATACGAAACCATGTGCATATTTGGAAGATGTAGCTGCAGCTGCAGGACTGATGGGTGTATTTTGCTTAGTTCAAAGCCATATATTCTCCACAGCGCTTCTGGAGGTGTCACCCACCTTGCATCTCTGTACTGTCTAATCTCGTCGATTTCGGCTTCATTTACTTTTTCGGTCACGGATACAGATGCTCGGTCATGTCCTTTGTAGATGTACTTGAACAGGTACTTGACGGCTTTAATGCTTGAGCATATCTCAACATTTATGTGACAGTTGAACATTCTCAATAGATAGGGGTTGTAAGGAACGACCCACCTGTTATCAAGCGTGCACTTTCGGACTGTTTCGGTCCGACCGTCTTTGCGCCTCCTATACAATGGGTAGGAGTCCTTGCCTTGAATTGTTGTTTCGTTAAATGGCCTTGGTAATTGTTCTTGCATGTCTGGCGATTCTTTGTGCATGGACAATTTCTGTTCAGTGCACCGCAAGGACCATGCATCATATGCTTGATGACCATTTTATATAGCTCAGGGTACTTCTGCTTGTTCGGTAGCTCTGCGGAGATTATTTTGTCATATTGCTCTGGAGACGTGTACTTGTATTTTCCAGTCATGATCAGTAGGAAGTGGGCATGGGGTAGTCCCTCTTCTGGAACTCTACAACATAGGTATATGCCTTAACACCTCCAAGAATGTTTTTCTCAAACAGTTGCTTCTTCATTGCTTCTAGCTTCGCCCTGAAAACACGTACGACGATATCTGGGCGATCTTGTGGTGTTTGTCCACGCTCTAGTTCACGTGTAATCTCTTCCCAGTTGGGGTTGCAAGTCATCGTGAGGAATATATCCGGCTTTCCGTACTTTCTTACTAAAGCCATTGCATCTAGAAATCGGCGAAGTTTATCTCGTGGTCCTCCAATAAATGACGAGGCGAGAACTATCCGTTTCCCTACTGCATTTCCATTTTGTTCTCCTGCTTGAATGCTATCCACAAGGCCTTGGTATAAGTCTGCCCTTAATTTTTTCTGATGATGAAACATGTAGTCCAGTCTGGAGCTCTCAATTTTGATGTATGTATCTACAACAAACTGTTGGAGTAGCCGTCCGCCGTACAATATAGGGTTGAATATGTTTGGTCGTGTATGTAATTTGTAGCAATAGTATTCTTTCATGGTTACCCACAGCCTACTCGGTGCATCTGTTCCAAGCAACATGCAGAAAAAGTTAGTTGTATTAGTAGGAGTGACTATATACGAATAATAAATTTTGAAGACAGTAATAATATATGAAATATTTACCTGGGTCATCATCATCGTTATCTTGGGCAGCAGCCCTTCTCACATGTTCCTCTTTTTATTGGCCCTTGGGATCTTCGAATGCCAACCCAGTTCACCTCTTGGAAAGAACAGGGGATATGAGAGCGGATCATAGCACCCATAATATGATTTTATCATCTGTATTTCGTTGTTGTTCCCATGAAGTATTACATTCTTGTCAAAAGTATTTCTTCTTTCATTTCCTTCGACCCACACTGCAGCTACCTCTGAAGTCATTGGTGTGTTGTATGTTCTCTGGTCCAATCTTTGGTCAAGGTTCAAGATAAGTCTGTAGTCATCAAGGTTATCGGCTTGTCCCAACCTCCTAAATTGTGTGGAGTATGGGTTGGCGCGTAGAACGTCGGTTATTATGCCGACTACGTGTTTGTCTTGCTCGTACATTTCCTCGCGGCAACGGCGGTACCGATGTTCTAAGCTTGGATCGTCATCGTAGAAGTATAGTTCCAGATGCTTCGGATCTGAGTGACCATTAGCAAATGAGTGTATATTGTGATAAATCTGACCATGAGCTCGAAAGGTGTAAATACCAGCCATTCGCATGTCAGTTGTATCTCTGTCAAGGTGGCAATATAGAGTAGTAAAAATCTTATATTTTCCCGAAAATATCTTGCATCAGATTCGTTGCTTGTCCAAAGTCTCTGAGTACTTGTGGCGTCTCTGGGTTGGCCAATTTTATATTTCCTTTGTTGCAGCATAATCCAACGATTCATACTGGAACTTTTTTGCACCGCAGAATCTGCAATTCTCTTCAGTCTTGAGAATGTGTGTGTTTTTTGGTATGTTGCTGTATACGTGATCATACGGATCAGGCTTGTCCCAATCCTCGCCTTCCGATTTCAATGTCCACTTCATTTTCCCATTCTGTTGTGATTTGTAGCATCAAATTTTTGTAAAGAAATAATATAATGATGCAAATATATTTTAAACTGTATGGAGGGTACCTTGACCAGAGAACATGTATTCATCCTCGCCTGTGTCTTCTTCAAATATAACCTCATCGTTGCTGTGTAGTAAATTTGATTGTAGATTATTTTTGTGTTCTATAAGAATATATATGAACTTGATAAGCTTACCATGATCATCATTGCAGAATGGTTGTGCTTGTTCCTTGGTGTTTTTGTTGGCTTGACAGACCGAAGAGGGGATGTCTGTCAACAAAAAGATGGTTAGTTAATTATTCATACTATATATTATTTTGGGAATGTTCTAAAGTTTATAGTATTACCGCTAGTCATGACTTCTGGATGCTCCAGAGGCTCTATATCACCGTTGCCGTTTTTCATCATGGATATTATGAGTTCGACAGCCTTATGGTGTTCATCATCATTGCAGAAGGATTTTGCTGTTGCATTTACGTCTTTGCTGGGTGGACACAATGAATAAGGGATGCCTGCCCACGGAACATGGTTAGTTGTACATAATGTATATTGTTCTAAGAATGTACCGTTATTGTATAAAATAGAGTATTACCTTTAATCATGACTTTTGGGTGCTTTACGGGTTCTATGTCATCATTGTCGTTGTTCATCATGGACGTGTCTTCCTGTGATGGCACTGAAACAGGTTTCCTCTGTTTGACCGAGAATTCGTCGTTACGACGGTGTAGCAATGTTTGCCTTTCTCCCGGCGTGACAGGCTTTCTTTGTCTTGGATTTAAATTAGATGTACCAATTCCTTCTTCTGTCGCGATGTATGCAGGGTTCACCATTGCAAGTGATTCTTTGCTTGGCATGCTGCGCTTCAACATCTTGTTAGCTGTAATTTGGTCTATTCTGGCTTTTTTTTGTTCTGACTGCATATTTGCATATCTCTGCCTATCTTGTGCACATTCTTTCATCCTTTGTTCTGGTTCTTTTGTTTTTCTTCCCTGATAGGATTGACGGCGTTTTTTCAGCATATCCTGCTTTTCTTCTTCTGTGCATCTTTTTCTCCTTTCTTCTGAGTCTTTTGTTTTGTTTTGGTGATACGCTTCACGGCGTTTTTTCAGTTTTTCTTGCTTTTCTTCATCAGTCATCCGTGCATGCCGTTCTCTATCTCTTTTTCTTCTCTGTTCATTGGCATCCATGACTTGGCTTGCCTGCAATAGAGTTTGTATTTTGTCAATACTCATGTCACTCAGTTTGATCAATATCAGATGTAGTCAGGTTACTCGATCATGAGGCTATTGTTATTTTGTAAACACTTCTTGTGTAGGTTTGAGCACTGTGGAAGAAAGATAAAGAGGTACCCGACATTGCACTCTTGGGGCCGAAGAATTCTACGGTATGGTTTGTCTATTTTCAATCAGAATCATTCAAAACGAAAACCTGGCCGCTGTATAATAAATCAACACCTATTCAGTATGAACCAACACAATAGTATTGCAGCTACTAATTCACAGCAGGTACTAACCAATATCCCGTAACAGGTAATAACCAGTACCGAAGTGAACATCAGATTAAGATGGTAAAGACAACACGGAAAGGCAAGATCAATGAGGTCGCTAAGTAATCGTGTCAGTATAGTTCTATCTAGCATGTGTAATCAGTGGACTGAATTTTCTTTATTAACTAATGAAATCAATCTTACCAGCACACATCAGGAGAAGTGATTACCGTATCTGACTGACAGTGTGACGGTTGCAGGCGCGAGATCAAGCAGTGCAGACTGAGATCTCCGGCCAGCAGAACGGTTTGGAAGTCAAGCTGGGGCAGAACTTCAGGTTAGGCAATGTCGAGCGATGGCAGAACTTCAGGCTAGGCAATGTCGATCTCGGGCAGAACTGCAGGCTAGGCAATGTCAAGGTGGGGTGTCGATCAAGGGATTGAAGAGCTTTTTAAATTTGCGCCTCATGGCCGGGTGGTCAAACTCTGTTCGTCTCGGAGTAGTGTTCGTGGCGTAGTGAAGGAGTGTTCGTATAGGAGTCTGATGATCGTCGTTTGTAGAAATTTTTTCCGTTCATAGGTCCGCTTAGTTTCTTTTGGCCCAATTTGATCTGTTGGCCCAATTGGATCTGTTGGACTCTTGAACAGAAAAAAAATAGGCCACTTGGAGACGGACGTGTGATACGCTGATTGTATAGCCCACTTGGAGACGGACGGGTATAAGCGACGAAGGCGAACCAAGTATAAGCGACGTACGAAACCAAGGAAGCCTTAATGACTTTATTATTAGGTAAAGATTATGTGCGTGTTGCGCTTTTTGAGCAGACGTGAACCTAGCGCTGCCTCCTGTCGTGGTCAGAATTGAAGGCTCAGAACACCACAACAAAGATTCAGATGATCGATTGATCAAGTCGAATTCGTCAGTCGGCAGTACTTTCCAGTCTGCTTGACAAGGAGAATACCTGATCATTGGTATTTTTACACGATGAATTCTAGCTTGGTGCCGAAACACTGAAAGAGACGGCGCAAGCAATTTTTCCCTGTAGTGTATGGTAATCACAGCTTTCGTACTACTCGACAAGGCTTGAATACAACAATACAGCTTGTTGTTGGAGACGTTAGGTGCAAAGTATGTACGCACTGGCGTCGAACAGTAGATTTACCAATAGCTAATGATACAATCTGGAATTCTCAACTCGCTGCCTGTCGACCACCCTTAATTCAGTCAGTGGATCTGGAACCTCTGCTTATTATCCCCTTGCTCGATGACGCCGTCCAGTACAAGGGGCTGTCGGCTTTGCTTTGATAACTAGTTTACTTGTCATCTGCAATGTCTGCACTGTTAGAACTTAGAACGGTGTGTCAATGATCGCAGTAGTCTCCACAATCATTATCTCAGTGCTGCAGACATGCTTTCAAGCTGTATCATCTGGAAAAGGCCAGCACCAAGAACCTAACATAAATCTTACAACCATCTCATTGCTCCTGCACCAAGAGCCATCTATCATTACTTCACATTGAAAAAAAGCATCTCCCGTTGTTCCATTTGCATAATTGCATTTGAGAAAAGAACGCGGAAAGAAAGAAGTGAGCCTTGCTCATTTGGATGAACCTGTGCTTAAGAGTTAAGTCCTCATGGACCCGAATTTTGGTTCTTATTCTTTCAGAAAACAAAATTGTCCAGATGATGACACTCAAAAGAGTCTTGTCTAACTCGAGAACAGAGACCATTCGTGATGGCAGACAGACATAGATGATGTGCTAAATCAAGATCAAGACCAATACAACAAGGAAGTCCGGATGTTCGCAAATCATCCAAAATTATGTTCTTGCTGCGCTTTCTGAGCTGGAAGTGGAACATGACGTGAAACTAACGCTGCCTCCTGTCTTGGTCAGAACTGAAGGTTCAGAACACCACAACAAAGATCAGATGATCGATTGATCAATTCGAATCCGTCAGTCGGCACTACTTTCCAGTCTGCTTGACAAGGAGAATACCTGATCATTGGTCTTTCTACGACGATGAATCCTAGCTTGGTGCGGAAACGCTGAAAGAGGCATCCAACTACAGATCTGCCAATAGCTGAATGATACAATCTGGAAGTCTGAACTCGCTGCCTGTCAACCACCCTTAATTCAGTTAGTGGATCTGGAGCCTCTGCTTATTATTCTCTTATTCGATCATTATTCACCGTCCAATGCAAGGGCCTCGGGTATTTTATAACTAGTTCATTTTTCATCTGCAATGTCAATGGTCGCAGTACTCTCCACAATCTGTATCTTAGTGCTGCAGACAAGCTTTTTTTCCGAGAAATCTTTTTCCTGAGAACCTATACAGTGAAGCCAGCAGCACTAGTACTAACAAGAAGACCTGACACAGAGATACACTAATTTCTGAGGCATATATTTTTGTGTGTATGCCCTCAAAGGGACTTTTGACCTTTATCAGTGGAGGGTAAACTATATTACTCTATGTGTATCTCCTTAATTAGAGGCACTAGGATGAAATACTTTGCTCAACTGCAACTATCCTGCACCTGGATTAGCGTATATAAAGATCACGGAGAAGAGTACCAAAATACCTATACTCCAAAATTTTATTACACTTTTATTTATTTTAAGAGATATATACACTGCGTGCACCATATAGCACCATAGCCAGCCCATTATGAGAATTTCTGAAGTTCTATACTAGTACAGCATTTGAAATAGTCTGATTTCATACATCCAACAGCCTCAGAATAACAGGGAGACCAAACTCAGGCTGCAGAGTTAGTAAATCCACAGGAGCATGCACATAGCTTGGGGAAAGAGCAAACGAGAACTTCTGTAAAATCGTAGCCATTACCGACTTGGCTTCCAACATCGCAAAGTTCTGACCTATGCACGCCCTTGGCCCTATTGAGAATGCTAGTAGGGCATGTGGAACCTTTGCTGCTCTTGTGACCCCATTCACAAATCTTAACGGGTTGAACTCATCTGCATCCTCACCCCATATATTTTTGTCTCTGTGCATAAATGGGGAAGCTATGTAAACTGCATAGTCTTTGGGTATAATTATTTCTCCCACCGCCATATCAGTTATAGGCTTCCGTTGCATGAAAAGAGCAGGGCCGTAGAGCCTCAGGGTTTCAAGGAGGACCATTGTCATCTGCAATGTAGGTCATGTTGCAGTTAGCTACATTTGTTTGGAAACTTCATTACAACCAATGATACGGAATCCGACTTTTTATTGCACAAAGTAATTTCTTAAAATAGGACCAAGAAATGAACATAAGGATTAGCTTTTGTTCTTGCCTCTAAGTTTGCTAAGGTTGTCACCAGTGGGGTTATCCTTCCCAACTTCTCTTGAGACCTCCTTCCGTAGCCTCTCCTGCCATTCTGGATACACACTGAGCAAGAACACTGTCCAGGTAAGCAGAATTGATGTGGTTTCATAACCCGCGAAGAAGAACGTCTTGCACTCGTGTATGATCTCATCCATGCTCAAGCTGAGCTTCTGTTGCTTCTCCTCTTTGTCTGTTGCAGTGCAAGCTTCAAGCATCAAACCAAGCAGATCATTTCCATATCCACTCCCTTGTGATGCTAATCGAGAGTTTATGACATGCATGAGCGTGCTTCTAAGCTTCTTTTCAAGCATCCACTTCCGCCTATTCTTTTTTGTGGGCAGGTAGCTAATCTCAAAAAAACATATACAATTATGCTTAAGTTATTCAAGGAATATTCTGCAAAATCATAATGGGTATTACCTGAATCCTGGTATCTGCACATTGAGTATACTGGCCATGGCAATTGCCTGAAGCTCTTTCTGCGCATGGAAGGCTTCCATTCCTAACTTGTAGCTACTTCCAAAGGCTGTATGGGATATGATATCTGCTGTTAACACTTGGACTGGTTTTACGAATTCCACTTCGACTTGTCTATTTTTGTTCATGGATGCTTGGTCTTCCAACTCCTTGACCATGCTCTGAGCACAAGACACCATTGTTTGTGTCATCATCTGCATTGAAGGTGAAGACAATCTGCGGATTACTTGCATTGAAATTACAGCAATGCCTTGTTATATTTTTCCTTCATTAATTTGATTGAAGCGCAATGTAAATGTGCATGTAGACATATAGCAATATTAGATTTCAGGTTACAGTATCAAGTTTTCTGCTCAGCCAAATTCAGTTTCTAGAGTGCTTTTCCACCTGTGGGTCTGGAGTCTGGAGATTAAGGATTCTGAGATTACCTTTAGCTTATCCATCGCAAAAGCAGGGTTAATTACCCTGCGATGGCGCACCCAGTCCACGCCGTCCACCAATACCAATCCCTTGCCCATCAACTCCAACACGATTGGGTGCGCATCATTCTTTACAAAGTGTCCAGACTTGCTCGAGAGAATCTGTCTGGCTGACTCGTAGTCAAAGACGCAGATTCGGGGCTTCGGCCCAGACCACTACACAAATGGCTCTCCTGCATACAATTCACATATGCAAGTTTGTATTATATCATATTATCCATACCATCTAGCTAGCTACTAAAATTGATCACAATTGCATATATCAAAATTTATATACTCTTTATCTAAAAAATCAAAATTTATAACCAGAGGGAGCAACGATATGATGTTGAGCGAAATTAAGCAGAATCTCTTACCATACTGAGTTCTCCACTTGATGTAGTGGGGCGCGATCCGGGGGAGGTGGTTGTGATCGTGAACATCGAGCACCAAACCAGCTGCCTCCCCCTTGAGCCTCTTCTCCTCCTCGTTGGAGCCTTTCAAGAACTTGTAAGGGGGTCCATGGATCCCTTGCCCCCCTGAGCCTCTTGGCTATGGCGTAAGGCCTCCATATGAGGCGCACGACGACGTACTCCCATATGCACGAGACGGCGATCACCAGGAGAGAAATCAGTGCAAGAGCAAGGGAGGAGGCCATGGCGGCGAAGAGATTGAACCTGCGGGTCTAACTAGCTCAGTCGGTCACTCGCACACGCCAGGCATCTACATGTACATCTACATCTACACTACTATTACGCTATTATTCTTTCCTAAAGCCACCCCACCAAACGTACACATAACAGAATTGACGAATCGCAGCCTCACGATCAGACCCACATTAAAAGATCTAACCGTCCCCGTAGAAAAAAACCCACCGATAGGTACGCTTAGCAATTTCCATGGCAGACGAAAACTCTGCCAAAAACGAATATTCCCCGCCACGATCTGCGCCCCGTCGCTGTCTGCCAGCAGTCCACCCCGCCGACGCACTTTCACGACCTCTTCACCCACCTCAGGCCCACGATCGCCTCCCTCTTCTTCACCCATGGCGGCTCCGCTGGGAGGGCAGCGCGGGGGACTGGTTCGTCTTCTACCGCGAGTTCAATGTCTGCTACTGCCCGTGCGCCTGAGGCTTGTCGCCGCTGGCGCTGTCTCCGCGCTCCGCGGCCCGCGCCACCGCAGGGGCGCCGGCGGGGACGAGGGCAGCGACGAAGGCGGGAAGGTCGTGGAGGAGCTCGGGTCGGGGGAGATCGCCGTTCTGCACCATCGAAACCGCCGCCGGACATCGCCCCTTGGCAGCCGGCCGCAAGATCAAAGCGGGTATCCAAGATGACATAGTCCGCGGTGGAGATTGTATTCTCCGGTGATTGCGCTCTGCCATGATGACGACTTGACGAGGCAGTTCACCTCCAGGAATGGCAACATACTTGAGACGTTGGTAAGATTTCTGATTCAACCCTTTTAGTGGCATAACCATAGGAAGTCAGGGACTGAACCGATAATGATGAAGAGGATATTGCGGATTTTAACTCAGGTGTCGCAGACTCACATTACCATACTGGAGCAGCACGAAAGAAGCTTAAATCATAAATCAGCAACAAAAAGCTAGCACAATGTACATATTTGCTTACATCTACGATAAATACATTCTTCTAAAGATTCTTTATGGCTGGGTTTGCTTCTGAACATCAATAAGCTGGCCTGTTAGGTTATTCTCTTAATTTTTAAAAATTTGCTAGCAGCTTGGTTAGGACACACGAAAGAAGATATTGTTTATATATAAACACAAGTTCTTTTGTGTATACTGTGTCCATGACTTTTGGTGGTGTCTGGTCTGTTGGCCTCTTGATCTAATTGCGAATTAATATGGTGCTCATTTTGCTGGAGCAGGTCATGAGGCTATTACTGAAGGTCAAGTGTCCACTGTTTGTTCTGGACAGAACTGGTACTGTGTGTGGAAGGTTTTTCTTGTACTACTTATTTCTATCCACAATTTTGTAAAGTGTTGATACTTGATAGCTGGATAGCTGGATCTGCTCTATCTTGCTGGCGTGCAAACCTCTTCTGAAGTATGAACCCTTTTATGTTGGCAGGCAATAGGTAGCTGTAAGTTTTGTAAATAAGCCAACTAACTTTTCTCTATTCCAATCACAGTCATATACAAAGTTACATGTACATGGGCCACTAATGGGCTAGATAGACATATACTCTAACACCCCCCTTCAAACTCAAGGTGGATCAGCGACATTGAGTTTGAGAACATGAAGTTTATGCTTGGTTAAACTCAGTGCTTGACTGGATCATTTGCCATCTGGATAGCAGCAGTGCTGTCACAAAGAATGGTTGTGGGTGCATCACATGAGACACCAAGATCAGCCAATAACCAACGAAGCCAGACAATTTCTGAAGTAGTAGTAGCTAGTGCTCTTAGTTCGGCTTCAGCACTAGAGCGTGACACTGCAGTCTGTTTCTTAGACTTCCATGCAATAAGAGAGGTGCCGAGAAAAAGACAATAGCCAGTGACAGAGCAACGATCAGCAGGATCACTCGCCCAAGTAGAATCAGAGTAAGCATGAAGCTGGAGCTGATTTGTGCGGGCATAGAATAACCGGCGATATGATGTTCCCCTCAAATATCGAAGAACACGAAGCAAGTGGCTGTAATGAACTGAGGTAGGAGCACTAACAAACTAACTTAGGATGTGAACTGCATGGGCAATATCAGGTCTTGTCACGGTGAGGTATACAAGGCTGCCAACAAGGTGTCGATAGCGGGATGGATCCTCAAGAGGAATGCCATCAGTAGAATGCAACTGTAACTGGAGTTCCATTGGAGTAGTAGCAATACGAGTATCAGTAAGACCCGAGCGCGCTACCAAATCCTGAGTATAGCGAGACTAAGAAATATAGTAACCGTTATCCGTGCAATCAACTTCAATTCCCAGAAAGTAACTGAGAGACCCTAGATCTGGCATCTTGAATTGTTCACTTAGCTTTCTTTTAACAAAAGCAATGTACTTCTGATCATCTCCAGTTATTAGCATATCATCCACATAGAGCAGAAGCAATGTACGACCACTGCCAGAAGTATGAACGAAAAGTGCAGGGTCATGATCACTCGAAGAGAAACCAGCAGCTCGAACTACAGAACTGAATCTCTCAAACCATGCACGCGGGGCTTGTTTAAGCCCATAAAGTGCCTTGCGAAGGCGACAAACATGACCAGCTGGGGCCTCAACACCCGTTGGTGGCTGCATAAAAACTTCCTCATGTAGATCACCATGAAGGAAAGCATTCTTCACATCCATTTGTGAGATTTTCCATGATCGAGTTGCAGCCACAACAATAAGAGTACGAACAGAGGTCATGTGAGCAACTGGAGCAAAAGTCTCATCATAATCTCTCCCATGAGTCTGCTGAAAACCTCTTGCAACGAGTCGAGCCTTATGACGCTCCACTGAACCATCTGACCTGGTTTTGATTTTATATACCCACTTACAAGTGATAGGAACTGATCTGGGAGGTAATGGTACCATGTCCCATGTACGTGTACCCTCTAGGGCCGCAAGCTCCTCAGACATAGCCATTTGCCACTCGGGTAGCACGACAGCCTCTTCATAAGTACTAGGCTCACAAGCTGCCCCTGCACATAAGCCATTTCTATATCTGTCTGGAAGCTCAAGAGTGGAGCGATCACGAAGGGCATACCTGTTTGTCTGAGAGGACTCATCAGTGCAAGGTTCAGTGGTACTGGCCGGAGGAGGAGAAGACAGAGGAATAGATGACGGAGTCTCAGATGAAACTACAGGACGACGACTATAATGAAAAGGATCCAAACACGGTGGGGCTGGTGAAGAAGGTGTGTCTTGATCAGAGACTGACTCATCCGAGGAAAATATCTGTGGAAGTGAGAGAAAAGAGGTGGACTCTAGGGAAGTGGAGGAAGATGGGTGAATGGAAGAGGAATGGAAAAATGGTTGATTCTCATTAAAAGTAACGTCCCGAGAGAAGCGAATGCGATGAGCGGAAGGATCATAGCAGCGATATCCCTTGTGCTCAAGACTATACCCAAGAAAAACACACTCAACAGACTGGGCAGTCAACTTGGTCCGCTCGCGAGGTGCTAATAGGACATAACAAGTACAACCAAAAACACGAAGATGACCATAGGTGGGAGGAGAACCAAATAAAACCTCTCCAGGAGACTTGCCTTGGAGACAGGAGGAGGGCTGAATATTTATGAGATACACTGCCGTGGAAATAGCTTCACCCTAGAAATGAGTGGGGACAAAAGATGAAATCAGAAGAGTTCGTGCTGTCTCAATTAAATGACGATGCTTACACTCGGCAACACCATTCTGAGCGTGAGCACCAGGACATGAGAGCTGAGGAAGAGTACCCTCGGAAGAAAGAAACTCACGAAAAGATGTAGAGAGGTACTCCCCCCTGAGTCAGAGCGAAAAACACGAATAGCACTTGAAAACTGAGTATGAACCATGCGAGCAAAAGCTTGATAGATAGAATTTAATTGGGAACGATGTTTCATAAAATAAACCCAATTATATCGAGAGTAATCATCAACAAATATAACATAATGTTTGTGACCACCCTTTGAGACAAAAGGGGAGGGACCCCATACATCAGAGTGCACTAAATCAAAAGGACGACTAGAACAAGTGGTGCTGGAAGGATACGGAAGTTGTATCTGTTTACCTAGCTTACAACCCTTACAATGAAAACCAGCATCCACAGGAACACGACCCAAAACACCTTGTCCAACAAGTTCAGATAAACGAGAACCACATAGATGACCTAAGCGATGATGCCACTTGGCAAAAGAAAAAGACGAATTTGGTCTTGAGGTGGATGAAGCAGACGATGCGGAAGCGGAAGAGAGATGAAGGAAAAATCCGGATTTCCTTCCGGACTAAGAATTCAGCTACTGGTCTTCTCCTTTTCCGCCCGGTTTTCACCCGGTTCTGACCCGGAAAAATCCGGATGAGTCAACACGTACCAGACTGGTGAGGCAGAGCGTCCGGCAACTTGCAGCGACGAAGTGGGGCGCCTTGCAGGAGCTGCCTGAGAGGCGGGCGGCCGTGGGAGGAGACGGCGCACCAGATGGCGTGGATGGAGCGGTAGGGGACGGCCGGCTCCGAGGAGAGGGCGGAGGCGAGGTCTCGGAGGTCTGCCGCGAGATCGGGGGAGGCGACGACGGAGGAGAGGAAGAGCGGCGACGGAGCGGCGACGAAGCACAAGCGTCGAGGAGCGAGGCGGCCGACGAAGAAGGCCCGCGGAGAAGAGCTGCGCAAGGAGGCGGCGACCGTCCGGCGTCCGGCAACTTGCCGGAGCAGCGGCGGCGGCGGCGAGACGGCGGTGAGACGGAGCTGGCGGCGGCGGGGAGCTAGGTCGGGAGCGGAGCCGTAGCTCTGATACCATGTAAGTTTTGTAAATAAGCCAACTAACTTTTCTCTATTCCAATCACAGTCATATACAAAGTTACATGTACATGGGCCACTAATGGGCTAGATAGACATATACTCTAACAGTAGCATCATGCGAAATTTTAAACATTTCTTACCATTGTGGAAGCTTCTTCGTTTTTGTATATATTCATCAAAATGGGTGTTGCAAGTTAAAAAAAACAAAATGGGTGCTGCAAGTAATTTATGGCAACCTGCATTTGTTATGCCTTGCATTTTTTATTTGCTTTGCATGACGAAGCTTCAGTTTAACAAAAGACATGGAGCTCTATATCATCAAGGTAACACTAGTAGGAAAACGCTTATAGCCACCAGCGTAGCGCTGGCGGACAACGTCTTCGTCCGCCAGCGCTACGACCGCTGGCGGGCGGTTTTTCCTGCCCGCCACTGGTTCTGGACGTACCGCTGACGGACAACAGCACAACTCGCCAGCGGTAGGAACAGGAATCTGGGACGAGGCGGGGCAAACTACCGCTGGCGGGCACACTACGCGCCCGCCAGAGGTATTAAACGTACCGCTGGCGGACGATAGAAGGGCCCGCTAGCGGTAGTTGCCGCGGCTGAGCTCAGCTGGGAAAAAAATGGGGACAGTACCGCTGGCGGGCTGACGAAATAGTACGCCAGCGCTCCGTTCAGTACCGCTGGCGGGCACGCTGAAGCGTCCGCCAGCGGTAACCTGGGAAACTGACATAAGTGCGGCCGCACCTACCACCCTTGCTCACTTATTGCACTTCACTCTTCTCTCTCTTAGCTCGAGTTTCCCCCATTTGTGGCTCATTTCCTCCATGAAATTAATCACTTTTAGCCAACAAAAAGTGATTTAGTTGATAGATCCCACTAGATCTCTCCCCCACATCCAACTTTGACCAAAAGAAATCCACTCAAGTCACTCAGATCTCAAGATCAAGATTTCATCTTCGGCCGACTTCCGCGGTTATTTTGACGTGTGTTTTAACATTCTTAAGGTGATCTTTTAGCGATATAAGTTAAAACACATTCTTAAAATTAATTTGGTCGGATAAATGCGCCCGCCGTAACCATGCGAAATGCTGGATGAAAAATGGCTTGGAATGTGTGAAATTGAGTTGTGATGAATAAATTTGTGTTGTGATGTGTGAAAATTAATGAGGGTGCCAATACCATGCCGGAATGTTGATTCATTTTCCGTTTCGGCAACTTTTGGCACTCTCCTTGGGTCCTATTTGTAGGAAGGTCATGGCGAATTTTTTCGTGAAATAAACCCGATAAAATATTAAATGGTGCTTAATTATTGTCTTGATTATACAACGTGCAGGTGATAATGGTTATTATGAGTGAACATGTCGTGAATACATACTTGAGACACGCGACGGAAGACATGCTGCAGAATAAGCGCAAAGATATACAGTGTCCGTGTCGCGCATGCAAACTCGAGGTCGGCATCAGTCCATTTACCGGAACTTTGCTGGAACACCTGCTCTTCCGTGGTTTCATGGATGGCCACACTCGTTGGTTAACAGATGATGAACATGATGGAAATGATGGTGCGCCGGAAGGAAATAATCAGGATCAAGGGCAGCAAGACAATAACAACGAGGGGCCAGAACACGAAGAGCCTGATCCGGATCCCGTGCAACATGATGAAGTAGAAGAAGACGATGATGATCGTGTGGTACTAGAAGAGGAGGACACACGGACACCGCTAACTTCAGTCGTGCGGGACCCTCATCTAACAGAATTGTTTCTTCAGAAGACGGCTAACAGGGAATCTAAGCTGGCGCAATTGGAGAAAGATTCAAATACTCCGTTGTATCCAGGCTGCGACCCAGAAGCTTCCCGCTTGAAAGTATCGCTTGATTTTCTGCAGATGAAGACAAGACACAAATTGAGCGATATAAGCGTCGACGCTAACCTGGAATATTTGCACGGTATCCTTCCGAAGGGCAACACGTGTCCTAAAAGTTGTGACGAAGCCAAGAAAGTCGTGTGCCCCTTTGATTTACCGCACGAGAGGTACCATGTGTGCATCTTCGATTGCTACATATTTCGGAAAGAGGACGAGGGAATGACCAAATGTCCAGTGTGCAATGCCAATCGATACAAGACCGGGAAGAAAGCCCCTCGCAAAGTTGTGTGGTACTTTCCGCTCATTCCTCGTCTGCAGCGATATTTCGCAGACCGTAAGGAAGCAAAGCTTATGCGCTGGCACGCGGAAAGAAAGGCGGCAGTGGTGCAAGATTCAGACCGGAGTGAAAAGATAATTCTGACACACCCTTCGGATGCAAGCCAGTGGAAAGCATTAGACTCTTTCGATGCAGACTTTGGAGACGAGCCAAGGAATATCAGATTGGGTTGCAGCACCGACGGTCTCAATCCGTTTGGCAACCAGAGCAGTTCACACAGCACGTGGCCCGTGTTTGTATGGATATACAACCTACCTCCCTGGTTGTGTATGAAAAGGAAGTACATACACATGAGCATGCTAATTCAAGGGCCGAAACAACCTGGCAGCGACATCAATCTGTATCTGAAGCTACTGAAAGATGAGCTAGACACGTTATGGTCGTCCCAAGGGGTTCCCACTTGGGACGCCGTCGCAGAAGATTATTTCCCTATGAGAGCTGCCTTGTTGTGTACAGTGCACGATTTGCCCGGCTACGCATATGTTGCCGGCCAGGTGTGCCACGGATATTTCGGATGTGTCAGGTGCCTGGATGATCCGACATACCTCCAGCTGAAGAAAGACGGTTCTTCGAAAACCGTCTACATAGGCCATCGAAGGTGGCTAGACGATGAAGACCCATGGAGATGGCGTGGAGACCTTTTCAACGGTAAAGATGAGCTCCGAGAACCTCCACTTAAGAAGAGCGGCGATGACATTTACGAGTTGCTGAATGAATGGCAAGAGTGCCCTGAGCCGGGAAAGAAGCGAAAGGCGCCAAAACCGCTCTGTGGTGTTTGGAAGACGAGGTCTGTGTTTTGGGACTTGCCATACTGGCCCATCTACACTACGCCAAATTGCCTTGATCTAATGCATGTGACGAAGAATGTGTTCGAGAGTATGTTTGGCACTGTACTCCACATGGCGGACAGGACCAAAGATGGGCCAAAAGCAAGATTGGACCTTAAACATATGGACATCAGGAAAGAGCTTCATGCGCAGCGCAAAAATGTGGTAGACGACCAGTTGGATGAGGAGATGGACGGTCACAATGCCAAAAGGGTTAAGAAGAATGACTATTACTGTCCCCCTCTTGCTTCACTCTTAGTCCAAAGGAGGTCGAACAATTGATGAAGTGCCTTCTAGGAGTCAAAGTGCCTTTGGGTTACTCGGGGCTGATAAGCAGATTCTTAGACTGGCAGAAAAAGAATTTCAGCGGTATGAAGTCTCATGATTGTCACGTGATGATGACACAGATATTCCCAGTTGCGATCCGAGGGATAATGGACAAGCACGTCCGTGAGACCCTTTTTGGACTCTGTAACTTCTTTGACGTGATCTCTCGAAAGTCAATCACCGCAAAGAGACTCTCAACGCTGCAGGAAGAGATTGTTGTGATACTATGCGAGCTTGAGATGTACTTCCCGCCCGCATTCTTTGATATTTGCGTGCATTTGTTGGTCCACATCGTGGATGATATCATTCATCTCGGACCGTTGTTTCTCCACAACATGATGGCGTTCGAAAGGATGAATGGGGTCATAAAAGGATTTGTTCGTAACAGGGCCCGTCCGGATGGAAGCATCGTTCAAGGCTTTCTCACTGAAGAGTGCATCTCTTTCTGCACGAATCATCTGGAGATAATTGATAACCCTGTTGGTTTGCCCCCAAACAAGCACTTTGGCAAGTTAGGTGGGTCAGGTCACAAAAATGGCGCGCGGGACTTACATGTGGGCTTCAGTAAGAGAATGGCCGACTTTAAGAGGGCAAACTTAGTAGCTCTCCAACACCTTCAAATGGTCGATACTTGGGTGCAAAAGCACAAACTGGAGATTAAGCAGAAGTACATTGGCCAGGGCAGGCAAAGGACCGAAGGAGAAATAATCAGAGAGCACAACTCCTCTTTCTTGAGTTGGTTCAAAGATGAGCTTGTCGCTCCGCCAACGGATGATGCAGAAGGTAGATGGTTATACGACTTGTCACGTGGCCCCGCCCCCAACCTCGCGACATTTCAAGCATATGATATCAACGGGTTCACTTTCTACACAGAGGCAAAGGACAAAACTTCTGACTATCAAAATTCAGGGGTAACAATGCTATCTTACGTCGGTGACAAAAAGTTCAGTACTACGGAAGGATAGAGGACATCTGGGAGCTTAACTACTCTGGAGAGAAGGTGCCGATGTTCCGTGTGAGATGGGCTAGGTTATCCACCGTGAAAAAGGAAGACCAATACTTCACCACCATGGTTTTACCGGAAGCCGGCACTTCATCAAGCAGCACGAACGTCACCGCACAAAATGAGCCATGGGTATTGGCTAAGCACGTGTCTCAGTGCTTCTTCATAACCGACCCGTCAAAGCCTAGCCGTGTAGTCGTGAGGAGAGGCAAAAGAAACATCATTGGAATGGATGGAATCGCGAACGAGGACGACTTCGACCAGTACGGTGACCCTAATATTGAAGATGATGAAGATGATGATAACACGCCATACACATCAAGAAGAAGCAGAACCACGCTACCCACGAGAGGAGGTCTTCCATTCTTAAGAAGAGGTCATAATGTGGGGCTGAATTATGTAGCTAAGACCACCAAGAAAGGCAAGAAGAAGGCCAAACGCTAAGAGAAAAGCGCGAGACACATGCATGTGTGTTATTGTAAAAAGTTGTAATTTAATTAAGATGTTTTGAACAATGTGATGTGTATGAATATTTATTTATATACACACAACTATTTATTTATATACGCACAACTATACTAGAAAATACTAAATAATAACAAAAAACAGAATAAAAAACAAAACAGAAAATTTTAAAACATACCGCTGGCGGATAAATCTTTCCGTCCGCCAGCGGTAACCATATACCGCTGGCGGACACCTGGCCCGTCCGCCAGCGGTAAGTGTGGCCGGCCCACTTACCGGCCGGTCGGGCCGCTCTCTTTCCATCTTCCCAGTTCCCCCACCCGCGCCCGGCCTCCTCTCTAACCCTAACCCCGCGCCGCCGCCGCGCCGCCCCGGCCTCCGAACCGCCCCGCCGCCCACATTCGCCGCCGCCGCCGCCGTCGACCGCCGCCCACCCCCCACCGCCCCGATTCGCCGCCCCGCGCGCCCGACTCGCCTCCCCGCGCCGCCCCGACTCGCCGCCCGCGCCGCCCCGACTCGCCTCCCCGCGCCGCCCCGATTCGCCGCCGCCCCGACTCGCCCCCCCCGCGCGCCCCGATTCGCCGCCCCGCGCCTCCCCGACTCGCCTCCCCGCCGCCCCGACTTAGCCGCCCGCGCCGCCCCACCCCGCGCCGCCCCGATTCGCCGCGCCTACTCGCCGCCTCCCCGACCGCCGCCGTCGCCGGCCTACTCCTCCACGCCGCGCGCCCCTCCCGGTGAGCTCACCCGCCGCCTCCTCCCTCCCCTCCCACCCGTTAACCGCCGTGCACGAAGGTGTTTGTTGAAATGCCATTACTATTTTTTACCCCTTATTTGTGGTTAGTGGTGACAATATGAAGTATGCATGTGAATATGGTTGCGGATGTGATTCGGTGGTGGTTGTGATGTGATTCGGAAATGCCGATTTTGGTGGTTGTGATGAATATAAAATGTTTGCAGGTACCCTTGAGTCCCTTGAGATTGCCGGAACGTTGATTAGCTTCCGTTTCGGCAAATTCGGGTACTCCATATCTCGTAATTGTAGCAAAGGTCATGCCAAAAAAATTCGTGAATTTTTTCGTTATACTAAAGTTCGACTTTTCTCGTTAGTGTGAACATGGCGGACAACGACGAGGCCGGCGGTTCTCATATACAAGACGAGGATCCGATGCAGGCGTTCATAGAGAACGAACTCAGAAATACCTTCAAATCCATGTTTCCTACTGTCCGTGAGTTTGTTGGGACTTGGATGAAGGGAGGCCAAGTAGGACCTCCCCCCATGATCGGCTACGGGTGCGGCAACTCTATCACCAATTTGGTTCCTATCTTGCCAAATCATGGGACGCCAGAAGATGCGCCGGTGAACAAGCCTAAGAAGGCACGTAAAAGATACAAGAAAACAAAATTGGACGACTCCACCGTCCCACCGGAGCAGGGGACTGATTCCCGGTTTGTGGACAGGATACCCATCAAGGACTGGCATAAGATGCATCACTTGGGTAGATCGATCCTGCCGGCGGATCGTGTCAAACAGTTGAGAGGACATTTGTTGGACCTACATGAGGTTGTTCTTGTTGTGGAGAGGAAACTTCTCGACCAAGAAGCTCCAACATATCCCCTTTTCATTGCAAATGTACCAGAACGGTTGGGCTTTGTCAGGGAAAATGGCGCAGACCTGCTCTTTGTGAGATTTGATGATATCTTCGCAGTGTACCATAGTCTTCCGCTCCACCCATCCATAGTCCGTCTTGTTGCGCTCCAAATGGCGCACCAAATCAAAATGGAGAATACCCCTGGCATAGTGATGGTTGACCCCTACTACATGCAAGAAATGTTCGTGAACAACCCTGAGGGTAGGAAATCCGCGACCGGTTATCTCCAAAAGCTCTTCCTCGACAATGCGTCGAGCCCGCCGTGCTCATTTCTCTTGCCTTATTTTCCCGAGTAAGTCATGCCTACCTGTCATAACATGCTTCCACAGATTTCCATCGTTGAATTTGCGTCTACAATGGTGATGTTTTGCGCAGAAACAAACACGGCACCCTCATCCACTTGGACATGGAACGCTTAGCTGCCTTGTATCTCGATAGCGGGGATCGCTATGAAGACAGGGCGGAGTCTAAGTGGGACTACACCGACATCAAGATTGTTCTGAATAATGCTCTCCATGGCTACGCCATGAAGGGTGGCCCGATTTTAAAAACAAGAAAGTCAGAGGATGGAAGGTTTAGGTTCACGCACAGAACGTATTTCCCCTGCATGAAGCAGGATTCAAGTAGTTGCATGGAGTCATGGTACCTCCTCTATCAAATGAGGTGGTTTTTAAAGTTTCAACGACGAGGCCAATTTATTTCTCGTGATTTCAACGCATGGGTTGCAAGACTAAAGGACTCCGCTGATTATGTTATCAGAGCCGAGTTCCGATACATTCAGAACATGATCGCGCGAATCATCATGTGTGACGTCCTAGATCAAGATGGACAATTCTACTACGGCTTACAACCACCAGCTAATGCCGATATAGAAAGGCGCTTAAGCTATTCGGGTGATGACAGGCCATTCAACTCGTTAAATGGTTGTGAACCATTCCCGTAGATACCAGAGAGAAGGTGATCGAGGAACAAATCTTTATTCTGTCTTATGTACACAACTCGTTAGATGCATGCATGCTTAGTTAATTTTTTGTTTGCTTTAATCTTTCTTCTCTCTTATGTACACAAATCTTTTTTTTACAACTCTTATTTGACTTGTAATTTTATATGCGTCTTGTGTAGAGAGAAATGGGGAAGTGGTATGTGGTGTACAAAGGTCGTGTTCCAGGAGTATATGAAAAGTGGGAAGACTGTAAAAAGCAAGTGAACGAGTTCAAAGACAACAACCACAAGAGCTACAAGACTAAAGCGGAGGCGGAAGCTAGGTATGCCAACCATCTACTTGAGGAAGTAAAGACAAACCGGATGATGAAGTCCAACATCATCGTGAACAACCACAACATTTACGAAAGTAAAGCGGAGACAGAAGCTAGATATTTGCATCACCTGCTTGCGGAAGAGAGGAAGAACCGGATGAAGTCCAACTTCATCATGATCCCCTTCTTACTGATCATTATTGGCATTCTCTTGTATAAGCTAGATTGTGTTTTAGATGACAGTAGTAATCCATTTGGAAAACTTCCGTGTATGAATTAATCTATCGACATGTATTCGTGTATGACAACTTTTGACGCGTTTGTATGTGGAAATTTCTATGTTATTATCATTATCGTCGCCTGTACCTCAATATCCTGTATTTATATTTGATATGCTGCTGGAATACGTTATTTAAAAAAAAAACAAAAAATACCACGAAAAATATACCGCTGGCGGACACAGAGGCGTACCGCTGGCGGACAGCTCTCTCAGAACTCCAACCAGCGAGGCGTACCGCTGGCGGCCGAAGTATCTTAGCGCTGGCGGCCGCTGCTGCACGCCAGCGCTGCCTATCCTCGCGCTGGCGGGCAGAAATTGTGCCCGCCAGCGGTAAATCGTTACCACTGGCGTAATCACCGCTGGCGGGCGCCCGCCCGGCAGCGGTAGACCATTTCCGTCCGCCAGCGGTTGGCCTTTTCCTACTAGTGTAAGTAACTAAACTTCTTTAATTCACTACTCTAAATTCCTGCTTTCATTATATTTTTTCTCTTAAGAACTAGATGGAAGTTTGTATTGCTCAATGCAAATGCTGCAGCAATATATGAAAAATATTTAGAAGTGCTATCATCACAGTTAATTCTCAAGAAAAGGAGTATTTTGGCGCAAATCTATATATGGCATTATAGGATGTTATGACCCAGGATGATGCCGACGTTCCCTGCACGGAGCGCCAAGCCGCCTGAATATATGTTTGGACCAAATCCAGCGTTGAACAAATTGATTTGGTAGGAACCAGGGTGTGTTTTAGCTTGTGCAGGCTAGAGGGGGAGGAGAAGCAGGTAGCAGTGATTTTTGTTTTGTGAAGGAGTCGGAGAAGTGGAGAAAGCTAAATGAGATTCTGGGCGCGGCTTGTGCCATGGTACAATAATTATTGCATTTGTTGGTATAAAGAACTGAATGGGATATTTTCTGCGACATGATATCACTGTGTGCAGCAGGCTATTTACAATTTTACATGAGCAGAGAAGAATGCACAACAGGGTTGGGGAGGGAGAACAGAGCTACTCGAGAGAGTAAATGGTGAGTTCTTTTGGTTTGGAATAACTTGTACTCCCTCCGTTTTTTAATATAAGATGTTTTAGGTGGTACACATGTTGTCTATATGCACACTAAAATGAGTGAACATGCACACAAAAATGTGTGTACATACATTTGTATGCATATGCATGTGGACAAAAGGTAAAACATCTTATATTAAAAAACGGAGGGAGTAGTAGAGAGATAAATAGGTACATGTATTGGGGTGGTCTGATTTGCATTTGATTACCTCCTCGAGGTTTGGCATTTGTGGTATGTGTTAGTTAGGATCCATTACAGTAGTGACATTCCCAGAATACAACTGGCAACTTTTTTCTCCTCACAAAATTAAACTCTGCAGTTTTCAGAGAACAAAGTGCACCGGATGATCAAATGCGAATTATTTACCGAATTTTGACAAAAGTATGTTGTCGGGCAGGAGAATGTTAAGCTTATAGCTGTTCTTTTTAAGGTCATTGTGCATTCGAAGAAGTGATTTAGGGGAAGGTATGAATGGCAAGCAACCCTGACAGAAAATGAAGGTATGCGCCAACTCTGAATTTATGTACATTAGCTGAACCAGCTTAGCAGGTTTGCTTTATTAGCTTAGAGGGGTAAATAGAACATGTTTTTGCTTGCAGGTTGTCCAACTATATGAGTTGTTTGATAAGAGGGTACGATGACCTATTTGCAGCTACATATAAGGCAGTCTTGTACAATTGTAGAAGAATAACCCGTGAATCTGATTGTGAGGAGGTGGTACGGAATTAGAAAGGAAGGCGGAACCGAGATCACTACTATCTTTCGTGAGATCGGAGTACTTATTTCATTTTGAGTTTTTTTTTCCAACAAACATTCTTGCTCACGCGTGTGCGAATTATGCGTGTCAGAGTGTTGTAGATTTAGAGTGGCTAGGTTTCTGCCCGACTTTCCTTAATCACAGCCTTTAAGCAAATTTCATGACTGTGGTTTATAATTAATAAAGCTCACGACACTCAGACAGTCATTCACATCCCAGCTCCAGTTGCAACGGAAAATCTAATGCCAAAAATACAAGACTTATTCAGCTGTCAAAAAATAGAAAATTGTGAAGATACATAGACTTCATATACACGCCAAACACCCACTGATTATAGTCAGATATAAAAAGCGCATAGTCAATTTTTCCAACTTTCATACTGGATTCTATTTGACCCAAATTTCACATGCATCATGTTTATTTATGAGTCGTGCGTTGCACGTGCATACCTACTAGTCTGAGTTAAATTGCCGAGATAGCCTGCAGCCAAGACTCTCTGACTGTACACTGTTCACATGAAAGGGAGGTACCCTGTTGATCCACGCCATCTGAATTATCTACAGTCAGGTCTCGATTTTACACCTGATGTTCTTTATACATTTTTGGGATTGGGTGTTTTTATCTGTTGGCTCTGCTGATAGGATCAGCTAGATGACAAAACTACACCTACTCCATAGGCTAGTGGTTAGACTGATTTACTTATCACATACAAGTATTTCATGCAATTTTAGTGTAGTTAACAAATACATGAATGATCCTTGATCTGGTCATTTAAATGTTGTTCACATAATTTTGAGATATTGAAAATGATGCCATGGGAGAGGAATTCTAATTGCTAACCATGTACTTCGAAGGTCCATGCAGAAATAATGTGTTCCTGTTGGTAGTATTTTGGCTAGCTAAGGACATCTCTAGCTGAACCTCTTAAAAGGTTCAACTCCTCATTTTAATAGGTTAACCGCACCTAGCTGAAGGCTCAAATTTTGAGAGGAGAACAAATTTATAAGAGTTACCCCTAAAAAGGAGTCAAACTCTGTCAAATATATAGAACCCGTGGCCTCCAGAGAAAAACTTTCGGCCTCTCCCGCCAGAGTTGCCACAATTTCCCGCCACCGGCGCCCAATCTCGTGGCCCCCGACATTGACGCCCTCGATTACGGCCAGATGGATTTGGAAGGTTCGTCCGCAACCCCACCGGCCATCATCAACGGCGCACTGCCGCACAAATCAACCCACGTGGTGCAGAAATCAAGGCATCTCACCCAACCCTAGCTCCGGTCGAGGCCAGGCCGACGGAGGCTCTGAAGTCCCTCGCCGAGGAGGAGGCGTAGAAGAAGAAGGCGGCCCGGGTCACGGTAGCTCGCCCAACCCTAGCTCCTGCCGGGGCCAAGCCAACGGAGGCCATGATGTCGCGCGGGTATAAGATAAGACCGTCTTATCAACCACTGTACATGCCCTAATACTATACGGAAACTACACATCTATTTCTCAATGCAAGCACTCACACGTTTATTTTCAAATAAATTCCACGTTCTAACCTTCAGTTGTGAGTTTTGAAAAGTTTTATCTCAGTTAGAAAATGTGCTGGATTTGACTCCTTAGTTGTGACAACTTCTACCCCATTTTTTTCATTTTAAAAATATTATTATTTTCTACAAACTTGCAAGCTGAAACAACTTGTTAGGATGACATGGCAGCTGACTAGACGGACAACTCAGATACTTATTTATTGACATAGAGAAATTGTCACACGGTTACAACGAGGTGGTAAGAGTGGATACACTCTTTGACATATAAAATATTAATTATTAAACCATATGTCACAAATTCATACATCCAGTGGACTTAAAATTATAGGAAGGCCGAACTTAGGCTGAAGTGACAGCAGATCTGCAGGTGCATGGACATACTTCGGTGAAAGAGTGAAGGAGAACTTTTGCAGGATCATTGCCATCATCGACTTTGCTTCTAGCATCGCGAAGTTTTGACCGATGCATGACCTTGGACCTATTGAGAATCCTAGATGAGCATGTGGAATCTTTGCTGCTTTTGTTATCCCATTCTCAAATCTCATTGGATCGAACTCATTTGCTCTGTCACCCCAGATCTCTTTGTCTCTATGCAGCATTGGAATAGGAATCACAATTTCATTGTCTTTAGGTAAGTTGAGAGTTCCCAATTTCATGTCAGAGATAGATTTCCTCAGCATGACAATAATAGGGCAATACAGTCTTAGTGTCTCGAGGAAAACCATTGTCATCTGCAATGCCAATCTCCAGTGTTAGGCTGTCAGCTATGATTAACAGTGCACAGTTAAGATAAATTTGATTCAGATGTAACAAGAACTACAATTAGAATCGGTATGGGCCTTATTAAGATGTGAAGTTGCTGACACTTGCAAGAACTAAAGATGTATAGTAAAGGAATCAATGCAAGCTACGTTCGTCTTACCTCTGTTAATTTACTAAGCATGTATGCATTTGGATTTCCCTTTCCACACACTCTCAGAACCTCCCCTCTTAGCCGCTGCTGCCATTCTGGATACACACTGAGCAAGAACATTGCCCAGGTAAGCAGATGTGATGTAGTTTCATGCCCTGCAAAGAAGAATGTCTTGCATTCATCTATGATCTCATCGATACTCAGAATCAGCTTGTATTGCTTCTCTCCTTGCTCGTTTGTGAAGCAGGCCTCAAGCATTACACCGAGCAGATCATCTCCAAATCCACTTTCTTTCGATGCTACTCGGCTCTGTATCATTCCAGATAGCGTGTTCTGAAGCTTCTTTTCAAGTGTCCACTTGTATATGTTCCTTTTAGTAGGAAGATACCTGGCAAAATGACATAATTAAATATCCATAATAATTGTATGCACAAAATACTACTACTCTAGCTCGTGATATGAACTGATTTACTTGAATCCTGGTATCTGCACATTGAGGAGGGTTGCCACGGTGATGGCCTGAAGCTGTTTCTGTGCTTGAAATGCTTCTTTTCCCTCTCCATAGCTACTTCCAAAAGCAGTACGGGATATAACATCTGCTGTCAACTCTTGAAATTGTTTGCTTAAGTCAACTTCTATCCCTCTGCTCTTGCTATTGGCTGCCTCATCTTTCCACTTCTTGATCAAGCATTCAGCACAACTAACCATTGTTCTTGTCATGGTCTGCAGGTTAGGATCCTTGTTTTAGAATTTTGCACCTAAGCGAGCTTCGAGTTGGAACTGAATTTGAAATTGCAGGCAGTTACCTTAAGCTTGTCCATGGCAAAAGCTGGGTTCACTACTCTGCGATGTCGCACCCAATCTGCGCCTTCCACCATTATTAGCCCTTTGCCAACGATCGCCAGAAAAGTCGGGTGTGCATCATTCTTCGTGAAATGCCCAGATTTGTTTGCAAGAATCTGCTTAACCAACTCGTAATCGTAGATGCAGATTCGAGGTTTTGGACCCAACCAGTATACAAATGGTCCTCCTAATATAACATTCAGAAATAAAAATTATTCGGTAGAGAGAGCACTGTATGGAGGTACTATGGGCTTAGACATATGTTCATTGTGTACTGCAGGACTGGACACTTAAAAATATATAAATCCTCGGGTATTATTAGAAGATTGTTATCTATTACAAAACCGGGAGTAACTATCTCCTTTATTCTTTTCTTGTTAGTACTTCTATGTTTATTTGGCCATTTGGCCTCTGTAAATCTGGAGTAGACACCATAAGGTGGCTATAGAAACTAACTTTCTCTGAAAAGACCGGCAGCTGCCTTGCATTAAGTTTATTAAGATTGTGCAAAAATCGATAGTTATGTTATATGATAGTATAACATTTGAACCTGCAGAATATCATTTAAAAATGACCATTTGCGGAAGTTCATTTTGTGGAGGCTTATAAAAAAACATCGAGATCATAATGTGGAAGTTCTTTTTTGATGGATATATTTTTGTGAAAATTTCAAGGTTCATGTTATGATACACTAGGTCCATTAACTTATTCTCATAATTATTAGAACTTTATAGGGTTCCTCAAAACAACATAGGAGCACACATTTTTAAGAGGAAAAACAAAACTTATTAATAGCAGAATGTGTTGCCCATCAGCCAACTTTTTTTTTTCCAACCAAGGTTCTGTTAACTAAACACACTCCTGTCAAAATCTACTAAAACACACTGTTATTTGTTATCAGCCCCTTATTAATGGCAAACCATACCGTACTGATCCTTCCATTTTAGGAAGTGCGGCAGGATCCTCGGGAGGTAGTCGTGGTCGTGCACGTCCAGCTCCACGCCGTCCGCCTCTGCTTTCATCCTCCGGATGTCCTCCGTCGAGCCTTTCAGGAACCTATACGGAGGCCCACGGACGCCCTGCTCCCGGAACATTCTGGCCACGGCGCGGGGCCGCCACGCGAGGCGCACCACGGCGTAGCTCCACAGCCGCGAGACGGCGAGCCCCAGGAGCGCGGCGAGTACCGCGAGCAGAACGAAGGACGCCATCGACGATGGTGGTGATCCGGCCCCTCTGCTGTATGCGGTGCGCTGCCTTTGTGAGGTAGTTAAGCTAGCTGCAATCTACAGAGTGGTGCTTGGTTGTGATCATGGAGGGCCAGGTGTTGCTAGCTAAATAGGCTTGGAGGCTGGTTTCTTAAGCCGCTCGTGTCGCTCTCGATGAATTGATTGAATTCGTACGAACCGTGGAAAATCGTGTAGACTTGTAGTTTTCAGTAGAGCGAATTGCATTCACGTCTCTTATCTTGGTCGGTGCGCTCAGTTTCTGTTGCGTCCCCATCTTCATTTACTTCCATGGTGACGAACACGCCAGTCGATCCAGGCTGAGCTGAGGTGTCCTGGAGTGTGTTGGCTTCGGCTGAGTTGGCGTGGGTTGTGTCAGTCCCACCTGTTGGTGGCTGGCCGTGTCGTGTGCGTGCTGGGGGTATATAACCAGTTGTATCTGTTATGCTAATTATGAAAAGAAAATGGTCGAACTCTGAATTCTCATCCCCATGTTCTCTGCTTCTCATCCCCTTCTCTGTGATTTGAATCCCTTCCAAACCCTAATCTCCGGTCGACGATTGTGAGGCACTCTCGGGTCCTCACAATTTGGTATCAGAGCCACGACCGCGGTTGCGCTCGATTCCTCGAATTTGATCTGTAACATCCACTGCAAAAGGTGCAGTCCGACCTCGGTTGAACAACGCAAAATCCTGCGCAAGGTTAGATCGAATCAGAGAGAGTAGCGACGGCGCCGTCGAAGCCTTCGGCCGCTACCCGTCAGATCCTCAGCGCGATGGGTGAGAACAACGAGCAAATCCAGGCCCGTCTCACGGAGCTGCTCACCCGCTTCGATTCCATGGCGGCTGACGTCACCAACATCGGGAAGCAATTGGTGACGACGCAGGAGAGCGTGGATGAGGTCCGCCTGAAGCAGGTGGAGCTCGCGCGCCAGGAGACGCAGCGGGCCGCGATACCTCCTGAACCGGATGGGCAGCAGCACGGAGGGGGCACCTTCATCACCGGACCGGCTCGTCTGACGAACAACGACGCGCCACTCATGAATACTCCGGCTGTGGGCGCGACGAATCGTGGGTTGGAGCAACTGGATCGGGCGAATCTCGGGGAAAATCGACGGGAGTTTCACATTGCGCCGTCGTCACCGAGAGAATTTTTCAACAAGCCACCGAAGCATGACTTTCCCAGGTTCAATGGTTCCAACCCGCACATGTGGTTCGATCTCTGCAATACTTACTTCGAGATGTATTCAGTGCATTCCTCTCAGTGGTTGTCTGTTTCGTCTCTGTATTTGACGGGGCATGCTGCGCTTTGGTGGCAAGCTTACAAACGCATGCATGTGGTGACTAGTTGGGAACAATTATGTGCAGCGATTGCTCTGGAATTTGGACAGGATGAATATGATATGCACATGTCAAAATTGTTGCAGCTGAAGCAAATTGGAACTGTTGCTGAGTACAGAGCAGTGTTTGAAACCACTATGTATCAACTCTTATCTCTAGATCCCACATTGAACACCAAATTTTTTGTCTCTCAGTTTGTTTTGGGTCTCAAGGATGAACTTCGTACAACAGTACGTTTGCAGTCACCCAGTAGTGTTACCCGTGCGGTCTCTTTGGCCAGGATTCAGGAAGAGGAGTTGGATTTGCATCGTCCTAAGCACAGAACCTTTGGGCAGGGTAAACCTGTTACTACTCCTATGATGGGTAATGGGACAGTGACTGCAACAGTCACAGCTAACAAGAGGGTGGGCACTGATGATTATGCACGGGAGCGTCAGCTTCGTGATTTTCGTCGAGCAAATGGTTTATGTTTCCGCTGTGGCGATAAATACAGTAAAGAGCATCAGTGTAAGAAGCCACTTCAATTGCTCACTATTCAGTTGGGGGAATGTGGTGAGATTTTCACAGAGGATACAGTTCAAGCTTTGGAGCTGTTGGCAGAACCTCAAAAACTTCCTGATAATGTTCAATGTTGTCATTTGTCTTTGCAAGCTGTCTCTGGAGGTGAGGCCCCGGAAACCATTCGCATTCAGGCTAAAGTGGGACACCAGAGCATGGTAATGTTGATTGATTCTGGTAGTAGCCATAACTTCATTAACAAAGAGTTTGCAAGGTTGAGTAAATGTGTTGTTACACCGGCGTCAGCGGCTCAGGTGAAATTGGCTGATGGCAGTGTGTTGCTTTGTGATACACAAGTGTCTCAGCTGGAGTGGCTTTCTCAGGGCTATACTTTTGTATCAGATATGCGAGTCCTGGAATTGGGTGGTTATGATGCAGTGTTAGGGATGGATTGGCTCCAACAACACAGTCCGATGACAGTAGACTGGGTGGGCAAGACCATGAAGGTATCTCATAATGGTACTGAAGCATTATTGCATGGTATTAAATCAAGAACCACAGCTACGCGAGTTTTGCAAGCCATCAGTGTTGAGCAAGTGCGCAAAGCTTATGCTGGGAATGATATCTGGGCTATAGCTGTGTTGGATTTCGCTGCTTCAGAGACACAAGCTGGTTCTGACACTGTGTTGCCAGTGGAGTTAACTGAATTACTGTCTGAATTCCAAGATGTTTTTGCTGTGCCAAGCACCCTGCCACCCCACTGTGTGTATGATCACGCTATTACCTTGGAGAAGGATGCACCAACCATTAACTGTCGCCCATATCGATATTCACCTTACCAAAAGGATGAGATAGAGCATCAGGTTGCTGAAATGTTTAAGTCTGGTGTGATAACTCCGAGTATGAGTCCTTATGCTTCACCAGTTCTTTTAGTCAAGAAGAAAGACGGGGAATGGAGGTTCTGTGTGGATTATCGCCGTCTCAACACCAGTACAATCAAAAACAAGTTTCCGTTACCATTTGTTGATGAACTACTGGATGAGCTCGCAGGAGCTAAATTTTTCTCCAAGCTAGACCTGCGTGCTGGGTATCATCAGATGCGAATGCGCGAAGAGGATGAGGAAAAAAACAGCTTTCAAAACACATTTTGGGCATTTTCAGTTTCGGGTGATGCCGTTTGGTCTGACAAATGCACCGGCTACTTTTCAGTGTTTGATGAATTCCATTTTCACTGAACAGATACACAAGTTTGTGATTGTGTTTCTGGATGATATATTGATCTATAGTAAAAATCTAGAAGATCATCTGAAGCATTTAAGGCTAGTGTTGAAGACACTTCGACAGCATCAGTTATTTGCTAAAATGTCCAAATGCTCGTTTGCTCAGGAAAGCATCTCTTATCCGGGTCACATCATTTCCAGTAAAGGAGTGGCGACTGATGATGAAAAAATTCAGGCAATGTTGAAGTGGCCTACACCAACTAATATAACTGAGTTGCGTGGTATTCTTGGGTATACGGGATACTACAGGAAGTTTGTGGAGAATTATGGTCTGATAGCCAAACCATTAACCTCTTTGCTCACTAAGAAAGGTTTCTGTTGGAATAAAGAAGCTGATACTGCTTTGGCTAAACTCAAGCAAGCTATGGTTTCCACTCCTGTGTTAGCACTGCTAGATTTCACCAAGCCTTTCACTATTGAGACAGATGCTTGCGACACCGGTGTGGGAGCAGTTTTATCACATGGTGGACACCCTATTACGTTTTTGAGTAAAGCTTTAGGGGTTAATAACAAGAAGCTGTCCACATATGAAAAAGAATTTATTGCTGTCATGATGGCAGTGGAGAAATGGCGCCAATACTTACATAGAGGACCTTTCACTATTCTGACTGATCACAAGAGTCTGGTCAACCTGCAGGAACAACAGTTGACAACTGACTTACAGCGTAAAGCTATGGCTAAAATGGTGGGCTTACAGTTCCAGATCAAATATAAGCGAGGCTGTGACAACGGTGTTGCTGATGCTCTGTCTCGCGTGGCTCACCTCATGACAGTCTCGTTATCTTCTTGCCAACCAGCTTGGGTTCAGGAAGTGCAGAATTCTTATGCAACTGATGCTCACGTGCAAACATTGTTAGCTCAGTTAGCTATTGCTAGTCCTAATGACAAAGGATATTCTCTGGAACACGGCCTGATCAAGTACAAAGGTCGCTTGTGGATAGGCAACAATTCTTCCTTACAGACGAAATTGATCTGTGCTATGCATTCTAGTGCTGTGGGCGGTCATTCGGGCATACGTGCCACTTACCAGCACGTTAAACAGCAATACTATTGGTCTGGCATGAAACAGCAAGTGGATGAATGGGTTAAGCAATGTCAGGTGTGTCAGCAAGCTAAACATGAGAATACTCTTCCAGCCGGTTTGCTGCAGCCACTACCTATCCCTACTAAGCCTTGGTCAGATGTGACGATGGATTTCATTGATGGACTTCCTAAATCCGACGGTTTTGAGGTTATCTTGGTGGTAGTGGACCGCTTAACTAAGTACAGTCATTTCATTCCTCTTCGACATCCTTATACAACTCTTCAGGTTGCCTATGCTTTTCTGGATAATGTAGTGAAATTGCATGGTGTGCCTGCAACCATTGTCTCGGATCGAGATCGGGTTTTCACAAGTAAGTTTTGGAAACAGTTGTTTGCAGCAATTGGTACTAAACTGTGTTACTCCACTGCTTATCATCCTCAAACGGATGGGCAATCAGAGCATGTTAATCAATGTCTAGAACAGTATCTGCGGTGTACCACTCATGACAGTCCGAAACTTTGGCGCAAATGGTTGGCAATGGCGGAGTTTTGGTACAATTCCTCTTTTCACACTTCGTTGGGTTGCTCCCCTTTCAAGGCATTGTATGGAGTTGAACCAAACTTTGGTGCTCTACCAAATGTTGGTGATGCAGAGGGTATTGATATTGCTTCTATGGCTGAGGAAAGGCAGGCTCATTTGGATCTTCTCCGTGATCATCTTCTCCGAGCCCAAACAC
Source organism: Poa pratensis (assembly GCA_947311845.1). Classification (NCBI taxonomy): domain Eukaryota; kingdom Viridiplantae; phylum Streptophyta; class Magnoliopsida; order Poales; family Poaceae; genus Poa; species Poa pratensis. The sequence goes on along the minus strand of CAMZMU010000066.1, from coordinate 41,381,803 downwards.
GAATGAAGAATCAAGCTGATAAGCATCGGATGGATCGACTGTTTCACGTGGGCGATCAGGTTCTTCTGAAACTTCAACCCTACGTTCAGTCCTTTGTGGTGCAACGGCCGTCAGCTAAAATGGCATTGAAGTTCTATGGACCGTATGAGGTGCTGGCTCGAGTGGGGTCTGCTGCATATCGGTTGAAACTACCACCGGAGAGCAAAATTCACAATGTGTTTCACATATCCCAGCTGAAACCTTTCACTGCAAATTATGCTCCAGTTTTCTCTGAACTTCCAGTCATCATTGACCTGTCATCTGGAGAGTTTGTCCCTGTAGAGATTCTGGAACGCCGTATGGTCAAGAAAGGAAATTCCGCCATGCCTCAAATCAAGGTACGCTGGTCATCGTTGGGTGCTGAGTGTGCTACATGGGAGGATTACTACGTGCTGCAACAACGTTTTCCTGATGCTGCAATCTGGGATGGAGCTCCTTCTCGTGGGGGGAGACAGTGTGCGTCCCCATCTTCATTTACTTCCATGGTGACGAACACGCCAGTCGATCCAGGCTGAGCTGAGGTGTCCTGGAGTGTGTTGGCTTCTGTTGAGTTTGCGTGGGTTGTGTCGGTCCCACCTGTTGGTGGCTGGCCGTGTCGTGTGCGTGCTGGGGGTATATAACCAGCTGTATCTGTTATGCTAATTATGAAAAGAAAATGGTCGAACTCTGAATTCTCATCCCCATGTTCTCTGCTTCTCATCCCCTTCTCTGTGATTTGAATCCCTTCCAAACCCTAATCTCCGGTCGATGATTGTGAGGCACTCTCGGGTCCTCACAGTTTCGTGCCTACTCCCCAAACATTCAAAACGGCTATTTTAGTTCGTTAACTCAGGTTTGTGCTCTCTGCTATTTGGCCCAAATCAACAACTCGGACAAATCTAGCAAACGTGGAGATGGTCTATGGCCACAGCTGGAGCTTCACCGAGATTGTTAATGGTGATGTTTAGTCATTGTTACCTTTGCTGAAGGGGTTGTATAAAGTTTTTTAAGACTTGTTGTTTATGTTAAAAACCTACGATTTGATATTTTTAATTGGATCCGACGACGATAATTTTCCTTCCCGAAGATGTTGTTCTTTGGAGAATCTTCTTGCAACCATGTGTTGTCCAGGGTAGTGGTGGTTGTTGTTGTTGCTGTTGCTGCTACGTTAGTTTTTCTGTTTATTTTTTCTTCCTTTTTAATAATTTGACTTGCTTTTGAAATCGAGTTGTTGCAAATGTCGTGTGTATTTTGATATCTTCTTGATATTAATATATTGCTCTTTATAAAAAGCCAAGAAGACAAACTACGCTTAAAATTTAATATTCCTTAAAACTAAGTCTAACATTTAATGTCATCCTCAAGGTCCCCTCTGAGTCCAATTTTTTTTGGAGGATTTCAATCCATACGGTTTTTTTGTAAGGAAACCCTTCGGATCAAAGGAATAACACATCCGGAATTCCAACGGGTTGCATGTCTATATCCTAGTTTCATAGAAATTTCAACATCCAATTGATAACCCACAAGTATAGGGTATCGCGTGTAGCCTTTTCGATAAGTAAGAGTGTCGAACCCAACGAGGAGCTAAAGGTAGGAAAAGTAATCTCTCAAGTTCTATCAACCACTGATACAACTCTACGCACACTAAACGTTTGCATTATCTAGGAAATAAAACTACAGTAGCAATACGGGTATGAGAGGTAGTTTTGCAAGATAATAAATACAAGAAAGTAAAAGTTAGTGCTGCAGCAATAAAGTACACTAAGTAACCATATACTAACAGTACCATGAGTGTGGAAAAGTGGTGGTAATTGTGGTGGCTTTGTCCAAGATTAATTAGTGAAGGTACTTGGTTCATTGTCCTTGATGCAGTTTTCTATGTGGGATAGGCTAAATATACATGCACTCCACTAATTGGGATTACAAGTACTATATGATTGGATTGTTAGCAGGCATCCGCAAATACCAACAATGCATTAAGGTTTCCCCAACCATAGCCTTAAGTTCATGGTCCTCTTACTCCCATACGTGCAACTAATCGGTTCGCGTTATCTGGTTTCTGTCACTCCGACAGAACTTCCCGCTTCGTTTACAAATACTACCAACCCTAGAGTGTTTGATCCATGCGCGCACAAATATAATGAACACCAAAGGACAGTACCATATAGACATACAACTCTAATGAACCTCATGCATTCAATTAAGCAATCAAAAGACAAATAAACTACGGAAAAATGATGTAAATCATAGGATAAATATTATAGCATCAAACACCATGTTTACATAGGACGGTACAGAGGTTTATGGGAGGATGAACCACTGAATACAAGGAGGAGATGGTGATGGAGATGGCGGTGAAGACGGCGGAGAGGGCAGCGAGGAGCGCAGGGCGGCGGCGCCGGCGGCGCGGGGAACTCCTTCCCCGCCGCCGGCATCAGCGGGAGCGCCGCCCCTTAGCCTCCCTCCTTCATGGCTTCTTGGGAGCCCTCCCCCATGGAGATGGGATCCATGGGGGAGGCAAAAACGTGGCTTTTGGTGGCTGAAATTCGTGGGTGGAGGAGTCCTCCACGAGTTAGGTTTCCTCCCTTTATATATCTTCTCGGATTTCCGTCACCCCCTTTTAGGGTTCCACCAAAACGGGCCTACAGGCCGTGTCCGAACTCCGATTGGGCTGATCTCGGGCTTAAAATCTTCGTATGGAAAATTGTGACAACTTTCTCTTTAATTGGACTTCCATTTGACGTCATCTTCGAGGTCAAACTGACAATCTTCGTAAAAAGTTCTCAGACAGATTTCAGGAAAGTCCCAATTCGACTCCAACAAGGTTTCCTCTTGTATTCTTGATAATTTCTACACATCAAATAGTAAAACAAGAACATTGTGCACTTTTGCAACTATTAGTAGGTTAGTCCAAATAAATAATAAACTTAATATAAAAACAAGTGCTAAAAGCATAAAAATGGCATGAAACAATCAAAAATTATAGATACGTTTTGGACGTATCAACATCCCCAAGCTTAATTCCTGCTCGTCCTCGAGTAGGTAAATGATAACAAAATAATTTTTGATTGTAAATGCTATGATCAGATCTTTAACAATTGCATGATGTATGGATAATAAAACTTAGCAATCATGTTTCCTAATGAAAAGTATCAACGAACTAAGAGCTCATAACATGAAATTTCTAAACATCAACAAGATTGCAATGTTCGTAATAAGATATGACAAAATTGTATCTCGCTTGCCTTTATTTGAAGGGCAAAACATAAATGCCAAGGCCTCTGAAGTTCAAGTGAAGACTAGATATAGAGATATCAAAGATAAAAGCATCATAGTTATACCTCAATTAATCGTATTCTGGGACAAGCACATTACACTAAGAACGACAGCTATGCTCTCGAAGAAGTGCTCAAAAAAGGATGGTGACTCAACATAAAAATAAAAGATTGGCCCTTCGCAGAGGGAAGCAGGGATTAACACGTGCTAGAGCTTTTTGTTTTTAAAAACAGAGGTAAAAATGTTTTGAGAGGTGTTTGTTAATTGTCAACGAATGGTAGCGGACGAAAACAGTATTCCCCTTGTCAAACAGACTTTTAAGAGCGGCTCCCATGAAGGACGTTATTTCTACCAGCAAGGCAGATCATCCCTCTTTCTCTTTGGTTTACACACGCAAGTATTTCACTGTTTGTCATTGCTTACTGATAAATCAGGGCAAAAGTGTGAAGAGAATTAAGCGGTTAAAGTTGTAATTAATTGGGACTGGGCACCCCGTTGCCAGCTCTTTTTGCAAAATTATTGGATAAGCGGATGTATATGCCACTAGTCCAGGTGTAAAAGTCTGTTTGACAAGTTGAATAAAGAATAACCCACTACTTCCTCATGAGCTGGTAAACATTGACACAAAAAGGGAAATATTTTGAAGGTTTTAAAGGTAGCACATGCAAATTTACTTGGAATGGCTTGAAATACCATGCATAGGAATTTTTGGTGGACTCTTTGGGATAACTTGGTTTTAAGGATTTGGATGCACGAGCAGCATTCCCGCTCAGTACAAGTGAAGGCTAGCAATAGACTGGGAAGCGACAACCACGAGAGCGATAACGGTCATAATCATGCTTGCGACAAAATAAAATTAACGGAGGCATAAAAACGATACTAAAACTCTGAGGCAAAATAGATCATCAAGGCTTAATTGACTTTTATTTTTCAGTCATAACATGTGTGAGCATGTGCCAAGTCGATTCAAGTGAATGATTCAGAGGAGGATACCATCCTGCCATACCGTTTTACGAAAAGAACAATGCATGTAAATATCTATATGACATGATATGCACTATTAGCTAGTTGAGCCAACCATAAGAAAACATAAACTACTAAACAATATCATTCACACATCATTTTTAAGTTTTAACAAATAATACATTAACCAAGTAAACGTTGAGAACAGAGGATAAATAAAATATGTGACGATTAACTTATTATTGTAACTGGTGTTTGATGCTAAGATAAATAAATAAATAAATAATAAGATACAGACGCTCCAAGAACAGCACATATGATGTGAAAGAATTAAAATATAGTTTCACTAGAGATGACCTGATAATTTTGACGATGAAGAAGGGGATGCCTTGGGCATCCCCAAGCTTAGACGCTTGAGTCTTCTTGAAATATGCTGGGGAGATCCATGGGAGCATCCCCAAGCTTAAGCTCTTCACTCTTCTCCATCCTATTATATCACTCTTCCCTCTTGACCCTTGAAAACTTCCGTCACACCAAACTCAAAGTAAATCTCATTAGAGGGTTAGTGCACAATCAAAAACTCACATGTTCTGTAAGGACGCAATATGACCGTTACTTTAAACATTAACTACTGCCACTAATGTTATGTGAAGCTCTTCCACCCAAAAAGAATTCCACTCAACACTAGTAAAAGAGAAATGCAAAATAAAAGACATAATCTGTCTAAAACAGAACAGTCCGCAAAGACGAATTTTTTCGAGGCACTTACGACTCAGATCGAAAAACTTTGAACTAACAAAAGATGTATACATATGTAAGGATTACGCACAAAAATTTCAGATTTAATTCACAATCTGGTGATTTTATGAATTTCGTACAGTGAACAGCAGAAATCTGTTCCTGCGCAGCAATCAAAATTTTAGCAACATCTTATCATTAGAGACTACTCTTGGCACAACAATGCATACAAAGGAGTTTCTACAGAAGTAAACAAACTCCTTGACTCAAGAAAAGAAAAATTGCAGAAATAAAAATAATGGGTTGCCTCCCATAAGCGCTTTTCTTTAACGCCTTTTAGCTAGGCACTTATTGCAATACATAATATTTTCAAAGTGCTGCTATTAAACCAAATCAAATTTTGTTTTAAGTTACAGAAAGGTTGCTTAAATGGCCAACTTCTAAATGAAAGGTAAGAACCATTAAGAATCAAATGAAAACGCAAAGAGGCCACTCTTGCAACAAAAGTCAGAATCTGTCCAGAAAAATAGCAGCTGGCAAACGTAATTTTTAGGTGCTCTAAAAATGTCCGAAATTTTAGCCAATTTTTGTGCATGCAGGATTTGGTGATACAACATCAGTAATTTTTTGTGATTTTTAGAGCTTCCAGTAAAATATGAAAAATCGCGCAATAAGCAGTAGATACCGAAAACAGAAAATCACTTTTTACATATGTATCAACTAAGCTAAATGGATAAAACTTGGTACTTTATTTTTGATAAACTAAGAAACCAGAGGCTAAGCAAGACCTAAACATGCTAGCTACAGCAAGGAAAACTCTAAATAAAAATCAAAAGTAAAACCAAATAAATAAAAAAAGAACCAAACAAAGAAGCAAAAAAAAGAAAATATTTTTGTTGTTTTGAATTTATAAGTGAAAGTAAAGAAGCAAAAAACCAAATAAAGATCCTAATAAAACTAAAGAAGGTAAAACCAAGACATATAAAAACAATTATAATACAAGTTAAGACAATACATATCATGTGGACGGGTAATATAGAGTATGAACGAGACAACCTCATGTTAGTTGATGAATAGGGGGATGACTCGGGCATCCCCAAGCTTAGATGATTGTATCTTCTTGAATATGTTCTTGGGATGCACCTACACATCCCCAAGCTTGAGCTCTTGCGTCTTCTTGTTCATCTCATATCACCATATTAATTAGATCTTATAAGCTACATCCACATAAAACTTCACAAAACTCATTAGTAGGGTTAGTACTCATTAAATAAAATCCACTCATGTTCAAGTGTTGTCAAATTTCATAATATTTATTAAACATTAGCCACTGTAATACCGAGGTTTCTTATTATTTCCGTTGTCCGTCGAAAAACTAAGGAAACTTTTGAATCCTAAGTACAATATTTAAATAAACAGAATAGAAATCTGCCAAAACTGAACAGTCTGTAAAGATGACACTCAACGAGATAGTTACGTAGCTCAAATGAAAAACTTAAAACTAATGAAAGACAGATTATAATCTCAGGTTTATGCACAAAAAATTTCAGGTCAAAATAATATTCTGAGATTTATCACGATTTTATTTACAGAGAAGCACAAAATCTGTCTACACTTGAACAGTCGGTGAAGATCGAATTTTTCGAGACAGCTACGTAATCAAATCACAAAAAGTTAGTCTAATGAAAGAAAGCTAATAAGCATCACTTTGCACTCAAGAAATTTCAGATCAAGATCACGTTCTGGTGATTTTAAACATTTAATACGGTGGAGCACAGAAAATCTGTTTCTGGACAGCAAAGTAAAACTATCAACTTCAATTAACTAGAGATTATTATTATCATTTTATTTTTATGTACAGAGGTATATACACAATATTTACATATTTACATGTTTTTAATGAAAAGCTTCCATGGAAAGATTTGTTTTGGTTTCATAGGCATGAACACAAGTGTTCAAGGTCGACCCCCATTTAACCATTACTCATCTTTCCAATCACTTTTCTTTTTGAAAACGTTTTTAGATAACAACTACACCTAATTTTTTTTGTAATTCGCATTCCCTATCCATAGTAAGATAAAGAACAACTTAATACTGAAAATAAAAACTACTTAGAGATAAAGCAAACAAGTGCACACAAGAACATTAACCTACGCTATGGCTCCCCGGCAACGGCGCCAGAAAAGGTCTTGATAACCCACAAGTATAGGGGATCGCGTGTAGCCTTTTCGATAAGTAAGAGTGTCGAACCCAACGAGGAGCTAAAGGTAGGATAAGTATCTCTCAAGTTCTATCAACCACTGATACAACTCTACGCACACTAAACGTTTGCATTATCTAGGAAATAAAACTACAGTAGCAATACGGGTATGAGAGGTAGTTTTGCAAGATAATAAATACAAGAAAGTAAAAGTTAGTGCTGCAGCAATAAAGTACACTAAGTAACCATATACTAACAGTACCATGAGTGTGGAAAAGTGGTGGTAATTGTGGTGGCTTTGTCCAAGATTAATTAGTGAAGGTACTTGGTTCATTGTCCTTCGATGCAGTTTTCTATGTGGGAGAGGCTAAATATACATGCACTCCACTACTTGGGATTACAAGTACTATATGATTGGATTGTTAGCAGCATCCGCAAATACTAACAATGCATTAAGGTTTCCCCAACCATAGCCTTAAGTTCATGGTCCTCTTACTCCCATACGTGCAACTAATCGGTTCGCGTTCTCAGGTTTCTGTCACTCCGGCAGAACTTCCCCGCTTCGTTTACAAATACTACCAACCTAGGGTGTTTGATCCATGCGCGCACAAATATAATGGACACCAAAGGACAGTACCATATAGACATACAACTCTAATGAACCTCATGCATTCAATTAAGCAATCAAAAGACAAATAAACTACGGAAACATGATGTAAATCATAGGATAAATATTATAGCATCAAACACCATGTTTACATAGGACGTACAGAGGTTTATGGGAGGATGAACCACTGAATACAAGGAGGAGATGGTGATGGAGATGGCGGTGAAGACGGCGGAGAGGGCAGCGAGGAGCGCAGGGCGGCGGCGGCGGCGGCGCGGGGAACTCCTTCCCAGCCGCCGGCATCAGCGGGAGCGCCGCCCCTTAGCCTCCCTCCTTCATGGCTTCTTGGAGCCCTCCCCCATGGATCCAAAAACGTGGCTTTTGGTGGCTGAAATTCGTGGGTGGAGGAGTCCTCCACGAGTTAGGTTTCACCCCTTTATATATCTTCTCGGATTTCCGTCACCCCCTTTTAGGTTCCACCAAAACGGGCCTACAGGCCGCGTCCGAACTCCGATTGGGCTAATCTCGGGGTTAAAATCTTCGTATGGAAAATTGTGACAACTTTCTCTTTAATTGGACTTCCATTTGACGTCATTTCGAGGGTCAAACTGACAATCTTCGTAAAAAGTTATCAGACAGATTTCAGTAAAGTCCCAACTCGACTCCAACACGGTTTCCTCTTGTATTCTTGATAATTTCTACACATCAAATAGTAAAACAAGAACATTGTGCACTTTTGCAACTATTAGTAGGTTAGTCCAAATAAATAATAAACTTAATATAAAAACAAGTGCTAAAAGCATAAAAATGGCATGAAACAATCGAAAATTATAGATACGTTTTGGACGTATCACCAATCTAATCTCTTTTTAACACTAAATCGCGTAGGATTGAGAAACTTTTCTTGTGTTTTTCTTATGTGCCATCCAATGACTATTCTTAACATTATGTTGTGTTATGTTTTGTTCTGTAATCCTCTCAGTAGTAGGGAATAGCTAATTGACAACGTGCCACATTTGCCCATTGGCAACGTGTGGTGGCACGTTGCCAGTACTGCGTTGCTGCTATTTCTTACTGGCAACGTGTGTAACGGGGTGTTGCCAGTACGAAATGTAGTAGCAACGTTCTGCGCGGTTACACGTTGCTAATTATGGATTTACCAGCAACGAGCTTGCTACCAACACGTTGCTATCTCAATTATGAATAACAGGACCAAAAATACTGATAACTAGTCGTGAACCCGTGCATCCGCACAGGCTGTTTTTTAATATCGATATTAACAAAAAATGTAATATAACTTCCAATTTGAATCTGAATTATATGTTTTAAATTATGCAAGTATATATATATACATATTTTAAGTTAATTAATGTCTCAGCTATTTTTCAGAAAGCTTAAATATTAGATGCACGTATATACTTGTAATATTTATAAACATTAAATCGGATCACCAGGATTGTCTCAGAAAAGAGTTAGATCCCCTCTACTCCATGCAGTATGATTTTTTTATACGGGAAAACATAGTGGACTGTCCACCTATCTTTATTAATTAGTTACATTTAAAATTTACAGCCAACGTAGAACCATCAAGAAAAAGAGAGCAACAAAAGAAAGCAATAATACATGAGACTTACCCTCAAACTTTTCAGCACATTCCCGGAACTGTTTCTGATGGTTGTGCGATCATCTGGCCAAGAGGTTCAATTGGTCGGCGATATGTTAAAGATTGCTGGAGTCGTGGAGGTGGCCTAGATGCAGATTCTATCATTCCTCCCTCTTCACATAATCAGCTAGAACGTGGAAAAGTATTGTTAATTTTTAATTGTACCCCGGATGTTTACAGCAACCTGCAGAAATTCTAGTTTTTCCCGTGCTCGCACGGGCTAGTGTTTTAAGAAAACTTGAATGTGGAAGTTGTTTGTAATATGATACGTATTTGAAAATATTAAAAATTAAATTATAGGAAAATAGAGAATTTCCATTTCGAAAATGAAAATAATAGCGATTAACCGTTTACGCTTACATGGTGCTTTGGGATCCATTATAAGGGCTTTAGTATCTATTGAAGCGTTAAAGGCCATGAATGGTTTGGTAATATGCCACTATGGACATTATTAGTGGAAAAATGAATAATTTTCAGTTCCAAATGTCGAAAATTTTAATTCATGGCCAATACAAAAAGATGAAGTTTCTTTTGGTTGATATATTTCCTGCTTTTAAGATAATACACTTTGTGCTATCTTCGTTTAGGTTTCCCAGCAGATAAATAACAGGTTCAGTCGGTTAGACATTTTATTCCCCCAATCAAGATCTTAAAGTACTTTGGCTCAAGTAATTATACAATCTAATTGTTTACAATTACGCAATGGTTTGGGCTCTAGTTAATTGTACTATATATGTAAGGTTTAATATCTAATATTGACTTCATGGGGCGGGTGTTTTTTTTTTGAAACAGATGGGCCGGGTATTCTAATTTGCCACTTTGGATACATATATTATAGTTTGACATAATGAATACATATATTCTAGTTTAGTCCATTCTCTTCAATATGAGATTTCTTAAGGAAATAGTGAGTCATGCATTGAATTTTGATGAATACCCAATCATACTGGTAAACGGTAACAAAAAAAATGGAATCTTCTTTTGTCATGGAACATTGACATACTATTACCTGAGGTGTCTACATGGCTATTCTACATTCCACCTTTAAGTACCCAAAAATTGACTATTATTTCTGATTTTTGACATACATAACCATGATACATCTTTGATTTAAATCAGTTTTCCATACTGTGCGAGTTCGTCTACATTTACACATCAATAAGAAAATACTTAGTATACTTCTTGACATAATCGGAAAATCCATTACATACTCAATATCATGGATATTTTTATTAATAACTGAAACGTTTAAATGGTGTACTTTTCTCATGGAGGATTGCCGTATGATGAACTGCCAAAGATATATGTGTGCATTCTTCATTCAACCTCTAAACCAAGAGAAAAAAAGATTATTAGCTATGGGATATTATCCAAAATAATTGACTATTATTCCTGCTTTTTGACATACATAATCATGGTACATGTTTGATTTAAATCAGTTTTCCATACTGTGCGAGTTCGTCTACATTTACACATCAATAAGAAAATACTTGGTATACTTCTTGAAATAACCGGATACCTGCCAAGGATCTGTCTGCATTCCTCATTCAACCTCTAATCATGAGAAGAAAAGATTATTAGCTCCGGGGATATTCCTGATGGGATTTCGTACCCAATGTACGTCCCAGTTCCAGCCTGACGACTTAAGTCATTATCAAGTGGCGTCATTTATATAATGGTTGGAGCTTTGAAGTTAGCCGGAAAGGCAATTAAAATAATTTATGTATCTCTAAATACAAACTACATGCAAGGGAGTAAAATGACCAAGTAAATTTTGAGATAATCTTTAATATTATATCATTTAGTCATACTAAGAAACATAAAGTCGTTCGACAGATGCGTACCTGGGCTCTCTTTTCTTTGGTCTTTCTTTGATGACGTATCTGATCCTGCACATTAATATAGAATATTCTATTTGAACCAAATTCTTCCGCCCTGCTGTTGTACACTGAAAGTATGATACTGGAGTCACTCGAGGCATATATAAGTTAGCATATCAAATATTCATTGCATAGATCAGTTGATGTGGAAAGAAGAATATATATATATATATAGAAGTATCGGAATCTCCAAATGGAGGCCGAGCGAAAAAAGAAATTGAATCGGCATTTCTTAGTTTGTAAAAATTTGAGAAGTGTAGATAATATTGTGATCTACAACTGTGCAAAGATTTAATGAAAAATCGTTGTATATAATATTGTGATCTACAACTGTGCAAAGATTTAATGAAAAATCGTTGTATTTTGGGCTAAAAATGACAAATACGCAGAGAATAGTACACACCCTAAAAAAATTAAATTTTTGTCATATTTGTCATTTCGTGTAGCCCAGAATAATACGAATATTGTTTCGAAAATTTACGTAGTGCATGATAGATCTCGACTTTATCTACATCTAGATTTGTTTTCTCGATATTTTTAAAACAGAAAATATGGATTCAATTTTAAAAAATCGATCTACATATAGCTCGGGATATAAAACGCCGTGCTCATAGAAATATTCCCTAAGAAAGCAATAAGATACACTGAATCCATCTTGGATCTTTCTTTTATCCGGATATACTAAAGATATTAACCTCAGTGTGAGTCTAGATCAGATCTTGGGTTTTCCCAGTCGTTTGTTCCGTGGATTGCAGCATGGAGATGGGATTGACACTGGGAGGCAAATTAAAATACGGATTGCTGGCTGACGATACGGTGCATGCAGGCTACGAAAAGATGTGTATCAAGGTATCACCTGCTCGAGCTAGCTCTCCATGATTGACTAATTGATCATGCGCACAGAACTCCAGATTTGACATCGAAGGCCGCGATTGAGGTATGGGGTTTTGGTGGACGTGCAGACTCTTCTGATGGCAAGAACGCTGCAGCAATTGCACCTTGCTGCGAGGGCATCACTTTGGCCAATACGGACGCATCCACGGGAGAATTTTCCTCCGCCGCTGGCATTGATCCACGGACAAATTAACTTTTTGTCGGAAGCAGCGATTGAAAATCTATTTTCCCTTCGGTACTTTTTGTCGGCTATTTTATTGGTAGCGAGAGAAAGAAGGCTCGAACTTGCGGCGCGAGGGGAGGTCCGTAATTCATCGTGCTTTATCCTATGGCTAAAGAGAAATCGTATCTCAATCTAACGGTGGAAAACTGTTAAACCCCAGGATTAACGTGGAGCCTCTCACGGTGCCTCCAATTAGTAAATATAAGATTGCTTAATAGCACATGACACAATAATCAATATTAAGCAGTAATACATACAATAATTAGTATTAATCAGTAAAATATAATATGACACGATAATCAACCGAAAGAGATAAATAGCACATAACTTATTATTTCAAGTCTCCAATTACATAGATAGCACATGCTTAAGACTCGATATCGCTAATAGATAGCACATAACTTATTCCTAACTACCTAGTAGCTAGTCATTTAGGGTCTCGATCACCTCAGGCTGATCATGATCCTCAGACTCGGAACTGGATGAGTTTTTTGGGGCCCTATACATGAAATAGGTCTCGCCATGCACATTGTCGAGAAAGAAAGAGCACCTCTCAGCTGGTTGCATGTCGTAGAAAGCTACAAGTTCTGTCCAACGAGCGCCATTGAAATATGTCCGGCACGGCTCGTTGGTGCACAAAACGGTGAAGCTCCGAGTGGGCACCGTCATCTAAACCAGGTTGACATCAAATGTTCTGTGGTCACTAATGGGAATGCCAACATGCTCCAAAAAGTCACGTCTAGCACTGCACGGGATGACATGAGAAAAAGAACAACTGGACATTAGTGTTATTATAAGGATAGAATAATGCAACAGTCTAATCAATGATAAAAAATGTGCCTCATATAAATAAAGAGTGCATATCATGAACTTCCAAGTGTCGGAACTAAAGGATCAGAGAAATGTATAACCAATGTTGTTATACATGTCAGTAGGTCATTTAGACCAACACTCGAAATGATAATGCACAAGAGTCTAATCATTGGCACAATAAATGGAACAAGCACACACGATGAAAGGAAATTAACAAAATTGTCAGCATATAGTGCATAAAAAGGTGCCTCATATATATCATTGCCAACCAAGAAAAAAAGAGTTCCCACAAGACCACGTACTAATACAAATACTCAAATTGTATATAGTACAAGGTATTGTAGATACTCTTCTTTCCTTTAACATGACATCGTTTAAATCATCGGCACATGGAACAAGATAATACACCATTTAGCAAAGAACATGCATAAAAAGGTGCCTCATATAAATAAAGAGTGCATGATAACCCCCAAGAGCAGGGAATCACTGTAGCACCTCTCAATGTGGAAGTAAGGTGTCGATCCACAGGAGCAAGAAGGAAAAGTTATCTATTCCCTACAACTAAATTGTCACAAGCTTTAGTTTTTTTTTGAATTTTCAACCGCGATATATTAGGTCAGCAGGCCGCCTCATTAAAAACCTTCCAGTCCCCAAAGGTACCCTGGAAGGAAAAGAGTGCGTTTGGAACCTGCCGCCTCACAAAATCACATAGTTACATCGTTTAAAAGGGTATCTAGCAGAAAGCCTGGGGGTTCATCGACCCAATTACAAGAAGATTTCGTATGAAAACTATGCTTAGCTAGCTCATGCGCCACTCTATTAGCATCCCTAGGGCAATGCTTGAAGGAAACTTGTCCGATTGCAGCCACGTAGTCAACACAATCAGCAAAGATTGCTGCTGATGTACTCCACCACGTCTCACCTCATGTACAGGCTTCAATAACATCAGTGGAGTCGGATTCAGCTTCAATCACATTATACCCCATCCTGTTTGCAAGTGCCAACCCCTCTTTCATTGCCACCGCTTCTGCCATAGTTGCGGAGATTACCTGTGGAATATACACCGTAGAAGCAGCTATGAAGGAGCCCTGGAAATCACGCAGCACAGCTCCAGTTGCACCTGCACAGCTATCTTCATAGTAGGACGCATCAACATTGAGTTTCACCTGCCTCGGTGCTGGTCTAGTCCACCTAATGGATCCAACAACAGCATTTTTTGTTTTTCCTTTACCATAATTAGCCGCCATGGAGAGAATTGAAAATTTACATCTATTCAAGGGGGGAACGTCTTCCTTGTGTGTTCGGCGGCGTCTCATCCACCAAAGATACCAGCACGCTATGGCTATAGTTTCCTTGAGTTGAACTATTTGTAGGCCTGGGAACTGATTAGACGGAAGACGAAAAATGTGTTCAAGAACCGCCGACCCCTCTCGGTCGACAACACAGGTTTCTTCAATGAACTCACCTAGATTTAACGCTGTCCATAACTCTTTAGCAGCACCACATTGGAACAGAAGGTGTCGAGTATCCTCAGCCTCAATATTACATATAGGGCATGCTCCACTGATCGGAATGTGTCTGTTAGCTAGGATGCAATTAACAGGGATAATCCCACGCATAGCTCTCCATATAATTTTTTTACTTTGCTTGGCACTTGAAGACCCCATACTACTTTCCAGACCGGATTATGGATTGACGCACCCGGCAGGGCAAGAGCAGCAGCCGAAGCACCAAAACTATGTTTCCATTGGATGTGATAACCAGATCTCACCTCATATCGTCCATGCGTTGTATGAGCCCAAGCTATAAAATCATCAAAACCTTGATTATTAATTGGAATTTGAAGAATCCGTCCTACATCCACAGGACTCATTAGCTCATTGAGACGAGTTTCATTCCATGTTCCTGTTATTGGACTGATCAGTTCATGGACTTTTGTATAGACCGAACCATCTCTCGGAGATATAATCTTGCGGTTTGGGCTTGAAGGGATCCATGGGTCAGTCCATATGTTGAT
The DNA here is from genome assembly GCA_947311845.1 of Poa pratensis. Classification (NCBI taxonomy): domain Eukaryota; kingdom Viridiplantae; phylum Streptophyta; class Magnoliopsida; order Poales; family Poaceae; genus Poa; species Poa pratensis. The sequence goes on along the minus strand of CAMZMU010000066.1, from coordinate 41,366,511 downwards.
ACTCTCACCATTTCCTACTCTCCAAATATAACCCCTTTTAAACGTGGTTAGGCCAGCCAAGATACTTTGCCATGTAAAGGAGGAGCCTGCTTTCGGTCCTGCTTGTAAAATATCACCATTGGGGTAGTATTTCGCTCTAAGAATTCTCGCACATAGGGACTCAGGATTATTAATCAACCTCCAAACTTGTTTTGCCAGCATCGCCAAGTTGAAGGAGTGAAAATCCCTGAAACCCATCCCCCCTTCATTCTTTGGATAGCATAATTTCCACCATGCAAACCAATGCATCTTATTACTGTTCTCATCATCTCCCCACCAGAATTTGGCTATGGCATCTGTCATGCGTTTGCACACTCCTTTCGGAATAAGAAAAACCGACATCGCATAGACCGAAATTGCTTGGAACAAGATTTAGTTGATTATGCACTAAACAAGTTTAAGGAACAAGATGGTTGATTTAATGGATGGAAGTTTAATGCAACAAAACAAGAATGTAAAAGTGTCCCAATCCGCTTCAATGCAAGAGGACAAGACAAAGGTTTTCTCTTATAGGAACAATGGACATGGGTTCATGGGTTCACTTAATCCTCTCTCTCTCATTTATGGTGATTATCATGTTAAGGATAAAGTACACACAATTGTCATGTTTTAATGGTAGCTTTTATGACGGCTATATGTCCTAAAACACATAGTTGAAAGAAGTACTCATTTGTGTCACAAGCTTTAGTTGATTATGCACTAAACAAGTTTAAGAAACAAGATGGTTGATTTAATGGATGGAAGTTTAATGCAACAAAACAAGAATGTAAAAGTGTCCCAATCCTCTTCAATGCAAGAGGACAAGACAAAGGTTTTCTCTTATAGGAACAATGGACATGGGTTCACTTAATCCTCTCTCTCTCATTATGGTGATTATCATGTTAAGGATAAAGTACACACAATTGTCATGTTTTAATGGTAGCTTTTATGACGGCTATATGTCCTAAAACACATAGTTGAAAGAAGTACTCATTTGTGTTGCTATGTCACCCTCGTAAGGCTAGCGTGGTTGCTGTCACTCCCACATCATACTCTTCCTTTTTACCCCCAGATAAAGGATGTTGGGCTGTATTTCACATGTCACTCAATACATATGCCGTGTCACGTCGGCCATCCCGTACCTACATACATCATACTTCATAATGGACAATATTCTAAACACTAGTGCAATGATTCATAATTCGTGTGCATGACCACATCTCTCTCATCTATCCACATTTGGTGGTGTCAATCACCTCATGACAAGGATAAACAAGGCATTATGCATAAATCAAACCATCACATGCATCATAGAATATCTCCAAAGTATGACAAATCATAAAAGTTCCAACACAACAGTAAATGCATAACAAATCATCTCATACCACAATATCCACCATAGGAATTACATAGATGACCGTAATCATGTTCAGCAGCTCATACGGTACTAATTAGTGAAGCTCAAAGAGAGGAGAGATACATAAGTTACCACCACAAACCCAAGTCCAGGGGGTGGACTACTCCCCCTTCATCATGGAGACGGTGGAGAAGTCGTTGGAGAAGATGGAGACCACCCCGGCAGCGCCCCGCCGGAGTTTTCCCCCTCCAATCTGCAGCTCCAGGTCTCTGTTTCGTGGTTTCTGTGTTTCGACGGCGCTGCCTTTCGCGAAAGCCCTGGGGGTCTATATATAGTCGTTTTTAGGTCAAGACGAAGCTTCGGGAAGAAGGATCGATGGCAGCGGAGGCCCGAGGGCCAATTTGGTGGTGGGCCCACCCCTTTCAGCCTTCTGGTCTCCGTTTCTTCGTTTCCTTTGCGCCTACGTTTCGTTCCTTCCAAAAAAGTGATCCCCGTAAAATTCAGGTCATTTGACGTGTTTGGTCCCTGAAACGTAAAAATATAGAAAAAGGGGTTTTCTGACAGTGCGGGGTTAATTCCAGAAAAATGGGGAAATTGTTAATTATCCCCAAAACTCAATATAAATCATGAATATAACCCTTATATGATGCAAATAACATGGAATAACATGTAATAAAATGTAAAGTTCATGTATGCATTTTACATGCATCAACATCCCCAAGCTTAACCCATGCTCGTCCCGAGTATGAAGGTGATAAAACTAACATGGACTTTGCATTTTAATACTATCAATGGATATCAAAGGTGATTACTATTGCTACATAAAGTCAAATGATTCATTCTTCAAAGGAATAACAATATGCAAGATAAATTATGAAGTGATATCAAATACTCAATGTAAAGATGTTCAATGATAAATTCACAAAGTGTAACATAGAAGAAAGTACTATGGACCAAATGTATGCATAATGAAAAGTAAAAACATCCTATGGTGGTCATAGAGTACTTCTTATGAAAACTGAATATAAAAGGTGGACACTTTGGATAGATAAATAAGTAGAGGTAAAGCATGAATAAGTTTCATCTAACTTCCAAACACTTCTACTTAAGTTAATGCTTGCAATGTGGTAGTCATTGGTGTGGAGCTCTCATTACCCCTATCATAGCATCTTGAATGATTAATGTTTAAAGTGAAAGCAAATATGAGTGGTGTGCTTGACAATGTATTGGTTGAATGTCTCATGTCCCTTGAATACAAGTACCTACACCATGTGTTACTCACTTTGGTCCACAAAGTAAATTCAAATAAAGGTCATTGCAAGTAATAATAGTATCATCAAGAACTGCACTGGGGTACCTCTTGCCCTTGACATGAACAAGCCCATGTCAAAACAACAAGACAAACAGACAATGAACAATCTCAGCACTCTTTTATTTACTATGGGTATAGCTTTTTATTATGAGGTGCATCACTGAATGAACATTATGGTTATGCTGTAAATTTCCACCATGAATGATGCATGGCTTAGATTAGCGGCCCAGGCATTTCTCTAACCATTTATACAAACTCTTTGAACTTACTAAGTATCCACATTCATTTCACCCATGATAGGCATCCATAAACAAAAGTACATGACATCAACTAAATATAAATAAGTGCAATGTTGAAAGCTTGCCATGTGACAGCACATATGGGCTAACTCCCAACCAAAACTATTGTCAAGCCCACAACTTCATAATTTTAATCACAATGGTTCATGCTTATTAAATGCAATAAAAGTAAATTGTGCATCAAGTTCGTGAGAGCTTTTAACCAATTTTTCCCATGACAATCAATAACATAAGCATTTAAATTCAGAAATGTAGATAACACAATATAACATGATAAACATACTTGGAATAGCATAAAGCTAATAGGTAGATATGGTGGACTCACTGGAAAAACTTTGGTTGAAGGTGTTGGGAAACAAGCTTTTTACTTGTTGTAATTTTTGGGCTAGCAATAGGGAGAAAGTTGACCATCTAAATGCATGCATAAGTGTCCATAGAACTAATCAATCCATGTTAAACCAAGTAAAGTTAAAATTCAACATCTAAACATGGTAAAAGATAGCTCTTGACAACACACTTGCAAATTAACATTCATTCAAAGCACATGAATTATGCAACTATATGTATCTTTTAAAATCAACTCAAACATCCCTATCCCAATATATTTAATAGCATCCAACATAATTCAACCCAAACTTCCAGTAGCTCTCTCATATATAAATGATAGTGGTGGTCTTATTTACAAACCGAAATAACAAAAGCAAAAAACAGACGCTCCAAGTTTATACGATAAAGTGCTTTGATCGAAAAACAGAAGTTAGACGTGTGCAAACCGAGAGTGTGTTGGTCTAGTGGGGTTGTCTTGACATACCCAAGCTTATGGTCTTCACCATCCTTGGATAGCTCTTGGTGCATCTCCTCTAATCCCTGTGAAAAAACTTCAAAACACCGTTTCTTCCATTTCTTTTCTGTGGGGTGCATTAATAGTGATAAACAAATAGGTTCCTTGCTGCATATAATCCTTGAACAAAAATTCATATGAATGTCCAGAAAGTATATAATGTTGTATGCCTACTCATAAACTCAATTGGATAAAAAAGATTCATGTTAAAAGTTCTAAGCATGCATCAAACAAAATGGGACAGAATCTGTCCAGAAAAACAGCAGCAGCTAAACGTATTTTTCTACCCTACTTAACTTTGTCAGAAAATTCCGAAAAAATCATGCATACAGAGGATGAAAAGTTTCCATTACAGTTTAAATATGAGCTCATTCGGAGTTACAGAATAAGAATTAAAAATCATACCGTGCACAGATTCGTGCAGGAATAATATCTCCGAACGCTATAAGCAACTTTTGCATACCAAAATGAGTAAAACTTGGCACTTTATTAAAAATTCCAGAATCTAAACTAAACACTAAGTCTCTTGTTACAGCAAGAGGACACAAAGAAAATCACAAATAAAAACAACCGGGTTGCCTCCCGTAAAGCGCTTTCTTTATAGCCATATAGCTAGGTTTGATAGTTTTAATGATGCTCACATAGAGAAAAATATGAAACACATTTAAATCTAACCCACTTCCTATGCATTGGGATCTTGTAAGAAAATAAATCAATAAAACACAAAGTGACTAGCATAGGAAGGCAAAGCAAGTGCAACTTCAAGATTTTCAACAAAGAGAGAGGAGACTTAATATTATTGTGGTATATGAAGTCATGTCTCCCTCTCTCATAAAAACTTTCAGTAGCATCATTGATAAAATCTACAATATAACCATCACATGAAACATTCTTACCATGATCCATATGCATAAAAGTATCAATATTTTCCACATAAGCAAAGTTCTTATTATTAATAGTAATGGAAGTAGGATCATTGTAAAGAACTCGAACATGATAGACAAGTTGTATATTAATTGGATGATTTTGGGTGATCCTTCCATAACTATAACTATGACAAGTTTTATGAGGATGATTGTAATTATTAGCATCATCATTTTCAGAATTAGTAGCAAAGAGATTTTCAATATCAAAAGTACTATGCTTTTCCCAATCATGATCACTACTATAAGTAACAGGCATAGGATCATCATCGAAATCAGACTCATCAGCAACAACTATAATAGGAGCAACATGCTTAGGGGAAGATATCGTTTCCTCTTTTTCATTAATAAGAGTAAAACAAACATTAGTCCTTTCATATTTTGGTAAAGTAGTTCCATCTTTTATAATACTAGCAAGGTGGCCCGCGCACATGCGCGGGCAAGGTTTTTATTGTCTTTATATATTTTTATTTGAAATTAGTTGAATAAAGTTCTATGTTGGCCATTCTGCAATTGTTCTTTCTAGGCATAACACGTGTATAGGAAATCATTATTGTGGCACAATGTCGCAGAAATTCAAATGTTGATGTAAATCCAATGATCGATAAGCATCGATGATACAAATGTGGATTCTCGTGTGCAAGATTATAAATGGTAAAACACGGCCCCTTCAGCTTCATTTAAGTATATGAATGGAATATGTTCGACTAAGCCGTGTTCACGTAGACATTTGGACTACATAATTTGACCAAATGTGAGACTCACCGTCAAATTTTCATATAAGCGCTAGAGGTGCAAACTAATGAAAAGAAGAATTTCCAAGTCGCAGATCATACCCCAAAGTGTCATTCCTTCCTGTACCTGAAATCCAGAGATCGTATTGTTCATAATCTTTACAAACAGCCATTATGGATGTATACTATTGAGAGAGATGGTAGTAGCTGTCAGTAGTCGAAAACACTTCAATGAACTCTTCGTCCTTAGATTCATCTGGCTAACAAAGTATAGTGTGCTGTATTAGAGCAATCAAATGTCCAGGCCAATTGCAAAAACTCCTAAGAAATAATAACATGGGAAAGTCTATATGTGCTAAAGCGAAACAATCCACAATGGTTTTTTCCTAATTGAAGAAAGCATAGCAACCAATCAGCTCTGATTCCTAAAAATTAAAGGAGGGAAAGGAATGTTGAAGTACCTTGAGACACTGAAGCATTCTAGATGTATTAGTACCGTAGCTGCATTATAGTTATTTGAATAACCCTTTGTTGGGTGATAAGCAGATAAGTCATACAACTTCCCAACATGATGGTATTATTTTTCTTCCGGACCATAGCACTGCATTGGAGCTAAGCAACTAATTTTCCTCGAAGAACCAAGCACAAAGGAATGGGAAAGTAACACGAGTTCAAATTCGATAGAAGCAAAGATGACATACCAGTAATGAGTTAAAGGAAAAGAACAAAATCGAAATACTTTACTGGCTTCTTCTATATTACATCAAATGGAAAGAAGTTTTTCTGTACTAAAGAGTTCACAAAAACATCTTGGAGAGGTGTTTCAGGATAACATCTTGATGGAGCGTGTCTGTTTACGCAGCAAGAAAATTATTAGATCCGTTGAAATTTATATGCTCTTATGCCGGAGCGCTTCTACGGCTCTACACAACACATTGCAATCACTTTCATAAAAATCATCTGATAGATATACACTGCATCGGAGACCAATAAATTACCTAGATTGCATAGGTAACATGCATAGAAATCAATCAGTGTAGAAGGAGCACTGGTCTAATTTTTCCGAATGCACAAAAGCCTTAAAAGGTGTGTTCCTACTTGTACATGTATCACAATGATGTTGCATTGCTGCCAACAGGTTACACCGTTACAGGCTTGAACTCCTGTGCGGTGCGTGGGCGACACCTTAATTGTCTATTAATTTTTTATATGATCCATTAAAGGGAAACCGTTCTACACAACCTAATACAAATTCGGCATTTAACGAAGTCCTAGGATGACATTATCTTAATATTAATTAATTTATTTTTTAATATAATTTTGTATGAAGATAAGTATTACTCGTATAATATTTTTGATTAGTTGAGTAGTTGTAATTCTTTGAATTTACCAACAAATATATATGCATAAAATTACTAATCAATTGATATTATACTATTGATCTACGATTAAATGAGATATATATATATATATATAATATGGGGGACGCGCTATTTGACACCCAGGTACAGAATATTATTCTGCACCCCGCCCGACCTGCGCACCATCCGGCTCGCGCGCGACCACCAGCCTTCGAACGTGCGCGCAAAATAGTCTCGCATGCGACGTAAGATTCTGGAGATGCCGAACCGGTCCACGCTCGCTCGCTGCGCAAACTACCAATGTAAGAAAGCTCCAAGCCAACGTAAGAAAGTTCCGAGCCAGCCCATGGGCCTCGCTGCAATTTTTTGTGTGTGCCATTTACCGATATAAAAGGCAGCTAACAACCCTGAAAAACCAGTGATGAATCTCTCTGCCAACGTAAAAATATTATGCTGTGTTTCTTTCCTGATCACAGCAAAGCATTTTTCTTTTTGGCAAATTATCATTCATCAATGGAACTATTTTTTATAAGAACTGATGCCCTAACGTATGCCTTTTTGCATCCACTGATTACACAAACGTAAGACTATTCTTGATTAAATTTACTGATCACACGACAAAAGAATTTGACTGATTACATTGCCTGATTACATGCCGTAAAATTGACTGGGGCAGCCTGATGATGTTCTGACAACTCTTATGCCACTGATTCAAGGGTATGTAAAATAGATATACATAATAGCATGGTATAATTAAAATGCCTATAAAAAACAAAGGAACTAATCTTCGAACACACACGTAGTGAAGTACATGACTCAATGTAATCTCTACTGGACGACGCTTTGATGGTTCATTTCCATCTTACTAGGCAGCACGGTGCTAAAGGCCACCTCATCGGCGCCCGTTGAGCCTGGCACACCGTAATGTCAAGCATTTCGATCACTTGCTTATCAATTTTGAACTCGAATGGCTCATCACCATCACGACCTTTCTTGTTCCAGGTTTGCTACAAAATACATCAAATGGATGTTAAATCTGCAAGCTCCGTTAGAAAGTAGAGAATGGAAATAATAATATTATTATATTAGTAATATGTGCCAAATGTATGTGTTTCAACTACTGTAACTTACGATCAGAAAAAGAAAAATCGACAATTCCTTCCATAATGGATAAGAAATTATTCTTGACTACATGCAGAAGGTGAGCAAAACATTTCTTCTTTTTCTTACAAGTGAAGCAAAATAGGTAGTCAGTACTTTGTTGGCATCTAAGAGAAAAAAACACAAGGTATATTACGTGCCAAAATTAATTTCAGCCAAAGAGCGTCAGTATAATATGAATGTGCAAAAAGTTAGGCAAATGCTCATAAGTGGATGTGACAAATCTGTACCTCACAAACACATTCCTGCAAAAAAAGGGAAGAATGAATCTAAATTGCACCATAAATCAGGGTAGTAATTTTAACACAACTGCACAGACCATGGTATGCATAACCGGCTTTCAGTACCTATTTACTTACGCGGCTAAAACCTGATGGCATGAAACTTGGATTTTTCTGTAGCAAACATGTGGAGATGTTAGGTTTGCAGCACTGTGAATCAATACTAGGAAACAATTTTCTTCGTCATTGGAGTAATGACCAAAATCATGGATGGAAGATTCTAGATATCATGGTTGCAGTTCTCTGAATTGCTAGCAGTGACCAACAAGCTCAGAGAAAAGAAGGAAATCAGTAGGCTAATCCTTGTAAAATAATATATCAGATGTAAGCGTAACTGACATAAAAGATTCAGTTAAGTCCAGGAGGGTTCCATACTATCGTTAGCTGGACAGATCTAGTCCATGATTCAGGTCACATGACCATTGCGCAACGTCAGTACAATATGCTCCTTTGACATTTTCAGAACCAGCATATACACCCAGCAGCTTCGGAGGGATAAACAAGAAGTTATATCATGTTCTACTATGCTTCCTATACGAGTATAAATCTTTTGACTTGCAGCATACAACCTTTGCTGGAATGGAACTAAAAAAGCATATCTACTAGTCGTTTTTAGATGATTTTGTTATCCAGTAAATACAAGGTGAAACAACTTAAAATAAACTGAATGCCATTTGACCAACTAAATAACAAATACAAATCTCCTCTCTTATGGTGGAACAACAAATTGATTAAATCCGAATCACAATTATGATGTCAGTGTAGTCAACCAAATTTTGTTAAAACTGATGCAGACAGAAAGATGTACTCCCTCCGGTCCGAAAAAAGCGTCGGACGCTGTACGTACGATTTGTGCACTCCATGCTATTTTCTTCCGCCTCTTTTAACGGACCGGAGGTAGTATATTTTATCTCTCAAAAGTATCACCATCCAGGCCATGGTTAATCAAGCAAAGGCAGCTTCTAGTGCATGCTAACAATTTCGTTTACCCATCAAATCAAGCATATAATCTACCCATCGTATTTAACAAAGAGAAATTTGAACAAAGAAGCAGTGCCCACCTAACAAAGAGAGTATAGAATATAGATGCAACCCAGGGTGATGAGCGAAAGTGGGTAATTTCTGCACTAATAATGAGAATTAATTAGCACAACGTACTAGGGTTGTTTCTTGATAAATAACAAGATGAATAAGTTTGTTTTTCTAAAGCTCTCTCAACTATATATTATGGCACTTCAAACAAATGAAAGCTTCTAGTTAGAAGTGGCGTTCATGCATGGAGTATTATCTGGATAGGTATGGCTATGGGAACTTCAATTCACATGCAGACCACATTCATGGAACAAAAAATCAGTGGCTTAAGAGTCTACATGAATCTGAACCAAAAAAGATATAGTGAGCTTCCGTATCGAATCCATGGCCACCATTTAATTACTTCCATTTGAACAAACCCCGTCAATAATCAACACTAGTGGGAGACCAGTACCTATCTTTTGGAACTGAATATTGGTACCTCCATGAGAATCAGGATACAGCGGAAGAACTTCCCTATGAAATTAACATTTAGCTAGCACCCAAAAATGGCAAGCTGACGTAAAATTGCAAGGGGCTAGATGCCCAATTCGTGGCCATATGCTACCGTTGTGGCAGCTAATGCAGGACCCCGGACGGTCCAATTTCAGTTGACCACCTTCGCTCCCAAACAAGGCTGCAACTAAATAGATTAAAGATCAAAATCCAATCCATACGCAAGCTGATACACACGGGAAACACATCAGATCGGGCAGAAGGAGAAAGAGCGATGGACCTTTTGTGCATGATAACGAGGTGAGCAGAGCGGGCAGGTGCCAGAGGATCCATTCGTGGACGCCCGGTGCGGGTGGAAGGCATGGTCGCGTCGACGCTCGGGGCACCCGCTCGTCCTCCTCGATCCGGGAAAGAACAAGCAGTCCGGCACGGCCCGACCTCTTTGGCGGGGCCGAAGATCAGAATATGTGGCAGCGGGAATCGATCTACCAGATCGGGGGTGATCAGCTTCCTCCTCTGCCCTCGCGGACGGCCGCCGAAGTCGGTGTACCCTGGCGCGGCGCAGCCCCTAGGCCCGGGCAACTCCAACCACCGTTGCCCGGCAAGGCGCTGCTCACCGGCTGACCACGACAGCGCCGCCCAGGATTAACGCCGCCGGCCGAGGCCGCTCGCCGCTCGCCGCCCGCACCCTGCCTCCGCCCGTGGAAACTCCCGAACCGCACACATGAACTGACTCGAAGGTGGGATAGCTCCTCACACCCACGACCAAAAGGAATAGAAACCATTAGCAAAAAAAAAAAAAGGAATAGAAACCGTCGATGAAATAAAAAAAGAAAGAAAATTACATTAGGGGTAAAAGTAAAATTAACTGGTCTCGACCGAAACATCATGTCTGGCTCCCGAACCGCACACATGAACTGACTCGAAGGTGGGATAGCTCCTCACACCCCACGACCCAGGAGGTCTAATAGAGCTTCTATATAATATGGTTCTAAATTACACGATAATGAGTATTTGTGTATATTTTTAGATGTTTTTAATTAGTTCACTTGTATTTTGCCCCAGTTATGCATTTGTGGGTCTAGTGCGCATGCTTATTGTGCATTTTCTAACTGTTCGATCAAGTGGCTTGTTGGAAAATAAACAGTAGCATAATTTTCTTTAACTCTCTAAAACTTCAAGCATGCATGTATATTAATTTTCACTGTTTTCATAATAACGTTTGAAGTCTCCAATCTTTTTTCTCACGTACATATTCGTGCGCTACATGCTCCTGAGTCCCTGATTCCACCGAATCGAATTATAACTGTAAGGGAAGGAATTAAAAACTCTCTCCTCACGTGTAACCGGTCACTGTTTTTTGGGACTTGTACTGTTTTAATTCACCAGACACGCACACCCATATTCTGAAAAGCAGCCTAATAATGATCCCCTTCATTACTCTCACTGTTCCACTTTGTTTCCACCGCTGCTCTCCAAATCTGGTTGTCTCCGGCTCTCTTCTCCAGGAATCCACCAAATTCAGATCAGGCCGACGGTCTCCCTCTCCCAGAGGAGGAGTCTATGAATGGAGCATGAAGTAGGAATGGCTGAAGAGGGTCAGGCAGCTAATGGCCGGTGGTCGGCCGGCCGTCTACTTGGAGAAGATAGAGGGCTTGGTGGCTGGTGTTTTTTTGAATCGGCAAGGAAGCTGCCATGAATTGGTACCAGCTTATCTTTTTTTTACTTTTTTTTGCGGAAGTATATTTTTTACTTTTTATTCCGCAATGGAAATGCCAACACATTCTCTTGTGATATCAGACGATGCTATTTTGTTTCTTCTTCCTCTCATTTTTAGTATATTCTTAGTTCTGCTTTATACCGTGCTCCTAGGTGCAGAGAGCTTTTCACGATCAGGTAATCTGTATACGTACTCACAACTTTTCTCATTACCTCCTGCACGATAGCATTAGTTCTTCGCATGTCGAAAAGTAAATTGTTTCTACAGGCATAGCATTAGCAGCCTTTTTTCTTCTTTTGCTCATATCATATATAAAGATACCAAATTGATTATATTCCATTAGTCATTCTCTGTCAAAGGTTTGACTTTTTCTGTAGACTATGTTCTGAACTACACCTTCGTCAGTTGCCATTACCTGCAGCCCTTCCCTTCTTGTCACTCTTGAGAATGCTACCTATAGTTGTCTGTGTGAGAAAACTTATTTAGGTTGGTATAGTCCTACCGTGTTTAGAGATTGCCTGGACTTTTTTTTCTGTTGTCATGGCAAAGCACACCGAAATAGGATACTGTCTCCGTTTTAGAAGGAATGGAAATGCTGATTCTGTTGGTGACGTTATTATTTTTGGAATATAAACCTTTTCTCCAACATGAGTTCCTGTTATTATCTGTGCCTCGATGAATCTTCTTCCAAGTTGAATAATCGTCGTCCTTTAGTCCTTATACCATTGCATAACCTGGCACTTTGGTTTATCTGCGCCTCGATGAATCTTCTTCCAAGTCGAATAATCGTCGTCCTTATACCCACATAGGAGCATCACTGGTAGGCCTAGTTTTAGTTATAGCTCCTGATTCGGAATTCCAGGGAATGTTAAGCTGTTTAGAGATTCTGTATAGTATACCATATGTGTTTCAGCATTTAAGGTTGTTACTTTGCATACTTTGTCACAGCTTATGTAAGTTTTGTAGTTGATCCATTATATATTCATTTATCTTGCGGACTGTTTTGTTCCTTGTTGGTGGTACCTCTCCCTCAAATCTGGATAGGTGCTTTCCAGAATTACATTTTTGGATCATTTCCTTTTTTCAGTAGTATGCCACTTGGTTTTTTAATCAATTCTTCACCTTCCGCTCATTTGTATGTTTCATAGCCAATATTGAGAATCCAGTCTTCAAACTCCTGCTACCCTTTGCTTATCGGTTATATCATTTCTCATGCTATTAAGTCGCATGTTCTATGTTAGATTCAGTATATGGAAGTGTTTCCAAAGATATGACCTTTTAATGGATGTAGTGACTAAGTTGTGTCTTCTTCCCTTTGGTAGAATTGGAAATATGTGGCGAAAGTCTCACCATTGGAGCCTCATCCCATAGTATTACCATGTCTTTTTTAACAGTTATTGCAAGTGTGTATCTTGTCTGATGTCACATATTGACTCTTCTGTAAGGATAAGTGGGATGTGGAACCTTGAGTGAGTTGTTGTACCCCCTCTAGATCAGCGTTGCAATACCACACAATGCTACTGCTAGTACTATCTTGCCTTTAGAACACATTTTTGTTCTCATTGCCTAGGTCTTATGCATTCCACCATATCCATCCACAAATAATCATTTTCCAAATCTTTGTCGGTTGATTCCATCATTGAATCAAGTGCATTTAGTTTTTTAGAGTTTATATTACTGAAGATCCTCAAGTGCTCTTGTGTTTAATCCGCTTTGTTGTAGCTCATCTCTTCATTAAGAAGATAGTTTCCGAGGTCCTTTATCTCTGAAGAATTTGGAGGTTCTATTCCTGGGTATTTATTGGTTGTCTTTCCAGCTTGTCTCATGAGCTTCTCTATTTCTACCAAGGCATGTCCTTGCTTGTGTAAAGCTGTCAGTCAAAGTGTAGGATAGTTCAAGAGTTTTCTCTGTATGTACTTCACGTCTTTGCTTAAAACTTCCCAACATGATTCCCACATGAGTTTAGGACCTGTTAATTTGTGTTGGTTACCTATTTCCCAATTTAATGCCTCACTGATCCACTCAAGCCACCCTTTGGCTTCATCAAGATATCCTAGTACTTGCATGCTGCTTCTTTTGATGTGTGGTCAACTCCATTTACTTTTCTCGAGTCTTTGAAAGATGTGCATCCTTTGACAACATTAAGTAGCATTCGCATGTAATATTTTTCACCGCTTGCTTGATGGGTGTAATATAACCTTCCAACTGATCTTCACTTCTTCCTTTTGGTCCATTTTTTTTTCCATACACATTTTGACAGGATTTCTGCATATGTTAGTTCTCTGGCTTCTTTACACATCTTATTTGTCTCCATGCACTGTGTAAATTTAGTGATTCATACTCTTTTCTTTTTGTACAATTTTGTTAAATACTAAAATCCATGTAGAATCCAAGAAAATGACATGTTGCTCATTCTGCGGGTGAAAAGGCAACCTTTCAATGCAGTGATCTCGGAAGTGAATCTCAAACTGAAATATTCTCCAATATGGGTTGTTTCCTGATATATATGTGCAGTTGAGGTAGTTATTGATCTCATTATTTTCTATTAGTGTTGTCGTCTAGTCATCACCTTTATTTAGTGTTTAAAAATGTACTTTATCGAGAGAGATCTATTTCATACCTCGACATTTATATGTGCTTGATCCTTACCAGTAGTTTCTACTCTATGGGACGACATATCTGTTATCCAATTTGACTTTCCCCTTCTGTATGTATGTTCCTTCGTCTCGCCTTTTATACTGTGTATCCATCTTCACCGATGGTCGTTTATGTTAAATGTGTCCATCTAATCAAAATAAATTTTAACGATTTCCCCCTAGCTTCCACCTGCCTGCTAAAAAATTGTTACAGAATTTTTCTGAATTCATTTATGAACAAAATATTTCATGTACGTGTTAAGTTCATTTGATTCTGCATCACACTTGCAACTTGGTACTAATTGATGTCAATATGTATGTAAACACTTCAGGAGAAAGGAGATCATACCATTGCAGAGGTTAGTGGAAATAATGTGCCTGAGCTCTGAATCAGTCCTTTCTGACCGATCCTGCAACGACGGACATCGGCGGCTGCCTGAGTGCTAGGTATCTAGGCCGTGCTGTCATCGATCTCAATTCCTTGCTCTCTCTTACACGGTGTCAACAACAAAGGCTATCAGCAAGCGCTTACCTGCTGAGCAACGAAGACATCAAGAGATGAGTATGCGGCTCCGATCAAGTAATTATTGCTTGGAGAGACCGGCAGCAAACTTTAATCCTAAAACTGCATGCGGCTTATTTCTTGCACAGACGCGGAGTGGCATACAGATAGCCATGATAGATGTGTGTGCATCTATTGTTTTACATTCTTGATTCTGATGGTAACAAATTCTAGAGATGGTATGTTGTACTGTAAACATATATATGGAGCTGTCAAATAAAACATACAATTCATGCGACAGTACGTACCCAGCTTTGGGGGTGTCTGACAGAAATCTTCCATTGGAGCTACCTCTGCCCTTCATTAGCAAATCTTCAATTAATCTTGCAGGCGGCATCTGCACTGGTTGTCGTATGTGTGCATGAGGCAACCAAAACTGAAACTTGAGATGAATACGGGTTCTCACCTAACGCCAGAATACTGCACAGGTTGGATCGCAGGTGGACAAACCTACAGATTGAAGAGGAGCGTGAGGGCAGCTCGGCCAAAAAATTCACAAAATCATGTATCTACACTTTCAGCTGATCCATGTGCTGATTCTCCCGCTACTGATAACTGATCTGATCTTGGTCAGAAATTCATGTGCTGCTTGTTCCTAGGGAAGTGGCGTAGGACACAGCGTATTAATTTATCAATCTATCAATGGATATATTGCATGATTTGCGAACGTGTGATCTGATAAATTAAAATAATGTAATTGCATGCAAAGAGCAGCGTTACCAACGTGGAGAACTGGGTAACCACAGAGCATGGATCGTCAGCGGCGCTGCATAATTTTCGGTGGCTGCCGCATAGGAGCAGGGGCGCGGGCGCGGTAACTTTTTCCGTCGACTCCCTCGATCGGTGCAAGGCCATGTCATGGCGGCGGCTCAGTTCCTTCTTTCGTGGCATAGAGTTAGGGCTGGTTCTTTTCATGTCCCTGCGTCCTATGTTTTTCCTTTGTATCGTTATATTTGATTGGGTACGGGACAGGATCGTGGGTGGGAGCTGATAAGTAAAATTGATCGGTAGAGATTTACTAATTATTAAATTCAACGTTCAGATCTTTCTGATTATTGTGGGATTTTCTTTGATTTCTCTAATTTCTGGTTAGCCCATAATTTACTTTTAATATATAATAGATTTTGTATGTAAGTGTTGGCATGGCAATTATTAACACAATAGAGATAACATCCATGTAACACGCTATTTATATCAAAAGTACTCATATCTAACGAAGAAGTTTTTCTTGATAACTCTTCACACCCAAAAAATAATGTAAGTTCATCATGTTGATTAGGAGTGATCATGTTATCACAAAAGTCTCCCGCAATATCCTTATTAGAACCTGAGCATTGAAATTCGAAATGACCCTCTTTATAGTAAAGTTCACAAATAAAAGGATAGCGGGCACACACTTTTTCAGCCAAATCACTTAGAGCTCTGTACCATGTTGTAGTTTTTTCATTCCTATGATGAATACAATATTCCTCTTCGATTTTATTCTTTTCACAAGGTCTAAGTGCTTCACAAAAATTAACATGCTTATAAGAAATAGTATTTTCAGAAGTTTGAGCAAGTTTATTGCAATCATTAGTAACAATTTCGGTTTCCAAGCAAGTGTCTTTAAAAGGTTCATGATACATGTCCCAATTCTCTTTAGGAATATTAATATGAGAAGCAAAGGTTTTACAGCAATCAACAATAATTTGAGAATCAAGACCAAATTTAGCACTAAGCCCATGAAAACTAGCAGGTTCAGCGAAAGATTTAATGCAATCATACTCAAATTTTATACCTGATTCTTTACCTTTGTCGTTCTCCCAATCTTCAGTATTGCGTTGAATTGTTTCAAGAAGATCCCATTTAGTTTCAACCTTCTTACTTGTGAAAGAACCACCTGAAGAAGCATCTAGATAATCCTTGTAATGACCTGAAAGCCTTGCTAGATGCACTTCATGAATAGGATAAAATTTAGAGTAAAAGAGAGATTCAAGCTGTTTCCAATTCGAAGGACGATCATCCAGCATCCTATACCACTTCTTTGCTTTGTCCTTAAGTGAAAATGGAAATAATTTCCTCATGACATCTTCTCTTGATAAACCTGTAACCTCAAACAACTCACAAAGTTCTGTAAGTTTCAACAAGTGATCATGTGGATGAACTGTTCCATCCCCTGCATAACGTTCATTCCTAACCATTTCAACAATTTCCATAGGTATTTCAAAAGGAATACTTTCAGTAAGTGGATCACAAGTATCATTAGAATTATCACATATAGGAGCCAAAGTATTATCAAAGCAAATTTTCTCCTCCAAAGCTGGGGAACCACAAGGATCATTTTTAGAAAAACTAGCTTCCCAAGCTTAGACTTTTCCATAGCATTAGCAATAGTGTGCAAAGAATTTATAGTAATAACATTTCTACCATCATGCAAATGATTTTCCATAGATTTTTTAATTTTCTGCTCAAACTCATCATGTCCTAACTCAAGATAAATTTCATAAAGCTCTCTAATTTTTTTTCCATTTTCTAATTTTTATGGGTTTTTGATAAAACTAATGAGAAACTCACAACCAAACAAGTTTAAAGGAACCTCCCCAAGCTTAGATGATTGCAAGATATAAAACAAGATAAAATAAATCTAAAGTCTAGTGCACACAAGAATAGAAACTTAAGCGCTACGCTCCCCGGCAACGGCGCCAGAAAAGTACTTGATAACCCCCAAGAGCAGGGGATCACTGTAGCACCTCTCAATGTGGAAGTAAGGTATCGATCCGCAGGAGCAAGAAGGAAAAGTTATCTATTCCCTACAACTAAAGTGTCACAAGTTTTAGTTGATTATGCACTAAACAAGTTTAAGGAACAAGATGGTTGATTTAATGGATGGAAGTTTAATGCAACAAAACAAGAATGTAAAAGTGTCCCAATCCTCTTCAATGCAAGAGGACAAGACAAAGGTTTTTCTTATATGAACAATGGACATGGGTTCATGGGTTCACTTAATCCTCTCTCTCTCTCATTTATGGTGATTATCATGTTAAGGATAAAGTACACACAATTGTCATGTTTTAATGGTAGATTTTATGACGGCTATATGTCCTAAAACACATAGTTGAAAGAAGTACTCATTTGTGTTGCTATGTCACCCTCGTAAGCCTAGCGTGGTTGCTGTCACTCCCACATCATACTCTTCCTTTTTACCCCTAGATAAAGGATGTTGGGCTGTATTTCACATGTCACTCAATACATATGCCGTGTCACGTCGGCCACCCGTACCTACATACATTATACTTCATAATGGACAATATTCTAAACACTAGTGCAATGATTCATAATTCGTGTGCATGACCACATCTCTCTCATCTATCCACACTTGGTGGTGTCAATCACCTCATGACAAGGATAAACAAGGCATTATGCATAAATCAAATCATCACATGCATCATAGAATATCTCCAAAGTATGACAAATCATAAAAGTTCCAACACAACAGTAAATGCATAACAAATCATCTCATACCACAATATCCACCATACGAATTACATAGATGACCGTAATCATGTTCAGCAGCTCATACGGTACTAATTAGTGAAGCTCAAAGAGAGGAGAGATACATAAGTTACCACCACAAACCCAAGTCCAGGGGGTTTCCCCTTCATCATGGAGATGGTGGAGAAGTCGTTGGAGAAGATGGAGACCACCCCGGCAGTGCCCCGCCGGAGTTTCCCCCTCCAATCTGCAGCTCCAGGTTTCTGTTTCGTGGTTTCTGTGTTTCGGCGGCGCTGCCTTTCGCGAAAGCCCTGGGGGGTCTATATATAGTCGTTTTTAGGTCAAGACGAAGCTTCGGGAAGAAGGATCGACGGCAGCGGAGGCCCGAGGGCCAATTTGGTGGGTCCCACTTGGTCAGGGAATCTGGCCGCGTGGGCCCACCCCTTTCAGCCTTCTGGTCTCCGTTTCTTCGTTTTCTTTGCGCACACGTTTCGTTCCTTCCAAAAAAGTGATCCCCGTAAAATCTCAGGTCATTATGACGTGATTTGGTCGCCTGAAACGTAAAAATATAGAAAAAGGGGTTTTCTGACAGTGCAGGGTTAATTCCAGAAAAATGGGGAAATTGTTAATTATCCCCAAAACTCAATATAAATCATGAATATAATCCCTATATGGTGCAAATAACATGTAATAAAATGTAAAGTTCATGTATGCATTTTACATGCATCAGTGCACATCAAGAACTTCCAAGTGTCGGAACTAACACTAGTAGGAAAAAGCTTATAGGTGAGATGCTATCAGTGGCGCACCAGATCCCGGTGCGCCACTGATAGTCTCTCACCTCGGGTTGTGGATTTTGGCAAAATATACCAGTGGCGCACAAGATTCCGGTGCACCACTGGTAAATTTTTACCAGTGGCGCACCAGGTAGTTCCAGCTAAACTTGAAAAAATTTGAGGTGGAGGAGAGAGACTACCTATGGCGCACCAGACAGTGGTGCGCCACTGGTAAATTTTTTACATGTGGTGCACTGGGGCAGGTGCGCCACAGGTAAAAAATGCGCCACAGGTAGTCTCTCTCCCTTATCTCCTCTTTTTTCTTTATTTTTTCTCTACCTTATCTCTTCCTCCTGCCTCTCCACCACACAGCACACGTACACACACCACCACGCACGAGGCCGCCGGCGCCCTCCACCGCCTCCTCCTCCCCTGCCCGCGCGCACTCCATCTCATTCTCCTCCGCTGCCGGTCCTCGCCGGCCACCTCGACTAGTGGGCGCGCCGCGCCGCCTCTCCCCTACCGGCGCCGATCCCCTCCGCACTCTCGTCCTCATCCTCGCCGCCACCTCGGGTCGGTGGGCGCCGCCGCCTGGAGAAGGCGCTCGTAGAGCGGCTCGAGGCCGCGGTGGCGCGCCTGGAGGCCGCCGCCGCCGCGTCGCCCGGCGCCTCGCTCTCCGCGGTGCCGCGCGACCTCGGGGACGGCATCCCGGCGGCGTCGGATCCGGCGATCGTGGCCTACGACGAGTTCGTCCCCGAAGCCTTCGCCCGCCTCAACGCCGCGGCCGAGAAGATCGGCGGGAAGGTGCTCGAGGCCACCAACGTCCTCGCCGAGGCCTTCGCTGTCGCCAAGGACCTCCTCGTCCAGGCCAAGCAGCTCCAGGTACGGCGCCCGCTCTCCGCCTCCCTCGATCCGTTCGTTTCGGCTGTGCTCGGCGCCTAGATCTCCGGCTGTTCAGTCAATCCAATGCGTGTCCGCGGGAGGAGTTGCGCGGAATGGCTGATCGAGCCGAGATTGTCATGCAAAGATAGGAAATTTAGGATTTGGTTGATCGAGACCTTTGGGGCCGAGGTCATTCTGTTGGAATGGCTTCTCTAGACAACAATTCAGTATATGAACATAGGATTCTGTGATATACAGCAGTACAGATTTGTTGACAATGCATTAACACATGAAGCTAAATTAGTGGATGGATCTGGAAAATGCAAATCATGTTCTAACTTCACTGAGCAATTCAGTAGTACTCCAAGTTTTACAGCAATAAACATGGACTGATCGACTTTCTTTAAAATGGCGGCGACAGCATTGATGTCGACATTGACACGGGGCTGCGACGACGACGTCGACACGGCTGGGGCTACGGCGACGGCTGTGACATTGACACGGGCTGCTGCAACGATGGCGACGTCGACATCGACACACGGCTGTGGCGCCTACGACGACAACAGCGACACCGGATTTATTAATACGTGATGTGGAACTTTGTAATGTTGTGAGGCTGTAATTATGTGTATTTGTGAGTACGTGCTATGAACTTTCTGTGGATTAAATATGTGCTATGAATTAATTTTCTGTGAATTAAAACAATTTATGGATTTTTTTTTAATCCTGAAAATGATACTAGTGGCGCACAAAATAGAAAGGGCGCCACTAGTATATTTTTTAATTTCCCAAATTATTAGCAGTGGCGCACAAATAGCATGTGCGCCACTGGTATTCACTTACCAGTGGCGCACACTTTGTCCTGCGCGCCACTGATAACTGAGATAGGTGCCCCACGGAGACTATCAGTGGCGCACTAGAGTCGACTATCAATGGCGCACAGGCTGGTGCGCCACTGATAATTCATGTTACCTGTGGCGCACCGCTAGTGCGCCACAGGTAACACTTATCAGTGGCGCGAGTTTAGTGGCGCACCACGGTGCGCCACTGGTAGCCTTTTTTCTACTAGTGTAAAGGACCAAGAGAAATGTATAACCAATATTGTTATACATGTCAGTAGATCATTTAGGGCAACACTCGAAATGATAATGCACATGAGTCTAATCATTGGCACAATCAATGGAACAAGCACACACGATGTAAGAGTCAACCTAGCTATCCTATGAAGTAATGTTTCACAGCGATGACTCTGATTCAGAGAACAGTAGCGTGGCCCTGAGCTTGACAGAAACTACAGACGACGGTGCGACGCCGTCGATCTTTGGCCCCTTTTTTACATTCGTTCTACAGGTTCGGTCATGCTCATGCTCAGAGTCAACCTAGCTATCCTGTGAATCAGAGTCATCGGTGTAATAGAATACTAGCCTCATATATCATTGCCAAAAAAGGAAAAAAGAGTGCCTACAAGACCAGTACTAATACAAGCACTCAAATTGTATATAGTACAATGTATTGTAGACACTCTTCTTTCCTTTAACATGACATTGTTTAAATCATCGGCACATGGAACAAGATAATAGACCATTTAGCAAAGAACATGCATAAAAAGGTGCCTCATATGAAGAGTGAACATCAAGAACTTCCAAGTGTCGGAACTAAAGGACTAAGAGAAATATAACCAATGTTGTTATACATGTCAGTAGGTCATTTAGACCAACACTCGAAATGATAATGCACAAGAGTAGTATAATCATTGGCACAACTAACTCTACACAAATTCTAAACATCAAAGAAGAGACGACAAAGGAAAAACAAGGAAAAAACATACCATGCATTCTGGTGTGAACCTCCTGTGGGAGAACTACGCGAAACTTCTTGACCATACAATCGGTGTAGCCACAATCCTCACACATATGCAACATTTACTACAACATAGTGTACGATTAATCGAAATACAACATAGAGTACGATGAAACTTCCAACTCTAATACATCACGATGAACATCTATCTTAAGCTAAAATACAATCATCTAGTGAATCTAAATAAAATAACAACTGCGATAAAAATCACAACTAAGGTAACAACGGATCCAATTGCATAATGAAACCAAGCCTCATTATCAATGGCATATCTTCTGATCTTTCTAATCTTCAACCGGGATTCATCCATCTTGATCTTGTTATCATAAATGACATCGGCAACATGCAACTCTAATACCATTTTCTCTTCTTCAAGTTTCTTCAATTTTTCTTTCAACTCATGATTTTTCTCTTCAACAATATCTAATCGCCTAGTAACCAATTGCAAATCGGTCGGCACATCCGGCTCAACTATGGAACCCTAAATAAAAATCTATGTCAACTTTTAACCGCATGATTTGTATAGAGAATATACCACGTATGAATAATCATCGACGTAAGAGCGGTCGCCTTTGTGTATCAAAACCATCGTGAAACTACATATATATATATATATATATATTATATATATAATATATATATATATATATATAGGGTGGGACTATTTAGAAACCCCCTTAAGAGTGCTCTAAATAACTATTCAAAGCACTTTCCATAAAACAGGGCGTCCCACGCCCCGAAAAAGACACCGACCCGGCTCCTCGCCCCCGAAACAGACACCGACCCGCTCTCCCGCACGAAGCTACTAATAAAACGACCTCGATCCCAACAGATCCCGACCGCCCCCGCCGCGACTCCAACCCACCTCCTTCCTCCCGGCGCGGGCGAGCGACCGGCGGCGGGAGCCGACGCGAGGGAGCCCGCGGCGGAAGCGGCGTCCCTCCCGGATCCAACCCACCTCCTTCCTCCCCGGCGCTGGCGAGCGAGCGGAGGCGGGAGCCGACGCGAGGGAGTCCGCGGCGGAGGCGTCGTCCTTCCCCGACTCCAACCCACCTCCTTCCACCCGGCGCGGGCGAGCGAGCGGCGGCGTGAGCCGACGCGAGGGAGCCCGCGGCGGAAGCGAGCGTGTCTTCCTCATCCCGTACCAGAGAGGCCACGAGCGGAGCGCCTACTTCGACGAGCAAGGGTGACCTCCTTCGTCAATTCAAAGGCACATATGGCTCCGATACGTCGAAAAAATGATGGGACTGACAGATTTTTGACTGAATCATCTTCAACAAAACGGCCTGCCATGCCGGATGAAAAGGTATGGTAAAAATAAATATCTCAGATCTCATACTCTTGAACTTGTATATTGTTTGTGATTGAATTGGGCACTAAATAATGTCCACGGGATAAAGTTTAGTTGGCACAAACTTGATAAAACTGTGAATGCTTATTTGATGCGTTTAAAAAGTTCCCATGTTGGCTTGAGGAAGTTCATATGTTATGGACTTCGTGCAGTTAGCCTTGAATATATGTCTTTGACAACTTCACCTGAAAAAATCATGTTATAGTTAGTCTTTAATAAACTGTTATGTGTTGCTCGAAAGTTCACCAGTTCAACCGTAGAAGTTCATTTTCATTTGTAATTAACAAAAAGCAAAACAAAAAATCTATTTGCAGGCGTTGGAACTGATTAAACATTCAAGAGTGGATCTAACAGTTTTGGAAACTACGCCAGAGCTTCAACGATTATATGCAGAATTACAATCTGATATATCTAGCTGGTCTCGCCAAATAGAAACTCCAATGCTGCATGATGATCCTGTGATGCGGCTTACGTATTATAAGAACCTATCAGGAAACAAAAAGAGTGGATGTCTTTAAGATGACCCAATGAAATGCAGTGAGCGCGAGTTAATGACCAGTGTGTCCAGAAGGTCAGATGTGGGGATGATGGGTGGACCAAAACATGAGAGGAAGCTGGAAAAAAGGAAGTTCGGCACGGGTGTTGGCGCAGTTCCAATAAGAACAGCGCCTTCGAGCAGCGCGAGCAGCGAGAAGAGGATGAGATTGTGATGTGGTCAGGTCCACCAAAGCCTCCACGTTCTCCAGTAATATGCAATGAGAAGGTGACTGTTTCAGATCCAGTGTACCGCAAACCACGCGGATCAAGACAAACAAACAGTGGAGAGAAGTCCAGAACAGCAGCTAAGGAGGGTCAGATTCTTCAGATGAGCAGAGGAAATGTGGGTGGCGATGGATCTAGTGCAGGAGGCCATGGATATAGTGCGGGAGGCAAGAGAGAGCGTACCATACAATAGGATCCTAGACCTGATGAGTCTAATAAGAAGTCCAGAACAGCAGCTAAGGAGAGTCAGATTCTTCAGATGAGCAGAGGAAACGTGGGTGGCGATGGATCTAGTGCAGGAGGCCATGAAGAACGTACCTTGCGACAGAATCATAAACCTGTTGATTCTAATCAGAAGTCCGGATATACAGAGTCTGAATTTTAGATGAATAAAACGTCCAGCAAAATTCCATCAAAAAGCCTATTGCCGACCAACAAGTTAATGGCCATGGTGAAGGTATACAGCAAGGCAAAAGGGCATCAACACACATGCCTCCCAGGGATCCTCTGTGCCATGTCCCAATAGTCACCCCGCCTTGCCCAATCAGAACTATAGATGCGGAGACTCCAACTGAATTGCGAGTATACACACACGTAAGTTTGTGTGCTGACAGATGCTAAAATAAAACTGTACATTTATAAGTATTATGATCATTATCATAGTATCTGACACCCATAAAAAAATGCAGGAACCAGATCTCCCGGAACATCTGATACCACGCATCGGTCAAGAGTTCAAGACTTCTAAAGAAGTCTATGAATTCTACAACACATATGCCAGACACACAGGGTTTGGCATCAAGAAATCGCAGCACAACGGGAAAGCGCGGTATCTTAGATGCGTGCGAGACGGTGCATACAAGCCATCTGTGCTGACGGTGACCGTCAGCGAGATAAACTCAGCGCAAAAACTGGTTGCAAGGCATTGGTAAGATTTATGGAAAGGAATGATGGTACCTGTGTCCTAAAGAGATTTCAGCATGGTCACAACCACCCCTACTTTTGAGCCCATCGATGTTGGTGTACATGCACTCACACAAGAAGGTGGACTCAACCCTGATGGACTATGTAAAAGATCTCCAGTCCAGCAATGTCAAGCATGTGAACATAATGGGCCTCCTGTCTAAAATGCATAATGGGAGATCCAACCTGCCCTTCCATGACAAAGATATACTGAACATGTAAGTGGACGTTCACAACACACCTGGGTTTTCCGGAATAAACCCTATTAAAAAGGAAAAAACAAGTGTCTATACTAAAATAAAAATCACTATTTTTTTGCAGGAAAGCAGCGTTTGCACGTGAAGAGTCCAAAGGAGCAGTCCCAAAAATGTTCCAATTCTTTGAGGAAATGGAGGCTCAAAATGAAAACTTCTTTTATGATGTACAAGTTGATGAGGAGGACAGGATAAAGAATATCTTTTGGGCAAATGCAAGTTGCAGAGCAGCATATGCAGATTTTGGTGACTGCGTAACCTTTGATACAACATACAAAACTAACAAACACCACATGCCACTAGCAGTGTTTGTTGGGGTGAACAATCACCTGCAATCATGTATTTTTGCTCTTACGCTGATGGGTGATGAGGACGAAGACTCATTCAAGTGGGTAGTCAGCACATTCTTGAGGTGCATGAGAGGCAAGCAGCCTATGGTTATACTAACAGGTTTGTGCTTTCCCACGTCAATAAAAAAAGAATGCATTGTGTTCCCATTCTAAAAATAAAAAACAAACTGTATGCAGATCAGTGCCCAACAATGGCGAAGCCGATACCCAAGATATTGGAGCGTTCTCTGCATAAGTGGTGCAGGTGGCACATAATGAGAAAGCATAAAGTTCCTTTGAAAGAACTTTACACATTGTTCCCTGACCTGAAAGAACAACTTGCTGCAGTCCTTAACCATCCATTAATGCCATCAGAATTTGAAGCTGCTGGCGCGAGTTGGTTGAGAAGTATGGCCTCCATGATGTCAACGTGATGCTAAATTTGTGGGATGAAAGAAAATCTTGGGTATCTGCCTATTGGAAGGAAGTATTCTGTGCTCGAATGACATCAACTCAAAGAAGCGAGAGCATGAACCATGTACTGAAGAAGGGGTTTGTAAAAGAACATCAAGACCTGCATATTTTTGTCCAACAGGTTAACAACTGCATCCAAACCAGGCATATGGCAGAGACTGCAGAGACATTGGCTTCAATGGTATGTTTTAATTTACCTTCCTTTTTTTCTACCCATGAGATGGTTCACACTAGGTACAATAAAAAAACTGTGCGGTTCACATAAACTACTCTGTGAGGTTCGAAGAAGCTATCATTTTAATAATTGGGAGTTCATGTATCCTACTGTTGGAAGTTACTATTTTGTAAAATTGGGAGTTCATTTATTGTATTTTAGGTAATTCTTTATTTAGAAACTGGGAGTTCATATAATCTGCTGTGTGTAGGTTTGGATCATGTATTCAGGATGGTTAATCCTGTACTAACTTTTATTGAAAATGAGCAAAAGGAACGGAAGCCAGTGACTCGTTATGGCTTTGAGGCACAACTACTTGTTGAATACACCCGAAATGTGTACTCTGTGTTTCGGGAACACTTATATCACAGCACAGCGTTTCGCATCAAGTAATCGCATGAGGACCCTAGGAATTACCTTGTGCATCACTACAACCAAAGCAGAGAGTTTGCTTGGTCGAGACATGAGTTTCATGTGACAGCAGATGAAGAAGAAGGCGATTTCCGATGCGAGTGCAAGCTCTAGGAGCACACGGGTACACATTCTTTGTCATTATCCTTGGTTGATGTAAATGTTTAAACCCAAAAAACAATCTGCTATCCTTTATTTAAGAAAAAAAAGCCTTTGGATTGAAGTATTGAAAAAGGATTTCATGTTATGTTTTTTGCCGAGTTATTCCTGATGGGAATTAGGAAGTTCACTGCCTGTATAGTTAGGAGTTTACATGTTTATTATGCTGTAAGTTCCACCTCTGTTTTTTTTGCGCTTGAAAGTTGAAAACTAATAATTTTACTCATGTTTGTAGGTTTGTTCTGCCAGCACGTCATAGCAGTGTTTGAGCACATAAGGCTGGACAAAGTACCAAATTTTTATGTGCTACAGAGATACACAAAGAACCCAGTAACAGGACCAGAGTTCTACCACAAAGATTTTGTAAGACAAGAAGAGAGCGGGAACACACTTCACTACAGGCGAACGATCCTGTACAATGTGGCCATAAAGTTGGTTTCCAAAGGTTGCTCTTCAGACCATATGTTTGACGCTGTGCTGGCTGCTTTCAAAGAGGTGAAGTCGCGTCTGGACAATGCCAGCATGGATACAAACAATGAAACAATTCACTCGTCGCATGAAGATGGCGCTACAAGATCGTCTGGATATGCACATAAAGATGTGACCTCAGGTCTGCGCAATGCAGCAATGGATGAGAACGATGCAACTGAATAACTGGTTATGGCGACATACCATATACAGGAGACAATGGTTGTGGTGACATACCATATGGAGAAGACGCTGCTACTGCTGCTCGTTATGCTCATATCCTGGCACCGCTGAAATCAAATACTAAAGGAAGCAAAAGTGGCAGCAAGAGTGGCAGCAAGAGTGGCAGCAAGAGTGCCAAGGGTGGTGCTGAAGTGAAAACAGATAAAAGAAAAAAATCTGAACCTACACGTCCAGAACCAGAGCTTGATGAAAATGGTAATCCTAAAGGTCAGAGACTGTGCAGTGGCTGCAACACAATTTCAGGGCACAACCGCAGGACATGTGAAAGGAGGAAGCTTGAGAAGCAGCTAATTGAGGAGCATCAAAAGTTGCATGGGACTGACAGCAATCCGCGTAATTTGAAGGTGTCAATCACAAACTTGCTTGCAAAACAGTCCTTCAAGAAAAATGATGAAGAAGAATTGATCGATACTGATGAAGATGAGGACTCTAGGAACGAGACAGAAGAAGATAACCTGGACACACAAGAATCGGAGCAAGATGATGGCGACGAAGGGAACCAAGATGATGATGACGCAGAAGAGCTTAGTGAAGACAACACATTGCAAGATCGTATCAACCATGCAACTGAGAAAAATGTTACAGATGCAGCTATTCCAGAGGGGGAGGGTCAACCGAAATTCAGCCTATGCAATGAGAAAAAATGGCATAATTCGAGGACTTGCCCCAAGAAGCTGGAGATCCTCCAACAGCAACTTTTAGCACGTCAGGTGGATGGGGGCAATAAAGAGGAGCGACAAGGAAAAAGGGTATGGGGAAATTGTGGAAAAATAAGAGGGCACAATGCCAGAACATGCAAAAGGTTGCAGCTGCAGGAAGAGCTGAGACGGACCTTGGAGTCACAACAAAACGCTGCTGCCACCAACACAAAAAAGCAGCGCGACACGACTGGTCGCAGAGATGACACACAATCAACAACACAGCCAAGAAGGAGTACCAGGCTGCAAAAAGCATAGTGAAAAAATAGAAACAAAAAATATAGTACCAAGTTTACATTGTAGTGGAATTTTGAATTGATAGATTGTATGCATACTAGCACAAAAATGAATGAAAAAACATACATACATAGAGTTACTGTCTTTTTGCATTAATAACAGAAAAAAGATTTTGCTTCCGATATTTGATTGAAATAATGTGTAATGTTCATAATCACAAAAAATTAGTGTGGAATGAAAATTCTTGTGGAATTCACATTCTGCAAAAAGAGTTCGGCCTTACAAATGCGGGAAGTTCACACAGATTATACCCGGAAGTTCATTTACAGACTGTCGCGTAGAAATTAAACAAAAAAAAATGATGAGTTAATTATATGCAAAAGTTTGACTACTTTTAATGTTTCTAAAAAATCCAAACCAGGTGCGGCCCACCTGGCACGTCTTTCCGAACCCTAACCCAACAGTAGCCCCACGCGGCCCCCAGCCACCAAATAAAATCAGGGGCTCCCCCCCCCACCCCGTCCCCGATCCGGACAAAACCACCTCGACTTCACCACCACCCCCAACCTGGTCGGTGCGAGCTATCGACTTCGGCAGCCGCCGCGAGGGAGCCCGCGTCGGAGGCGTAGTCCCTGGTCCAGCGAACCCTTTCGATGGCCGCGTGCCCCACCATCGCTCGCCGGCGCCGCACAGCAGGGGGCGCCTTCGCCTGGAACCCCAAAGTGGTACGGTACCGTCTCTGCCTCCCGCCTCCGCCTCTAGATACCTTGTTCATTTGGCATATCAGATAAGTTAGATGCTGAGTTAGCCTGGGACACACACTGAATGTTTCATGAGAGTTGGATGTTGTGGATGTTCGTCGAAACTTCACCTCATGATGCTTATAGGTTCACTTGCATGTATTTCGCCATGTTTTCTTGACAGTAAGGTCTTTCTTGCACCTTGCAGATCTCGCTGCCTGTCAGCACATTCCTACACCAAAGCTGCTTCTCCCAGGTGAACAGGTGGACTCATCCTGGATACCAAGTGTGACAGAGTCGACCTGCTCACAGGAGACAATGGGAGGGAAACATTTGTTCAAGATTGAGGGTACAGCTTGTACAGCGACCTTGGCGTCGGCGAGTTCATCAAGTCCGCCAGTTTCGACATCGGTGGACACCAATGGTGCCTCAAGTTCTACCCCAACGGTTACACAGAGGAAGAGGCAGAGGACAACTGGGTTTCAGTTTTCATCTCGCACAGTTCAAAGAATAACGACGTGAAGGCACTCCTCGATATTTGCCTAATCCACCATACCATGACGGAATTCTTATGGTTAGACTACGCTGATAAACACAAGCAGATGGTGGAGTTTTGCGATGAAACACAGGACCGGGGTTATGATAGATTTGAGAAAAAAGATGACGTCGGATGATGACGTGAAACACACGTTCGTTGGGAGACCCCAAGAGGAAGGTATGATGTAGTCAGCAGCAGGTTTTCCCTCAGAAAGAAACCAAGGTTATCGAACCAGTAGGAGTAGCAACTCTTCAGAAGGTTGTCAACGGCGCCAGAAAAATAGCTGTCGCAGTGAGTCTAGACTGTTGACGTGGAATCTGCACACAACACAATCAAACTACTTTGCCCCAACGAAATAGTGAAGTTGTCAATCTCACTGGCTTGCTGTAAACAAAGGATTAAACGTATGGTGTGGGAAATGAGTATTAAATTGCAGAGTATGAAAAAGGAACAGTTTGCAGTTTGTGGTTGTTTAATCAATGTAAAAGAATGGACCGGGGTCCACAGTTCACTAGTGGTGTCTCTCCATAAAAGATAACTAACACATATGTCCGTGGACATAGCATTGTTGGGTCACTGTCCCAGGTTAAACGGAGACATGAACCCACTATCTAGCGTAAATACTCTCTCTTGGAGTTACAAGCATCTACTTGGCCAAAGCATCTACTTGGCCAAAGCATCTACGAGTAACGGAAAGCATGCAAGATCTTAAATAACATATAAGATAGATTGATAATCAACTTGACATAATATTCAATATTCATCGGATCCCAGCAAACACAACATGTAGCATTACAATAATATGATCTTGATCATGTAGGGCAGCTCACAAGATCTAAACATGATGGCACAAAGTGGAGAGACAACCATCTAGCTACTGCTGTGGACCCGTAATCCAAGGATGAACTACTCACGCATCACTCCGGAGGCAGGCATGGCGATGTAGAAGCCTCCGGTGACGATTTCCCTCTCCGGCAGGGTGCCGAGAAGAGGTTCTGAACCTCTCCCGAGCTAGGGTTGACGACGGCGACGTCTCTGGAACTTTTCGTGGATTTTTACTCAGGTACTTAGGGTTTTCGCGTCGGGGGGAATAAGTAGGCGAAAGGGCGGCGGCTGCGGACCCCCGAGGGGCCCACACCACCCCAGGGCGTGGCAGAAGGGGGGCCCGCGCCCTGGTGGCGTGTGGCCTCCTGGTGGCCCTCCTCTGCTGCTCCTTCGCTCCGTCAGGCGTGTTCTGGAAAAATAGGCACCCCTGTGTAGTTTCGTCCAATTCCGAGAATATTTCCAGACTAGGTTTTCTGGAATACAAAAACAGCAGAAAACAGGAACTGGCACTTCGGCATCTTGTTAATAGGTTAGTCCCAAAAAATGTATAAAAGTGATATAAAGTAGATGCAAAACATGTAGCAATTGGTATAAAACAAGCATGGAACATCAAAAATTATAGATACGTTTGAGACGTATCAGCATCCCCAAGCTTAGTTCCTACTCGTCCTCGAGTAGGTAAACGATAAAAACAAGATAATTTTTTAGGTGACATGCTACTATCATAATCTTGATCATATAATATTGCAAGGCACATGTAAATGAATGAAGTGATCCAAGTCAATGGTCTATAATTTGCTATCAAATAGATAATGAGTAAACAATGAATCACACAAGCTAAACGTTTTCATGAATAGTACTTTCGAGACAAGCATCAAACAATTTTGCATAAGTGTTAACTCATAAAGCAATAGTTTCTAACAAAAGGTATTTCTACCAGCAAGGCAGATCATCCCTCTTTCTCTTTGGTTTACACACATTCAGGTATTTCACTGTTTGTCATTGCTTACTGATGAATCAGGGCAAAAGTGTGAAGAGAATTAATTGGTTAAAGTTGTAATTAATTGGGACTGGGCACCCCGTTGCCAGCTCTTTTTGCAAGTTATTGGATAAGCGGATATATATGCCACTAGTCCAGGTGTAAAAGTCCACTCGACAAATAGAATAAAGAATAACCACACTAATTCCTCATGAGCTAGTAAACATTGACACAAAAAGGGAATAATAACATTTTGAATAATTTAAAGGTAGCACATGAAAAATTTACTTGGAGTGGCAAGGAAATACCACATATAGGTAGTTATGGTGGACACAAATGGCATGGATTTTGGCTCAATGATTTGGATGCACGAGAAGCATTCCCTCTCAGTACAGAGTTTAGGCTAGCAAGGTTATGTAAGCAAACAAGAATATCAACCCGTACACCAAGTTTTATATGACAAACATATTGCAAACGTTATAAGACTTCATACCGTCTTCCTTGTTAACCAAACCCTGTTATTAGAAAATATCTAGACCTTAGAGGTACCACTGATGCAAACCAAATTTTCAACTAGCTTTACGGTAGTTCTTCACTAATAGGCTTAACTCATGTGATGCACAATTTAATCATGATCTACTTGTTAACTCAAAACAATTGACAAGCATCAAGTTATCCATTTTAGTGATCTACAAGATTAAGCAAGTTTTTCCTTATACCAATTACCACATGCAACATTTTCTGAACCAACCAAACACCAATCAATTTATTTCATCAACTCTCCAAACAAATATAAGTGAAGCAAGAGAGTACTTTCTACAAAAGAAAGCTAATAGCTCTGACAAGAGATACATCAAAACAAGAGCTAAAAGCTGAACAGCGCTAGATAGGAATACTCAACAAATATAAGTGAAGAATAGGAGTATTCTCATGAAAAAGCGGAGCGTGTCTCTCTCCCAATCAAGAAATGCTAGGGTCCAGTCAAGCTTTATTGAAAATAAAAATGCGATACTGAAAATTAAAAGCACACAGACGCTCCAAGAAAAGCACATATGATGTGAAAGAATTAAAATATAGTTTCACTAGAGATGACCTGATAATTTTGACGATGAAGAAGATGCTTGAGTCTTCTTGAAATATGCTGGGGAGATCCATGGGAGCCTCCCCAAGCTTAAGCTCTTCACTCTTCTTGATCCTATTATATCATCCTTCTCTCTTGACCCTTGAAAACTTCCGTCACACCAAACTCAAAGTAGATCTCATTAGAGGGTTAGTGCATAATCAAAAATTCACATGTTCTGTAAAGACGCAATATGATTTGTTACTTTAAACATTAGCTACAGCCACTGATGTTATGTGAAGCTCTTCCACCCAAAAAAGAATTTCACTCAACACTAGTAAAAGAGAGAATGCGAAAAATAAAAAGGCATAATCTGTCTAAAACAGAACAGTCCGCAAAGACGAATTTTTTCGAGGTACTTACGACGCTCAGATCGAGAAACTCTGAACTAATGAAAGTTTCAGACATTCATAAAGATTACGCGCAAAAATTTTCAGATTTTTTTAACAATCTGGTGATTTTAGGAATTTCGTACAGTGAACAGCAAAAATCTGTTTCTGCGCAGCAAT
This sequence comes from Poa pratensis, assembly GCA_947311845.1. Classification (NCBI taxonomy): domain Eukaryota; kingdom Viridiplantae; phylum Streptophyta; class Magnoliopsida; order Poales; family Poaceae; genus Poa; species Poa pratensis. The sequence goes on along the minus strand of CAMZMU010000066.1, from coordinate 41,333,516 downwards.
CAAAATTAAGCATCATCTTATAATTAGAGGCTACTCTTGGCACAACAATGCGAGAAAATAAAGATACAAAGGAGTTGCTACAGAGGTAAACAAACTCCTTGACTCAATAAAAGAAAAATTGCAGAAAAATAAAATGGGTTGCCTCCCATAATCGTTTTTCTTTAACGCCTTTTAGCTAGGCACAAAGCATGCATCAAGTATTACCAAAGACATTGAAATCTCCTAACCTTTCGGTGGGATCGTCCTTCTTAATTGGGAAGAAGAACCTTCGATTAATAGGGGTATTGAATTTCATAAACCCATACTTTGCATTAATAAATACTCCATTGTTCTTTAAAAAGGGTCTTCCAAGGACAATATTACCAGGAGATTTTGCAAGAATCATAAAATTAACAGGGACAGTCTTATTCTGAATAGTAACCTTAACATCGTTAATAATCCCTATACTTTTTATGATTGTTCCATCCGCATGAAAATGAAAAACAGGGTAACTAACCATATTATCATATTTTAATAAATCATAAACCATTTTTGGCATGATGGACATTGTAGAACCAAGATCACAGTAAGCACGGAACTTTTCATTACCAATACTAATCTCAATGAATGGTTCCCAATCATTTTTTAACTCGACTAAAGGTTGTGCTTTAGGATTATGGCTCAGAGTTAAATCATCAATTGACTTTTCTATTTTATCTAGCTTAGAGAATATCCCAGTTTCATCCACTAGTGGAAAAATTGCCAAACCACTCAAAATATTATGAGCTTTCATTGAATCAATCTCAGAAAAGGTTTCCCCTACCATGGTATCTAGAGCAAGTTGATAAACAGAAAATAAACCATGGTAGAAATTTTTTATAAGAACTCTCAAGTCCATCTTAGGTTGCACCTTCTTGTGCAATTCCAAAATTCTCGCCCAGGCATTCCTAAAGGATTCCCCACCTTCCTGCCTAAAAGTAATAATTTCTCCCACAGGTGGCACTACGGAAAAAGGAGCAGAGCTAGACATGACGACTAACAGAAAACAAAACTGAAAATAAACTAAATGCAAGTAACTAATTTTTTTGTGTTTTTGATAATTGAAAGCAAACAAGATAAAATAAAATAAACTAAGCAAGACAAAAACAAAGTAAAGAGATTGGAAGCGTGAAACTCCCCTTGCAGAAGACTGCTGTCTCCCCGGCAACGGCGCCAGAAAAATAGCTTGATGACGTGAAACACACGTTCGTTGGGAGACCCCAAGAGGAAGGTATGATGTAGTCAGCAGCAAGTTTTCCCTCAGAAAGAAACCAAGGTTATCGAACCAGTAGGAGCAGCAACTCTTCAGAAGGTTGTCAACGGCGCCAGAAAAATAGCTGTCGCAGGGAGTCTGGACTATTGACGTGGAATCTGCACACAACACAATCAAACTACTTTGCCACAACGAAACAGTGAGGTTGTCAATCTCACTGGCTTGCTGTAAACAAAGGATTAAACGTATGGTGTGGAAAATGAGTATTAAATTGCAGAGAATGAAAAAGGAACAGTTTGCAGTTTGTGGTTGTTTAATCAGTGCAAAAGAATGGACCGGGGTCCACAGTTCACTAGTGGTGTCTCTCCATAAAAGATAACTAACATGTTGGGTGAACAAATTACAGCTGGGCAATTGACGAATAGTGAGCGCATGACAATGCATATACATGACATGTTGACTACTATGATATTTAATTGGGCATTACGACATAATACATAGATCGTTATCAAACAGCATCTATGACTAATAATCCACCACCGGGTTGTCTTCCGAGTCCCCCGTTGGTATTAAGTTGCAAGCAACGGATAATTGCATTAAGTAAAGCGCGTAATGTAAACAAACACATATGTCCGTGGACATATCATTGTTGGGTTATCCCTAGTGGCAACAGCACATACACAACCTTAGAACTTTCTGTCACTGTCCCAGGTTAAACGGAGACATGAACCCACTATCTAGCATAAATACTCTCTCTTGGAGTTACAAGCATTTACTTGGCCAAAGCATCTACGAGTAACGGAAAGCATGCAAGATCTTAAATAACATATAAGATAGATTGATAATCAACTTGACATAATATTCAATATTCATCGGATCCCAGCAAACACAACATGTAGCATTACAATAATATGATCTTGATCATGTAGGGCAGCTCACAAGATCTAAACATGATGGCACAAAGTGGAGAGACAACCATCTAGTGATAACCCACAAGTATAGGGGATCGCGTGTAGCCTTTTCGATAAGTAAGAGTGTCGAACCCAACGAGGAGCTAAAGGTAGGATAAGTATTCTCTCAAGTTCTATCAACCACTGATACAACTCTACGCACACTAAACGTTTGCATTATCTAGAAAATAAAACTACGGTAGCAATACGGGTATGAGAGGTAGTTTTGCAAGATAATAAATACAAGAAAGTAAATGTTAGTGCTGCAGCAATAAAATACACTAAGTAACCATATACTAACAGTACCATGAGTGTGGAAAAGTGGTGGTAATTGTGGTGGCTTTGTCCAAGATTAATTAGTGAAGGTACTTGGTTCATTGTCTTCGATGCAGTTTTCTATGTGGGAGAGGCTAAATATACATGCACTCCACTACTTGGGATTACAAGTACTATATGATTGGATTGTTAGAAGCATCCGCAAATACTAACAATGCATTAAGGTTTCCCCAACCATAGCCTTAAGTTCAAGGTCCTCTTACTCCCATACGTGCAACTAATCGGTTCGCGTTCTCAGGTTTCTGTCACTCCGGCAGAACTTCCCCCGCTTCGTTACAAATACTACCAACCCTAGGGTGTTTGATCCATGCGCGCACAAATATAATGGACACCAAAGGACAGCACCATATAGACATACAACTCTAATGAACCTCATGCATTCAATTAAGCAATCAAAAGACAAATAAACTACGGAAACATGATGTAAATCATAGGATAAATATTATAGCATCAAACACCATGTTTACATAGGACGGTACAGAGGTTTGTGGGAGGATGAACCACTGAATACAAGGAGGAGATGGTGATGGAGATGGCGGTGAAGACGGCGGAGAGGGCAGCGCGGCGGCGCAGGGCGGCGGCGGCGCCGGCGGTGCGGGGAACTCCTTTCCCCGCCGCCGGCAAGCTTGGGGAGCGCCGCCCCTTAGCCTCCCTCCTTCATGGCTTCTTGGGAGCCCTCCCCCATGGAGATGGGATCCATGGGGGAGGCAAAAACGTGGCTTTTGGTGGCTGAAATTCGTGGGTGGAGGAGTCCTCCACGAATTAGGTTTCCTCCCTTTATATATCTTCTCGGATTTCCGTCACCCCTTTTAGGGTTCCACCAAAACGGGCCTACAGGCCGCGTCCGAACTCCGATTGGGCTGATCTCGGGCTTAAAATCTTCGTATGGAAAATTGTGACAACTTTCGTAACAGCCAGGTCTCCATATAACGTCATCTTCGAGGGTCAAACTGGCAATTTCGTAAAAAGTTCTCAGACAGATTTCAGGAAAGTCCCAATTCGACTCCAACAAGGTTTCCTCTTGTATTCTTGATAATTTCTACACATCAAAGAGTAAAACAAGAACATTGTGCACTTTTGCAACTATTAGTAGGTTAGTCCAAATAAATAATAAACTTAATATAAAACAAGTGCTAAAAGCATAAAAATGGCATGAAACAATCAAAAATTATAGATACGTTTTGGACGTATCAACATCCCCAAGCTTAATTCCTGCTCGTCCTCGAGTAGGTAAATGATAACAAAATAATTTTTGATTGTAAATGCTATGATCAGGTCTTTAACAATTGCATGATGTATGGATAATAAAACTTAGCAATCATGTTTCCTAATGAAAAGTATCAACGAACTAAGAGCTTATAACATGAAATTTATAAACATCAACAAGATTGTAATGACCATAATAAAGCATGATAGAGTGGTATCTCGCTTGCCCTTAATTGTGGAGCAAAACATAAATGCCAAGGCACCTCTGAAGTTCAAGTGAAGACTAGATATAGAGATATCAAAGATAAAAGCATCATGGTTATACCTCAATTAATCGTATTCTGGGACAAGCACATTACACTAAGAACGACAGCTATGCTCTCGAAGAAGTGCTCAAAGAAAGGATGGTGACTCAACATAAAAATAAAAGATTGGCCCTTCGCAGAGGGAAGCAGGGATTAACACGTGCTAGAGCTTTTTGTTTTAAAAACAGAGGTAAAAATGTTTTGAGAGGTGTTTGTTAATTGTCAACGAATGGTAGCGGGTGAGAACAGTATTCTACCTGTCAAACGGACTTTTAAGAGCGGCTCCCATGAAGGACGTTATTTCTACCAGCAAGGCAGATCATCCCTCTTTCTCTTTGGTTTACACACATTCAGGTATTTCACTGTTTGTCATTGCTTACTGATGAATCAGGGCAAAAGTGTGAAGAGAATTAATTGGTTAAAGTTGTAATTAATTGGGACTGGGCACCCCGTTGCCAGCTCTTTTTGCAAGTTATTGGATAAGCGGATGTATATGCCACTAGTCCAGGTGTAAAAGTCCATTTGACAAATAGAATAAAGAATAACCACACTAATTCCTCATGAGCTAGTAAACATTGACACAAAAAGAGAAATATTTTGAAGGTTTTAAAGGTAGCACATGCAAATTTACTTGGAATGGCTTGAAATACCATGCATAGGAATTTTTTGGTGGACTCTTTGGGATAACTTGGTTTTAAGGATTTGGATGCACGAGCAGCATTCCCGCTCAGTACAAGTGAAGGCTAGCAATAGACTGGGAAGCGACAACCACGAGAGCGATAACGGTCATAATCATGCTTGCGACAAAATAAAATTAACGGAGGCATAAAAACGATACTAAAACTCTGAGGCAAAATAGATCATCAAGGCTTAATTGACTTTTATTTTTCAGTCATAACATGTGTGAGCATGTGCCAAGTCGATTCAAGTGAATTATTCAGAGGAGGATACCACAATACCATACCATCTTATGAACAGGACAATGCATGTTGATATCAAAATAACATAATATGCACTATTAGCTAGTTGAGACTAACCATAAGAAAACATAAACTACTAAACAGTATTATTCACACATCATTTTTAAGTTTCAACAAGTAATCCATTAACCAAGTAAACATTGAAAACAGAGGATAAATAAAATATGTGACGATCCACTTATTAATGTAACTGGTGTTTGATGCTAAGATAAATAGATAATAAAATACAGCCGCTTCAAGTTTAGTTAAGTTCCTATGTTGCTCAAAAAACAAAGTTTAAAGGTTTGCAAACCGTGGGGTTATTGATGAAGAGGGATGCGGGGACATCCCCAAGCTTATGACTTTGGTAATTCTTCAATATTCCATAGTTTGGTGTTCCTTCATTCTCTGTGAAAAAACTTCAACACAAAAACTTTCCCATTCTTTTCTGCGGTTAGACATTAGTACAATAGATAATATTTCCCAAGTGCTACTATTAAACCAAATAAAATTTTGTTTTTAAGTTACAGAAAGGTTGCTTAAATGGCCAACTTATAAATGAAAGGTAAGAACCATTAAAAATCAAATGAAAACGAAAAGAGGCCACTCTTGCAACAAAAGTCAGAATCTGTCCAGAAAAACAGCAGCTGGAAAACGCAATTTTTAGGTGCACTTAAACATGCCCGAAATTTTAGCCAATTTTTGTACATGCAGAGGATTAGGTGCTACAACATCAGTAATTTTTTCGTGATTTTTAGAGCTTCCAGTAAAATATGAAAAATCGCGCAATAAGCAGTAGATACCGAAAACAGAAAATCACTTTTTACATATGTATCAACTAAGCTAAATGGATAAAACTTGGTACTTTATTTTTGATAAACTAAGAAACCAGAGGCTAAGCAAGACCTAAACATGCTAGCTACAGCAAGGAAAACTCTAAATAAAAATCAAAAGTAAAACCCAAATAAAATTAAAATAAAGAACCAAACAAAGAAGCAAAACAAAAGAAAATATTTTTGTTATTTTGAATTTATAAGTGAAAGTAAAGAAGCAATCGAAACCAAATAAGGAGCCTAATAAAACTAAAGAAGGTAAAACCAAGACATATAAAAAATTATAATACAAGTTAAGACAATACATATCATGTGGACGGGTAATATAGAGTATGAACGAGACAACCTCATGTTAGTTGATGAATAGGGGGATGACTCGGGCATCCCCAAGCTTAGATGATTGTATCTTCTTGAATATGTTCTTGGGATGCACCTACACATCCCCAAGCTTGAGCTCTTGCGTCTTCTTATTCATCTCATATCACCATATTGATTAGATCTTATAAGCTACATCCACATAAAACTTCACAAAACTCATTAGTAGGGTTAGTACTCATTAAATAAAATCCACTCATGTTCAAGCATTGACAAGTTTTATAATTTTTACTCAACATTAGCCACTGTATATACTAAGGTGTTCATGATTTCCGTTGTCCGTCGAAAAACTAATGAAACTAACAACACCAAGTACAATATTGAATAAACAAAGAAATCTGTCAAAACTGAACAGTCCGTAAAGATGGCATTCAACGAGATAGTTAAGTAGCTCAAATCGAAAAACTTTAGTCTAATGAAAGAAAGATAATAATCTCAGGTTTATGCACAAAAATTTTCAAGTCAAAATACTATTCTGAGATTTATCACGATTTTATTTACAGAGAAGCACAAAATCTGTCTAAACAGAACAGTCAGTAAAGATCGAATTTTTCGACCTATCTACGTACCTTAAATCAGAAAAAGTTAGTCTAATGAAAGAAAGCTAATAAGCATCACTTTGCACTCAAGAAATTTCAGATCAAGATCACGTTCTGGTGATTTTAAACATTTAATACGGTGGAGCACAGAAAATCTGTTTCTGGACAGCAAAGTAAAACTATCAACTTTCAATTAACTAAGACTATAATTAGCATTTTATTTTTATGTACAGAGGTATATACACAATATTTACAATATTTACATGTTTTTAATGAAAAGCTTCCATGGAAAGATTTGTTTTGGTTTCATAGGCATGAACACAAGTGTTCAAGGTCGACCCCCATTTAACCATTACTCATCTTTCCAATCACTTTTCTTTTTGAAAACGTTTTTAGATAACAACTACACCTAATTTTTTTTGTAATTCGCATTCCCTATCCATAGTAAGATAAAGAACAACTTAATACTGAAAATAAAAACTACTTAGAGATAAAGCAAACAAGTGCACACAAGAACATTAACCTACGCTATGGCTCCCCGGCAACGGCGCCAGAAAAGGTCTTGATAACCCACAAGTATAGGGGATCGCGTGTAGCCTTTTCGATAAGTAAGAGTGTCGAACCCAACGAGGAGCTAAAGGTAGGATAAGTATTCTCTCAAGTTCTATCAACCACTGATACAACTCTACGCACACTAAACGTTTGCATTATCTAGAAATAAAACTACGGTAGCAATACGGGTATGAGAGGTAGTTTTGCAAGATAATAAATACAAGAAAGTAAATGTTAGTGCTGCAGCAATAAAATACACTAAGTAACCATATACTAACAGTACCATGAGTGTGGAAAAGTGGTGGTAATTGTGGTGGCTTTGTCCAAGATTAATTAGTGAAGGTACTTGGTTCATTGTCTTCGATGCAGTTTTCTATGTGGGAGAGGCTAAATATACATGCACTCCACTACTTGGGATTACAAGTACTATATGATTGGATTGTTAGAAAGCATCCGCAAATACTAACAATGCATTAAGGTTTCCCCAACCATAGCCTTAAGTTCAAGGTCCTCTTACTCCCATACGTGCAACTAATCGGTTCGCGTTCTCAGGTTTCTGTCACTCCGGCAGAACTTCCCCCGCTTCGTTACAAATACTACCAACCCTAGGGTGTTTGATCCATGCGCGCACAAATATAATGGACACCAAAGGACAGCACCATATAGACATACAACTCTAATGAACCTCATGCATTCAATTAAGCAATCAAAAGACAAATAAACTACGGAAACATGATGTAAATCATAGGATAAATATTATAGCATCAAACACCATGTTTACATAGGACGGTACAGAGGTTTGTGGGAGGATGAACCACTGAATACAAGGAGGAGATGGTGATGGAGATGGCGGTGAAGACGGCGGAGAGGGCAGCGCGGCGGCGCAGGGCGCGGCGGCGCCGGCGGTGCGGGGAACTCCTTTCCCCGCCGCCGGCAAGCTTGGGGAGCGCCGCCCCTTAGCCTCCCTCCTTCATGGCTTCTTGGGAGCCCTCCCCCATGGAGATGGGATCCATGGGGGAGGCAAAAACGTGGCTTTTGGTGGCTGAAATTCGTGGGTGGAGGAGTCCTCCACGAATTAGGTTTCCTCCCTTTATATATCTTCTCGGATTTCCGTCACCCCCTTTTAGGGTTCCACCAAAACGGGCCTACAGGCCGCGTCCGAACTCCGATTGGGCTGATCTCGGGCTTAAAATCTTCGTATGGAAAATTGTGACAACTTTCGTAACAGCCAGGTCTCCATATAACGTCATCTTCGAGGGTCAAACTGGCAATCTTCGTAAAAAGTTCTCAGACAGATTTCAGGAAAGTCCCAATTCGACTCCAACAAGGTTTCCTCTTGTATTCTTGATAATTTCTACACATCAAAGAGTAAAACAAGAACATTGTGCACTTTTGCAACTATTAGTAGGTTAGTCCAAATAAATAATAAACTTAATATAAAACAAGTGCTAAAAGCATAAAAATGGCATGAAACAATCAAAAATTATAGATACGTTTTGGACGTATCATCTAGCTACTGCTATGGACCCGTAGTCCAAGGATGAACTACTCACGCATCACTCCGGAGGCAGGCATGGCGATGTAGAAGCCTCCGGTGACGATTCCCCTCTCCGGCAGGGTGCCGGGAAGAGGTTCTGAACCTCTCCCGAGCTAGGGTTGACGACGGCGGCGTCTCTGGAACTTTTCGTGGATATTTGCTCAGGTACTTAGGGTTTTCGCGTCGGGGGGAATAAGTAGGCGAAAGGGCGGCGGCTGCGGACCCCCGAGGGGCCCACACCACCCCAGGGCGCGGCAGAAGTGGGGCCCGCGCCCTGGTGGCGTGTGGCCTCCTGGTGGCCCTCCTCTGCTGCTCCTTCGCTCCGTCAGGCGTGTTCTGGAAAAATAGGCACCCCCGTGTAGTTTCGTCCAATTCCGAGAATATTTCCAGACTAGCTTTTCTGGAATACAAAAACAGCAGAAAACAGGAACTGGCACTTCGGCATCTTGTTAATAGGTTAGTCCCAAAAAATGTATAAAAGTGATATAAAGTAGATGCAAAACATGTAGCAATTGGTATAAAACAAGCATGGAACATCAAAAATTATAGATACGTTTGAGACGTATCATCGGATGGTACCTTGTGGACGACACCCTTGTCATTGAGTGCAATCTTCTTGTTATCAAGTTCAAGGAGGCTGAGATGAAATCTATAGTCCAAGTTCAACCGTCAGATTTGCTTGATAATCTTGGTGATTTGCTAGATACACAAGATGAAGCTGACTTGTCTTTTGAGGTCAAGGGGGAGGTATTTCGAGCACACAAGCTAATTCTCGCTATGCGGCCACCCGTCTTCAAGGCAGTGTTGTACGGGCCGATGAGGAACAAGTCTAGCGGGAATGTAAAAATAGAAGATATGGAGTCGGCTGCTTTCAAAGCGCTCCTTCACTTCATCTACAAGGATTCGTTGCCCCCAATGGATGACCTCAATGATGATGAGAACAGAGATATGATTAAGCATCTACTTGTTGCTGCAGATAGGTATGGCATGGGAGAATAAAGCTGATGTGCGAGTGCAAACTTTCTGAGAGTCTTCATGCCAAGACAATGGCAAGCACGCTGGCTCTAGCTGATCAGCATCATTGCAGCCAGCTAAAAAATGCTTGCATTGAGTTTCTGAACTCTTCGAAGAGAATGGATGATGTGGTTGAAAGTGAAGGATATGACCACCTCAAGAGGGCATGCCCCACAATCTTTGCTGAAATATGGGAGAGAGCAGCCAAGAATCGCAAAAAATAGTACGCATATGGACTTATTTGCTGGATAAACTTCAGTGTAGTTAGTTCAGTTGAGACCGTAGAATATGAAAAAATAGCTTGTATATGTCTCTGAATAACGTCATCTGAAATTTTCGTGTTATAGCAAGTCTTAAAAAGTAGCAAGTCTTAAAAAGTATTGTTCTGTGTTGCACAAAGTTCACGAGTTCAAACCCGTGGAGGTTCGCTTGGATTTCTAATGTACACAAGAAAAACCAAAAAAAATATCCCAAGAAAATTAAAACTGATTAAACATTCAAGAATGGATCGCGAATGTACTGGATTAAAAGAAACATGGCTATCAAGAAAATTGATAACATATAAGTTATCAGAGGTATTTTTAATAAAAAAAGACTTCAACTTGTTTTAAAAAAAGGAAATAAAAGAAGGAAGTTATACAGTCATTTGTTGGAGGTTCATTTCACCCGCCGCTCGTGGTTCACTTCTTATTTATACAAAGAGGGAGCTTCGCAAATCCGGTGCCCCGGAGTTTACATATGCACAAGTGGAAGTTAACAACCATTATCAGAAAAAGAACAATGATCAGGGCTATAAAGCAAAAACATATCACAAAGAAAAAAAGAAAGGTTTCTGAGAAAATCCACATGGTGATAACAAAAGATATAAACATGGATGTTCACAAACAGGAGTACATGAAGTTCACCTAAGCAAAAGGGATCAGATCTAATAAGTCTGCGAGTAGGGTTACATCAAGATGTCGAAAAGATCACTACATGGTTCCTTTTTACACACATTTGCACACCAAAAAGGGGAGTTCCTGGCTTGATTCTAACCACGGTCTCTCACAGTCTGGGTCAGAAGCTCCTATGTACACTGCGGTCCTAAACCTAGAAGAATAACCAGATCTTGGAGCTGAGGAGGCCACTCCAAAACGCAGAATTCATTCCTTGGATGGAACAGGAGCTGATAAATGAATTCGGCCTTCCAGTCCTCAACACGAGCCTTCAGAAAAAGGATAAAACGAAAAAAATAAGAAAACATTCGTATTAGTGGTCGAACTAAAAAACAAAAAAACAAAGGGGCTTACATCAACGTTCCCGATCTTCTCTACGAACTTTAAACCATCGAAAAGGCAGGCAAGCTTCAGGGCATATAGGCCACACTCGTTAGGACCTTACTCTGGTGTTGCCACATAGTGGCAGTCGTCTGCAGCTTTTTCCCAATCAACTTCATTGAGATTGTTGTATTTTGCTTCCCCGTACACTTCCTTCATGACAGTGACCAATCTCTCAACCTGGATATAAAAATAGATTCACACAAAAGAAAGTGAGGAGAAAAAGAAAAATATGGTACACAATTAGACTGATGCAAAAACAGCAGATAGCGCAACAAAACACATATAGATGTTTTGGAACCAAACTTACAATTTCAACGCGGTGACGGTGGTGCTCTTTCCTGGTTGTGTGTGTCATGTTGGTATACCTCCTCGAATCAATTATATTGAACTTCTTGGTGTACTTATTCATCACGTACAACGAGTAGTGGCTGTTAATGAAGTGAAGGATCGTAACCTAAGGTAGGAGGAGGTTCAGCTTAGACAAAAAGAGAAGTTCATACTGCATATAAAAAATAAATCATATAAAGGGGCAAACAAAAACAAGACAACAAAAACATAGAAAAAAAAGAAATTACCAGCTTTGCAGTCAGAAGGTTTTCGGAATCCCTCACATATGCCTTCCACATTTTAGCAGCCCCTTTTACATCGAATGGTTTCCTCTGGATAGGATTGCCCTTTGAATCCTTTAAATCGAATGGTATGTAGTCAAGCAGGTACTGCATGGAAGAGAAAAAAACACGTTCACCCGATTGGAAGTTCCCATCATCACAAAAAATAAATAACAAAACTCATTGCTCATAGGTTAAAAAAGACAACTTACGGGAATTGTATTTGGTGATAGCAAAACACGTTTGCCCGATTGGAACAAGTGGTCCATCTCACCAGAATCTTTCCAGTACGAAATGATCCAGTCCATAATGTCAGCTTCCATCATTTCACAACGACCGAATATACTTTCCAAGCGGTTGCCATTAATAAAAAGAGGATCATCTCTAGTCATAAACATCACCAGGGGTAGTCTGCAGGAACCAAAACAAAAGAAATATTATATTTACTAATTGGAGGCACCGTAGAAAGCACTGTAGAAAGCACCACGTTAATCCTAGAAGTAAAAGAATTTTCGTCCATCCGATAATTTTGTAATGCGCCCGTATCCGTTAGATTAATCGTGAGCGTGGCCAGCGCTGCCTCCCGCATGCAAGTCGTCCGCACCTTGGTCTCTTCTTATTGCTCTTCAAAATAATTAAAAGAATAAGAAGATCTGATCGACGTCTCCTCCTAGATTTGGTAAAAAGGATTGAGATGCTTCCAATTTACTCAACCAGTCCTCGGTAGAGAAGCGGCAGCAACAATTGGAGTACCTGTAGATGGGCTGTCAGAGGGGATTAGGACCCTCCTCTCCCATGCAGGCGCTCTGAAACATCGTCGCCGCCGGCAGCTGAACTGAAGCCTGTCGGATCAATGTTCTCTTGATGCAACCGGCGGTCACCTCCGGAAGAGCCAGCGCGTCCTTAGAACACCGATCTGAAATCTAGAGCTCTGTGCGCATGGTAAACTTATTCAATACATATATTCATCTAATACTGGGATAGGTAGCTCGAGCGGGTAATAACTTCATACGCATCTTTGCTTAGTAGTCATGCACAATATCTTAATCGACTAATTTTTTTTTGAGGTAACTAATTTGTATTTTAATTTGCCTCGCAGTGTCAATCCAATCACCATGCGGCAGTCCACGCTACAGAAGATCTGGATAAAAAACAAGATCCAATCTATAGGCTCATAGTGAAGTTAAATCTCTACAATCTATCGGAAAAAAAAGAACCGATCTAGAGTCACATCGTATCTTTGTTCCTGAACCATTAAATCTCCTTGCTTCCAAATTTCACGACATTAACATCCAGCATCTTATTCTAGGCCAATCAATTTCAAGCTAAGTGATGGACTGACCGGTAGTTTGAAGCAGTTCGACCAGTGGTTGTGGGCGGAAAAGTACAGGAACTCCTTCCAATAATTCCTACTGTCAGCACTGCTAGGTATAGTATGAAATAAAAATACGTTGGCATATCTAGATTTCAATGGATAAACTCATATGTTGCTTTGTTGCATGATTTATTTTTCTATTGTTTCCCATCTCAAGAACCATCTACCTGCTGGAATTGGTTACATGAGAGTGCAATCTGAATATTCGAACTTAGAATGATATATGCTTATCCAGTTCTTCAAGAATAGTGGTATTGATATGCAAGGAAGTAAAATTGATGTTTGATGCATTTTTGCAGGCATGGTCTAACCTCGGCAGGAAATCTTTGGTCACTACAAGAGGTAGTTAGATTATTGAGAATTTGTGGATGTATAATTTGGTAGCATGGGTAGTTACTCAAAGTTCATTTCTATTCGCTTTTTTTTTAATTCTACACATTATTGTACTTTTCTGGTAAAGATCTCTATTATGCGTCACTACGTCACGTAAGTCTTACCTCATTCAATAGAAAATGTTGACTGCCTAAGGTGCATCTTAGTGTTGACATAGAATTTTCATCACATAATAGTTGTTTAAATATCTGGAATAGCTGATAAGTAAGGACTATAAAGTAAGAACATGAAGTATGATGGGGATTATGCTTATTAAATTTTCTGTAACTTTGAAGGGTAAAAGACTGTGACACTATGATGTGGCTGGATACTTGGAACCTGGATTTGCATGTCTGATTCCAATGCTTTTCATTTTTTGTCAAGTCCCTTTCTATTGCAGCATCTCATGGTACAATGTGCTTATACGCTTCAGATATATAACAGTGTATTCTCCTGCTTAATTTCACCACTATAATTTTCACAATTATTTAAATGCGTACACCTTTTGTTACACTATCAGTTCGTGTTAGTTGCAGAGTTCTTCCTTTTCTCGGCCATATGAGGAGCACACAACTATCGAATATCCAGACTTGAGTGCATCCATGATTTTCTTGGGGACAACTGCATGTTACATACTTCTTAGTTTGTAGTAATAAGTATTCTCTTAGTAAGACCTAAATAACTCGATGTTATAATCTCACATTCAAAACTCAATCTACCCCTTTTTCATGGAATTTATAATGTTTTTTTAAATGCTTAGCTTCTTTATTGATTTATAGTTATGATGCGAATAAACATCTTTTCTACATAACTTGGTACACACAATTTATTGTGTACAGCTAAGAAAATTTACAATTTGCGTTCATCTCTAAGTTTCTTTTCATATTTCAGAATGCACCGGGTATTTTCTCTTCGGAGAAGAATTGTAGAAGAGTAAATAGTAACCAGAATTTGCACCCATGAGAATGTGAACCAACATATGATAGTATATTAATATTTGGGTCTGCCAACTTTTGCTTTCTATGACTATTTAATACTTTATGTGCTTCACGTCAATATAGAACTACAGTAGTGAAAGTTTGCTCTCCCACTGAAGTTGCCTGATAATAACGCATTCAAAATAACCATAAATATATTGTAACATAGACGGTCATAAATAAAAATGTCTAAAAAAAATTAATTGAAGAAATATATGCATTTATGAACTGTGATTTAGAGTTTGTATGTTAGTAGTAGTTTTTCAAACTATATCCATAAATAATTTTTAAATTTGAAGTTGCGAAGTGTTCACATGTGAAGAATAGTTTTGACCTTCCAATATATTTCCCATAGAAAAGCTTGCCCGTGCAGTCGCACGGGTTGATGACTAGTGAAGAAAAGTTGGAAACTACAAAAGAATGCAGTCAACTATTTATTGGACAACAAAAAACATCATAAAGTTGCGGCATTACTCACTTGCCGTGGTCACGTAAAAACTCCTTGCTTAATATTAAACGTTTCAAATCCCTGGCCTCAGATAGATGTGGGAACTCTTGGCTGACAAGCGTTGCGACTTGGATACTCGACTTCTTGGTGACCTTTGAAGGCATCTTCTTTGAGCCCCCTGGCTTTTTCACGATAGGTGGTCTAGCCTTCTGGGTGACAAAGTCATTACTGCTATCCACACTGCAACCCTGCACATCCTTTCGGGCATGTTTACCTTTGCGCTTCCAGGGTGCGTCACTGACGAAATCATCATTGTCATCATCTTCAACTGCAACAACAGTAGCCTTCACTTTATCTCCGGTAGAAGAAACCTTACTGGACCTTGTTTTAACCGTGGGATGGAGACGAGCAAAGGCATTCTGCGCCTTGCTTCTAACTTTCACGACAGCTTCTTCAGGAATAGGTTGAACATCAGGTGTGTACCATTGAGTCTCAAACAGAGAGAAGTCATCATCATCCATGTCAAGACGCTCTCCTAATTAAAAAACACACCATGTCAAAAAACTTGAAACAGATAAGGAAGAAGAGAACAAACAACAAAAAATAAGGGAAGTTCACTTTTCAGCACACAGGGTTTGTAGTGATACACATAGGGGGGAAATGGGAACGTGCAAAACAAAATAGAGAGCAAAAAAATAGTTCACTACCTGCGTCAACACCTATAACGGCCTTGAGGTCAATGATGAAATCGCTTCTCGTCAACCAGCTGTAAAGTAAAGTCATCTTGATGTTCAAGATGTCCTTTTGTCCATATTCTACCATACCATTGCCATCATAGGAATTCAAATTTTGAAGCATGAAAAACCCACAGTCATGCCTGCACCATTACACGAAAAAATAGAGAGGACACATAATGAAATACTATATTGTATCAAGCAAAAGAAGCTATGTGCGATAACATATGAAAGACAAACGAAAGATCTAAAGCATTAGGGGATGAATACTTACATGTTTCCCTGTCTTGGAGAATTGACATACCCCAGATCCCAATCATCAATTGATGCTGGCTGTAAGGAATTCCCATCTGAGTCTCTTGCTTCCTTCCATAGTTTCTTTATGTTACGTGCCATCAAATGTATAACCCTCAGGCCATCTGGATCGATAGGTCCACGCAGAGAATCAAGAAGCTCAAACCGTTCCTTTTTTAGATTAACAACTACTAAGCAAAAATGTCCAACAACACCAAGGACTGGACGGTCTGGTCCATCCAAAACAGCAAACAGAATCTACAAAAAAAAATAAACAGTTATATGAGAGCGCGGAGAATCTGTAACAAGCACAATAGAACAAAAAAATCTTTGTGCTTACAAGACTCTTCTCGTCCACACGTTCATCAGATCCAGGATTGAAAAAACTTCTCAAACAATTACTCGGTAAGTTTCCTTCGAATAAATGCCTCTGATTGAGTAAATAAGAAACATAACAAGAATAATCAGATTATCAACAAAAAAAAAGGAACAAATAGGAGGTTCACAAAGTACAAACGGAGGGGTTCACGTACAGAGCAAACATATGGTGCTATAAGCTTGTCTGAGTGCAGGTACTTTCGACTAAACATGAATGTTCTGACACAAGCAGTGAACGAGCAGAGATAACCAGTAGGACGGAAAGCTTAGGCAACTTGCCCGATCGTGCAACAACATTCATCGTGGTCGAAGAGTACATTATCCCTGAAAAGATAAAGAAAAAATATAAAAGGGGAAGATATACAAACAGAGGTTCATATCAAACATAGTGTGGAGTTCACACGCGCCAAAAAAAAGAGAGGAGAAAAGGTACTGGACAACATTGGAACGTACCTTTTGTTGGGATCATTCCTCAGCCTGCACACTCCATGGTAAACTTCTTTTATTCTCTTCATGATTGGCAAAGAAGATAGCGAAGGAGTTGGACATGGACTAGAAACTGTAAGCAAAAACAAAAAACAGAGCCTTCTTGCTAAGTTCACAATATAGGCGCTAGAAAAAGAGTTAAGCATGATTACATTTAGGTACTGATGAGTTGAGCGTGCAAGGCAATGAATATAAAATAAATGCTGGGAGATAAAAAAATGGGGATAACCAATAAGATGGAAGCTTGTGATAATATATACTTGCCTAGCTCTTGTGAAGCAACCCTCTGCTGGCTTCCTTCAACTGGGCTTCCACAGCGTAAATCTTCATTTTCGGCTACGTCATGGTGGTCCTCACGAACTATATCGATTCCAACACGGCCATTGGCAGGCATGATAGCTGGCAGACCAGTTTCATGCACTCCATCCTGCACACTGGCGATGTCTCCCACGGCAGCTGCAGGAACTTTACAGTCATTTAACCCAGCAGTTTCTACATGTGATGTCTCTTTGTTGAATGATACAAAGAATTGCTTGCTCGTTGAAGCATCAACATCGTCATCATCAGGATGTTCCCGCCATCCAGACCTAGGGCATTGGGGGGGGGGGGGGTGGTGTATTGGATGCTTAGCTGATCACCATCAGGCAAGGAATCTTCGCTAGCAACTGATTCATCTGCATCGCTGAAAGGTTGCGGTGGTGAAACAGGTTCAGGTGGAACAACAGCTAGGAGTCAGGTTTTCAACATCAAGCGTGTCGCCGTCATCAGAAGCAGCATCATCAGTATCTGTATCGGTATCCTGAGCAGCCATCTCCTCAGCTCGCTTAGCGTCTGTCTGTTAAAACAATCAAGGAAGTTCACTAGAACATGAGTTGAAAAGTTCACAGGAAGCTAGTAGGAAAAAAAGAGGAGAAAATAAAAGAAAAACAATAACAAAATTACCTCAGCTTCTCATAGACCTACAAATGGGTATTTGAATGAGTCATCTTTGACAGGGCAAATCCGAGCATCAACATCTTGCTCAATGATTTGCTGTTCTATAATGACAGCTTCTCTTTCATAATCCCTGCATACAGCATCCTGTTTTGATCGAAGTTCAGCTAATTCTGACTTCATGGAAGACATAGCAACCCTGAAGCTGTCAAGGTACTGGGTTTCATTCTGCGTCTGCTCCTTAACTGCTTCAACACTAGGGCCATGGCCATCAGGAAAAAGTCTAGAAATAATACTCATGCGGTCAGCAGTTGTTGGGATTTTGTGAGAGAGCTCTTCAACTTTACTCATCATCTCAATAATTTGGTCAAAGAAAGCTAGAGAAGAAGAACCTCTACCATCAGAATTTGGCTGATCTTTCGATTCACCTTTGTCATCTGGCTGCTAGGTAGCAGCATTTTCACCAGAACCAGGCATGCTAGCAGGCGATCGCGGGCGTGAATCATAAAAAAGTTTTTCAGCAGACAAAAGATATTCATAAGCAATCTGCATGATGCCCTTCCACTGAAAAAAAAGAGATAAAAAGATGTCATACAAAAGATTACTGCATCATTTATAAAAAGAGAAAAAAGACTAATTAAGCTAACTAACAAAGCGGTTCAGAAGGTAAAAAGCAGGAAGTTCAGGTAGAAATAAAAAGAAGTTTACTATGGCCAACAAAAAGAAGTTCACTGATATGCTAGTATTTAAGTTCATCAGAAGTAAGACAACTGCTACATGGTATCAAGTATGCACAGAAGAATTAACAAAAAAGAATGTAAAGAGAAAAACTAACCGGAAGTTTACCAAACTTGTAATTTGATAGTTCAGTTCCACCATTTATGTACATATCAAGGTAGTAAATCTGTAAAAGCGGTTTCTCGTGCAAGAAATTAGCACGAGGCGTCTTGATGTGCATTACAGAATACCGAGCAGAGAAGCAGCTGTCAAGATACATAACTACAGGAAAAACACCGCAACCTTCAGGGCCAGCCTGCGGGATACTTCTGTTTTGATACTTGATGGCAGCTCTTTTAATCTCATCAACAACTAACTGACAGAAATCCATCTTCGCCATTTTTTTGTAATCCATGTTGACGAGCATAGCAGCTTCCCTACCAACACGGGGTGCTGACCCAGGACATATAAGCTTGTTAAATAAAATGGCAAAGAATACCTTCACAGCCAAATCAACCTTGTTGGGATCTTTAACTAAATCTTCCAGAATCTTACGCAAATTCTTTATCAGAATGGGAGACTTGCTATCAATGCCAAGTTCTCTCTTGAAAATGGCTAGAGCCTCGTCATGTCCAGTGTCAGAAGGCCTCGGCGCTGTGTCACCACCAATTGGGAAACCAAAAACATGGTGGACGACTTCTCTGTTCACATCAAGGACTTTGCCAGGTCCACAATGAATCTCCATGGTTGATGTGTCAAGCATCACCAACAGGTGGCACATCAGTACATGGGAGATGTTGCCCTCAAGCACCCAATCAAAAACACATCCAAAACCAACTTCGACGACCTTGGCCTTATGTTCTTTTTTCAACAACCCAGCAGCAATTTGAACCTCGCCAAGAGAACAGCGCACCGTTTGCTGGAAACGCTTCTTTTCACAATCTTCATCTTCATCTGCATCAGCTTTCTTCTTCCTCCCATACTGCCTCTTCTTCTTTGGACCACTGGAGGTCCCAACATCTAACGACCTCTTCCTTTTATCATTCTGCATGACAACAAAAAAAAAACAAAAACTCATTTTAAAAAAGGAAGTTCACAATCAACCACCAGGAGGTTCACACTCTGAACCTTTCAGAAGAACAGTACGATCAAAAGAAAAACAACAGTAAAAACAAAGAAACACTACCTCAACAAAGTCTGCCTCAAAGTCCGAACCATCGTCACCCAAAGCAGCATCCAGGATGTACGTCTCATCAGCAACACGCTTACGTTTAGCAGAACTCGACTTAGCAGGCGGAGGGGAACTGTGCGAGGAACTCATAACAGGAACACTGCAGGCAAGACGAGTGCTGCGCCGAGGAGTCCCAACATAATCAGATTTCTTCTTTGCAACAGCCATCCTGGGTTTCTTCGAGATCGGTGAAGGAGCTGGATGCAAATCTTCTGAAGGAACATTTGGACAAGCTGCATCGCTTCCCTGACCAACTTTCTTTGGATATTTCTTATGGTATGCATCAATCTCTTCTCATGATCAGCTTTCTTGACAGCCTGATGCTCCGCATACTTATCAAGCTGATCCTGAACATTGTGTTCCTGCGTAACTTCCTCAGTACCATCAACACTCTGAGAAGGAGTATCCTGCCACACAGGGGTACACTCAATTGCAGGGGGGTTAGTATCATCCATTTGATCATTGTGGACATCATGCATAGGAGTGGTGTCAAAAACTGGCCCACTGTACGTTCGGCAGGAGCACCACCGCTGTCACCAACATCACCACGACTGGGAAGCGGCGTAACATCAAACACAGGTTGGTCGTATGCACATCTGCCACCGGTGCTTTGGGAGAACCGACACCATGAACAACGCTGCTGCCACCCACTTCAGCACGAATGGAGATAGGGGTACCATCAAACATAGGCAGCCCAGATGACACATCTGCCGCAATTGATTTAGAAGAACCATCGCCAGGGACAAGACTAATGACACAAGCCTCACCTCGGGTGGGCAACGGCGTGTTGTCGAACATAGGCATATCTGATGGCACATCTGCCGCCATTGATTTACAAGAATCCTCAGGCATGTCCACACGAAGGTGAATCTACATTAGGGAAATCAATGTTGATCTGGTGTAGAGATTCCATAATACTCTCATCAACTGCAGGGAGAAAAAACACACAAAAAAAGGGTTAGAAACACAGAGATAACGTCATATATTTAACATGGAACAAAAAGCATTATCAGAGTGAAAAAAATATCATCCATATGCTACGTTAATGCTAGGAACAAAAGCATCATCAGAGTGAAAAAAAGAGTTCTAGTTAAAAATAAAACTAAAAAAACTTACTATCCAGAATAAACCCTATAGTTCAGATCTAAAAATTACAAACTACAACACTGCGAGAGGTTCACATACTCGTACCCAAAAGTTCAAACCCATAAAACATAGATCAACAATAAAATGAAGAGAAGTTCACATGATTATGCAACAGAGGTTCATAAGAACTTATGATCTGCAGTATGTATTGTTCATGCATGATTCACAATACAATAATCATTAAAAGCTGAAAGCATATACAGCAAAACAATACTAACGAAAGATATACAACCCCTACGTTGCAATATATAAAAAACTAGCACAGACTAACAAAAACAGCAAAAAGAAAAGAAAAGAATTTATATACCTCGAATCCTTGACAGCGAAAGATCATCCATTGCTTCTTCCGCACCCCAGATCTGAAACGAGGGGATCCAGATCCAAGGCGCACGAAGAAAACCGTGAGCGTGTGGTGAGTAAGGCGGGAGCGCCCGACCGATGACGGAAGAGAATACGACGGCACAGGCCCTCCACAGCGAGAATCCGAGGCCGCGCCGGCGAAAATCGGGACCCAATTCGCCAGCTACGACAGTCCAGAAACCGTAGACAGAAGAACAAAAAGTCGAGGGTCGCGCACGGGGTGGGGAGTTCTCCACTACCCCATATCGAGAGCGGAGTGAGGTTAAACGGCGACTAGCCGACGGGAGATCAGCGGCGAAGGATGAGGGCGCGGGGTGTGGAGCGAGTGTGGGGGTGCGGCGGTTTCCGTCGAGAGCTACGGTGGGGGAAATGGGGTTTAGGGGAGAGAGAGAGAGAGAGAGAGAGAGAGAGAGAGAGAGAGAGGTTGCGCTTATCTGGGGGAGACGGGCACACGGCGGTTTCGCAGACAGAGTAAAAAGGCGGTGGCGCTGCCACGAGAAGTGCAGCCGACACGTTCTAGTTACAGCCGGGAGGAAACTGGGTCGGTTTATTAAAAACCGATAATCATTAAAGATACATAAAAAAACAGTGAGAAGTCCGGAAATGGCATAGTTCGGGTTCATTGTTAGAATTAAAAAAGTAAAAAAAAAAGTGGCCACAAAAAAAAGTTGCATGAGAAAAACAAGCATGTGATCTTTTTGATATCAGCGTATGGCAGTTCAAAAAACCTAGAATGTAGAAATTAAAAAATATATGCCCCCCCGTCCAATAAATTCACCATCAAAAAATCACTTAACTTTCAAAAAATACGAGAAGTTCACATGGTAGGTGACAGGAGTTTATGTTACCCTGGACTTGAAGTTCACTGAAGTATATGGAACAGTTGACATACAACTATACATGGACGCGAAAATAAAACGTGAAAAATCCATGTAATGTAACCGGATACACAAATTAACTGTCGCCAACTGCCAAAATCTATGATGCGACATCAATTTGACTATCCCGTGGAGCCGCGCTCACACGAGGATCGAACCATGTCAATTTGGAGTGGTTCCCGTTGTTTGCTGGTTTAACCCGCTCACTTTTTGAAAAATTAATCACAAACCGTAACGAATTTGGAAAAAGTTTTATTACGAAAAAGATGCGCCTATCCAGTATCTTTCCAACGGTATATCGTGTGTTTCGTTTGGTTAAGAGTTTTGAAATGGCGGCTAAAAACCGTTCGCCCGAGACACACGAACGGAAAAACAAAAAAGATAGATCCAAAATTACTCTCTAAACTATAATGAATTTCGAAAAACTTCGAGATAGGAAAGATGCACAACGTCAACAGATTTTCAAAATGATATCATTTGCATCAATCGGGCTGTGGTTCGAAAGTTTTGATGTGAAAACCTTCCGCCGAGAAGGAAGTTCACGGTCTAAAAGATAGGAAATTCAGAACAGGTGCTCTGAATAGTTATTCAGAAACTGGTTCTTGAATAGCTGGAATAGGGACTATTTAGAAACCCCCTTAAGAGTGCTCTAAATAACTATTCAAAGTACTTTTCCATAAAACAGGGTGTCCCACGCCCCGAAAAAGACACCGACCCGGCTCCTCGCCCCCGAAACACACACCGACCCGGTCTCCCGCACGAAGCTACTAATAAAACGACCTCGATCCCAACAGATCCCGACCGCCCCCGCCGCGACTCCAACCCACCTCCTTCCTCCCGGCGCGGGCGAGCGAGCGGCGGCGGGAGCCGACGCGAGGGAGCCCGCGGCGGAAGCGGCGTCCCTCCCGGATCCAACCCACCTCCTTCCTCCCGGCGCTGGCGAGCGAGCGGAGGCGGGAGCCGACGCGAGGGAGTCCGCGGCGGAGGTGGAAGCGAGCGTGTCTTCCTCATCCCGTACCAGAGATGCTGCTTTTGCCAGCGAGAGAGGGAGGCCACGAGCGGAGGCGCCTACTTCGACGAGCAATGGTGACCTCCTTCGTCAATTCAAAGGCACATATGGCTCCGATACGTCGAAAAAATGATGGGACTGACAGATTTTTGACTGAATCATCTTCAACAAAACAGCCTGCCATGCCGGATGAAAAGGTATGGTAAAAATAAATATCTCAGATCTCATACTCTTGAACTTGTATATTGTTTGTGATTGAATTGGGCACTAAATAATGTCCACGGGATAAAGTTTAGTTGGCAAAAACTTGATAAAACTATGAATGCTTATTTGATGCGTTTAAAGAGTTCCCATGTTGGCTTGAGGAAGTTCATATGTTATGGACTTCGTGCAGTTAGCCTTGAATATATGTCTTTGACAACTTCACCTGAAAAATCATGTTATAGTTAGTCTTTAATAAACTGTTCTGTGTTGCTCGGAAGTTCACCAGTTCAACCGTAGAAGTTCATTTTCATTTGTAATTAACAAAAAGCAAAACAAAAAATCTATTTGCAGGCGTTGGAACTGATTAAACATTCAAGTGTGGATCTAACAGTTTTGGAAACTACGCCAGAGCTTCAACGATTATATGCAGAATTGCAATCTGATATATCTAGCTGGTCTCGCCAAATAGAAACTCCAATGCTGCATGATGATCCTGTGATGCGGCTTACCTATTATAAGAACCTGTCAGGAAACAAAAAGAGTGGATGTCTTGAAGATGACCCAATGAAATGCAGTGAGCGCGAGTTAACTTCACCTGAAGAACGTACCTTGCGAAAGAATCATAAACCTGTTGATTCTAATCAGAAGTCCGGATATACAGAGTCTGAATTTCAGATGAATAAAACGTCCAGCAAAATTCCATCAAAAAAACCTATTGCCGACCAACAAGTTAATGGCCATGGTGAAGGTATACAGCAAGGCAAAAGGGCATCGACACACATGCCTCCCAGGGATCCTCTGTGCCATGTCCCAATAGTCACCCCGCCTTGCCCAATCAGAACTATAGATGCGGAGACTCCAACTGAACTGCGAGTATACACACACGTAAGTTTGTGTGCTGACAGATGCGAAAATAAAACTGTACATTTATAAGTATTATGATCATTATCATAGTATCTGACACACCATAAAAAAATGCAGGAACCAGATCTCCCGGAACATCTGATGCCACGCATCGGTCAAGAGTTCAAGACTTCTAAAGAAGTCTATGAATTCTACAACACATATGCCAGACACACATGGTTTGTCATCAAGAAAGCGCAGCACAACGGGAAAGCGCGGTATCTTAGATGCGTGCGAGACGGTGCATACAAGCCATCTGTGCCTGACGGTGACCGTCAGCGAGATAAACTCAGCGCAAAAACTGGTTGCAAGGCATTGGTAAGATTTAAGGAAAGGAATGATGGTACCTGTGTCCTAAAGAGGTTTCAGCATGGTCACAACCACCCCCTACTTTTGAGCCCATCGATGCTGGTGTACATGCACTCACCCAAGAAGGTGGACTCAACCCTGATGGACTATGTAAAAGATCTCCAGTCCAGCAATGTCAAGCATGTGAACATAATGGGCCTCCTGTCTAAAATGCATAATGGGAGATCCAACCTGCCCTTCCATGACAAAGATATACTGAACATGTAAGTGGAAGTTCACAACACACCTACTGGGGGTTTTCCGGAATAAACCCTATTAAAAAGGAAAAACAAGTGTCTATACTAAAATAAAAATCGCTATTTTTTGCAGGAAAGCAGCGTTTGCACGTGAAGAGTCCAAAGGAGCAGTCCCAAAAATGTTCCAATTCTTTGAGGAAATGGAGGCTCAAAATGAAAACTTCTTTTATGATGTACAAGTTGATGAGGAGGACTGGATAAAGAATATCTTTTGGGCAAATGCAAGTTGCAGAGCAGCATATGCAGATTTTGGTGACTGCGTAACCTTTGATACAACATACAAAACTAACAAACACCACATGCCACTAGCAGTGTTTGTTGGGGTGAACAATCACCTGCAATCATGTATTTTTGCTCTTGCGCTGATGGGTGACGAGGACGAAGACTCATTCAAGTGGGTATTCAGCACATTCTTGAGGTGCATGAGAGGCAAGCAGCCTATGGTTATACTAACAGGTTTGTGCTTTCCCACTTCAATAAAAAAAGAATGCATTGTGTTCCCATTCTAAAAATAAAAAACAAACTGTATGCAGATCAGTGCCCAGCAATGGCGAAGGCGATACCCAAGATATTGGAGCGTTCTCTGCATAAGTGGTGCAGGTGGCACATAATGAGAAAGCATAAAGTTCCTTTGAAAGAACTTTACACATTGTTCCCTGACCTGAAAGAACAACTTGCTGCAGTCCTTAACCATCCACTAATGCCATCAGAATTTGAAGCTGCCTGGCGCGAGTTGGTTGAGAAGTATGGCCTCCATGATGTCAACGTGATGCTAAATTTGTGGGATGAAAGAAAATCTTGGGTATCTGCCTATTGGAAGGAAGTATTCTGTGCTCGAATGACATCAACTCAAAGAAGCGAGAGCATGAACCATGTACTGAAGAAGGGGTTTGTAAAAGAACATCAAGACCTGCATATTTTTGTCCAACAGGTTAACAACAGCATCCAAACCAGGCATATGGCAGAGACTGCAGGGACATTGGCTTCAATGGTATGTTTTAATTTACCTTCCTTTTTTTCTACCCATGAGATGGTTCACACTAGGTACAATAAAAAACTGTGAGGTTCACATAAACTACTCTGTGAGGTTCGAAGAAGCTATCATTTTAATAATTGGGAGTTCATGTATCCTACTATTGGAAGTTACTATTTTGTAAAATTGGGAGTTCATTTATTGTATTTTAGGTAATTCCTTATTTTGAAACTGGGAGTTCATATAATCTGCTGTGTGTAGGTTTGGATCATGTATTCAGGATGGTTAATCATGTACTAACTTTTATTGAAAATGAGCAGAAGGAACGGAAGCCAGTGACTCGTTATGGCTTTGAGGCACAACTACTTGCTGAATACACCCGAAATGTGTACTCTGTGTTTCGGGAACGCTTATATCACAGCACAGCGTTTCGCATCAAGCAATCGCATGAGGACCCTAGGAATTACCTTGTGCATCACTACAACCAAAGCAGAGAGTTTGCTTGGTCGAGACATGAGTTTCATGTGACACCTCTGTTTATTATGCTGTAAGTTCCTCCTCTATTTTTTTGCGCTTGAAAGTTGAAAACTAATAATTTTACTCATGTTTGTAGGTTTTTCTGCCAGCACGTCATAGCAGTGTTTGAGCACATAAGGCTGGACAAAGTACCAAATTTTTATGTGCTATAGAGATACACAAAGAACCCAGTAACAGAACCAGAGTTCTACCGCAAAGATTGTGTAAGACAAGAAGAGAGCGGGAACACACTTCACTACAGGCGAACGATCCTGTACAATGAGGCCATAAAGTTGGTTTCCAAAGGTTGCTCTTCAGACCATATGTTTGACGCTGTGTTGGCTGCTTTCAAAGAGGTGAAGTCGCGTCTGGACAACGCCAGCATGGATACAAACAATGAAAGAAATCACTCGTCGCATGAAGATGGCGCTACAAGATCGTCTGGATATGCACATAAAGATGTGACCTCAGGTCTGCGCAATGCAGCAATGGATGAGAACGATGCAACTGAATACACTGGTTATGGCGACATACCATATACAGGAGACGATGGTTGTGGTGACATACCATATGCAGAAGACGCTGCTACTGCTGCTCGTTATGCGCATATCCTGCCACCGCTGAAATCAAATACTAAAGGAAGCAAAAGTGGCAGCAAGAGTGCAAAGGGTGGTGCTGAAGTGAAAACAGATAAAAGAAAAAAATCTGAACCTACACATCCAGAACCAGAGCTTGATGAAAATGGTAATCCTAAAGGTCAGAGACTGTGCAGTGGCAGCAACACAATTTCAGGGCACAACCGCAGGACATGTGAAAGGAGGAAGCTTGAGAAGCAGCTAATTGAGGAGCATCAAAAGTTGCATGGGACTGACAGCAAGCCGCGTAATTTGAAGGTGTCAATCAAAAACTTGCTTGCAAAACAGTCCTTCAAGAAAAATGATGAAGAAGAATTGATCGATACTGATGAAGATGAGGACTATAGGAACGAGACAGAAGAAGATAACCTGGACACACAAGAATCGGAGCAAGATGATGGCGACGAAGGGAACCAAGATGATGACGACGTAGAAGAGCTTAGTGAAGACAACACATTGCAAGATCGTATCAACCATGCAACTGAGAAAAATGTTACAGATGCAGCTATTCCAGAGGGGGAGGGTCAACCGAAATGCAGCCTATGCAATGAGAAAAAATGGCACAATTCGAGGACTTGCCCCAAGAAGCTGGAGATCCTCCAGCAGCAACTTTTAGCAAGTCAGGTGGATGGGGGCAATAAAGAGGAGCGAGAAGGAAAAAGGGTATGTGGAAATTGTGGAAAAATAAGAGGGCACAATGCCAGAACATGCAAAAGGTTGCAGCTGCAGTAAGAGCTGAGACAGACCTTGGAGTCACAACAAAACGCTGCTGCCACCAACACAAAAAAGCAGCGCGACACGACTTGTCGCAGAGATGACACACAATCAACAACACAGCCAAGAAAGAGTACCAGGCTGCAAAAAGCATAGTGAAAAAATAGAAACAAAAAATATAGTACAAAGTTTACATTGTAGTGGAATTTTGAATTGATAGATTGTATGCATACTAGCACAAAAAAGAATGAAAAAACATACATACATAGAGTTACTGTCTTTTTTGCATTAATAACAGAAAAAAAGATTTTGCTTCCGATATTTGATTGAAATAATGTGTAATGTTCATAATCACAAAAAATTAGTGTGGAATGAAAATTCTTGTGGAATTCACATTCTGCAAAAAGAGTTCGGCCTTACAAATGCGGGAAGTTCACACAGATTATACCCGGAAGTTCATTTACAGACTGTCGCGTAGAAATTAAACAAAAAAACATGATGAGTTAATTATATGCAAAAGTTTAACTACTTTTAATGGTTCTAAAAAATCCAAACCAGGTGCGGCCCACCTGGCACGTCTTTCCGAACCCTAACCCAACAGCAGCCCCACGCGGCCCCCAGCCACCAAATAAAATCAGGCCTCCCCCCCCCCCCCCCCCCCCCCCCCGTCCCCGATCCAGACAAAACCACCTCGACTTCACCCCACCCCACCCCCAACCTGGTCGGTGCGAGCTATCGACTTCGGCAGCCGCCGCGAGGGAGCCCGCGTCGAAGGCGTAGTCCCTGGTCCAGCGAACCCTTTCGACGGCCGCGTGCCCCACCATCGCTCGCCGGCGCCGCACAGCAGGGGGCGCCTTCGCCTGGAACCCCAAAGTGGTACGGTACCGTCTCTGCCTCCCCCCTCCGCCTCTAGATACCTTGTTCATTTGGCATATCAGATAAGTTAGATGCTGAGTTAGCCTGGGACACACACTGAATGTTTCATGAGAGTTGGATGCTGTGGATGTTCGTCGGAAGTTCACCTCATGACGCTTAGAGGTTCACTTGCATGTATTTCGCCATGTTTTCTTGACAGTAAGGTCTTTCTTGCACCTTGCAGATCTCGCTGCCTGTCAGCACATTCCTACACCAAAGCTGCTTCTCCCAGGTGAACAGATGGACTCATCCTAGATACCAAGTGTGACAGAGTCGACCTGCTCACAGGAGACAGTGGGAGGGAAACATTTGTTCGAGATTGAGGGGTACAGCTTGTACAGCGACTTGGCGTCGGCGAGTTCATCAAGTCCGCCAGTTTCGACATCGGTGGACACCAATGGTGCCTCAAGTTCTACCACAACGGTTACACAGAGGAAGAGGCAGAGGACAACTGGGTTTCAGTTTTCATCTCGCACAATTCAAGAATAACGACGTGAAGGCATTGCTCGATATTTGCCTAATCCACCATACCATGACGGAATTCTATGGTCAGACTACGCTGATAAACACAAGTAGATGGTGGAGTTTTGCGATGAAACACATGACCGGGGTTATAAAGATTTGAGAAAAAAGATGACGTCGGATGGTACCTTGTGGACGACACCCTTGTCATTGAGTGCAATCTTCTTGTTATCAAGTTCAAGGAGGCTGAGATGAAATCTATAATCCAAGTTCACCGTCAGATTTGCTTGATAATCTTGGTGATTTGCTAGATACACAAGATGAAGCTGACTTGTCTTTTGAGGTCAAGGGGAGGTATTTCGAGCACACAAGCTAATTCTCGCTATGCGGTCACCCATCTTCAAGGCAGTGTTGTACGGGCCGATGAGGAACAAGTCTAGCGGGAATGTAAAAATAGAAGATATGGAGCCGGCTGCTTTCAAAGCGCTCCTTCACTTCATCTACAAGGATTCGTTGCCCCCAATGGATGACCTCAATGATGATGAGAACAGAGATATGATTAAGCATCTACTTGTTGCTGCAGATAGGTATGGCATGGGGAGAATTAAGCTGATGTGCGAGTGCAAGCTTTCCGAGAGTCTTCATGCCAAGACAGTGGCAAGCACGCTGGCTCTAGCTGATCAGCATCATTGCAGCCAGCTAAAAAATGCTTGCATTGAGTTTCTCAACTCTTCGAAGAGAATGGATGATGTGGTTGAAAGTGAAGGATATGACCACCTCAAGAGGGCATGCCCCACAATCTTTGCTGAAATATGGGAGAGATC
Organism: Poa pratensis; assembly: GCA_947311845.1. Taxonomy (NCBI): domain Eukaryota; kingdom Viridiplantae; phylum Streptophyta; class Magnoliopsida; order Poales; family Poaceae; genus Poa; species Poa pratensis. Next base: position 41,303,663 of record CAMZMU010000066.1, on the reverse strand, counting down.
AGCCAAGAATCGCAAAAAATAGTACGCATATGGACTTATTTGCTGGATAAACTTCAGTGTAGTTAGTTCAGTTGAGACCGTAGAATATGAAAAAATAGCTTGTATGTGTCTCTGAAAAACTTCATCTGAAATTTTCGTGTTATAGCAAGTCTTAAAAAGTAGCAAGTCTTAAAAAGTATTGTTCTGTGTTGCACAAAGTTCACGAGTTCAAACCCGTGGAGGTTCGCTTGGATTTCTAATGTACACAAGAAAAACCAAAAAAATATTCCAAGAAAATTAAAACTGATTAAACATTCAAGAATGGATCACGAATGTACTGGATTAAAAGAAACATGGCTATCAAGAAATTGATAACATATAAGTTATCAGAGGTATTTTTAATAAAAAAAGACTTCAACTTGTTTTAAAAAAAGGAAATAAAAGAAGGAAGTTATACAGTCATTTGTTGGAGGTTCATTTCACCCGCCGCTCGTGGTTCACTTCTTATTTATACAAAGAGGGAGTTCGCAAATCCGGTGCCCCGGAGTTTACATATGCGCAAGTGGAAGTTAACAACCATTATCAGAAAAAGAACAAGATCAGGGCTATAAAGCAAAAAACATATCACAAAGAAAAAAAGAAAGGTTTCTGAGAAAATCCACATGGTGATAACAAAAGATATAAACATGGATGTTCACAAACAGGAGTACATGAAGTTCACCTAAGCAAAAGGGATCAGATCTAATAAGTCTGCGAGTAGGGTTACATCAAGATGTCGAAAAGATCACTACATGGTTCCTTTTTACACACATTTGCACACCAAAAGGGGAGTTCCTGGCTTGATTCTAACCACGGTCTCTCACAGCCTGGGTCAGAAGCTCCTGTGTAGACTGCGGTCCTAAACCTAGAAGAATAACCAGATCTTGGAGCTGAGGAGGCCACTCCAAAACGCAGAATTCATTCCTTGGATGGAACAGGAGCTGATAAATGAATTCGGCCTTCCAGTCCTCAACACGAGCCTTCAGAAAAAGCATAAAACGAAAAAAGTAAAAAACATTCGTATTAGTGGTCGAACAAAAAAAACAAAGGGGCTTACATCAACGTTCCCGATCTTCTCTACGAACTTTAAACCATCGAAAAGGCAGGCAAGCTTCAGGGCATATAGTCCACACTCGTTGGGACCTTGCTCTGGTGTTGCCACATAGTGGCAGTCGTCTGCAGCTTTTTCCCAATCAACTTCATTGAGATTGTTGTATTCTGCTTCCCCGTACACCTCCTTCATGACAGCGACCAATCTCTCAACCTGGATATAAAAATAGATTCACACAAAAGAAAGTGAGGAGAAAAGAAAAATATGGTACACAATTAGACTGATGCAAAAACAGCAGATAGCGCAACAAAACACATATAGATGTTTTGGAACCAAACTTACAATTTCAACGCGGTGACGGTGGTGCTCTTTCCTGGTTGTGTGTGTCATGTTGGTATACCTCCTCGAATCAATTATATTGAACTTCTTAGTGTACTTATTCATCACGTACAACGAGTAGTGGCCGTTAATGAAGTGAAGGATCGTAACCTAAGGTAGGAGGAGGTTCAGCTTAGACAAAAAGAGAAGTTCATACTGCATATTAAAAATAAATCATATAAAGGGGCAAACAAAAACAAGACAACAAAAACACAAAAAAAAAGAAATTACCAGCTTTGCAGTCAGAAGGTTTTCGGAATCCCTCACATATCCTTCCACATTTTAGCAGCCCCTTTTACATCGAATGGTTTCCTCTGGATAGGATTGCCCTTTGAATCCTTTAATCGAATGGTATGTAGTCAAGCAGGTACTGCATGGAAGAGAAAAAAACACGTTCACCGATTGGAAGTTCCCATCATCACAAAAAATAAATAACAAAACTCATTGCTCATAGGTTAAAAAAGACAACTTACGGGATTGTATTTGGTGATAGCAAAACACGTTCGCCCGATTGGAACAAGTGGTCCATCTCACCAGAATCTTTCCAGTACGAAATGATCCAGTCCATAATGTCAGCTTCCATCATTTCACAACGACCGAATATACTTTCCAAGCGGTTGCCATTAATAAAAAGAGGATCATCACTAGTCATAAACATCACCAGGGGTAGTCTGCAGGAACCAAAACAAAAGAAATGAAGAAAAGTTGGAAACTACAAAAGAATGCAGTCAACTATTTATTGGACAACAAAAAACATCATAAAGTGCGGCATTACTCACTTGCCGTGGTCACGTAAAAACTCCTTGCTTAATATTAAACGTTTCAAATCCCTGGCCTCAGATAGATGTGGGAACTCTTGGCTGACAAGCGTTGCGACTTGGATACTCGACTTCTTGGTGACCTTTGAAGGCATCTTCTTTGAGCCCCCTGGCTTTTTCACGATAGGTGGTCTAGCCTTCTGGGTGACAAAGTCATTACTGCTATCCGCACTGCAACCCTGCACATCCTTTCGGGCATGTTTACCTTTGCGCTTCCAGGGTGCGTCACTGACGAAATCATCATCATCATCATCTTCAACTGCAACAACAGTAGCCTTCGCTTTATCTCCGGTAGAAGAAACCTTACTGGACCTTGTTTTAACCGTGGGATGGAGACGAGCAAAGGCCTTCTGCGCCTTGCTTCTAACTTTCACGACAGCTTCTTCAGGAATAGGTTGAACATCAGGTGTGTACCATTGAGTCTCAAACAGAGAGAAGTCATCATCATCCATGTCAAGACGCTCTCCTAATTAAAAAACACACCATGTCAAAAAACTTGAAACAGATAAGGAAGAAGAGAACAAACAACAAAAAATAAGGGAAGTTCACTTTTCAGCACACAGGGTTTTTAGTGATACACATAGGGGGGAAATGGGAACGTGCAAAACAAAATAGAGAGCAAAAAAATAGTTCACTACCTGCGTCAACACCTATAACAGCCTTGAGGTCAATGATGAAATCGCTTCTCGTCAACCAGCTGTAAAGTAAAGTCATCTGATGTTCAAGATGTCCTTTTGTCCATATTCTACCATACCATTGCCATCATAGGAATTCAAATTTTGAAGCATGAAAAACCCACAGTCATGCCTGCACCATTACACGAAAAAATAGAGAGGACACATAATGAAATACTATATTGTATCAAGCAAAAGAAGCTATGTGCGATAACATATGAAAGACAAACGAAAGATCTAAAGCATTAGGGGATGAATACTTACGTGTTTCCCTGTCTTGGAGAATTGACATACCCCAGATCCCAATCATCAATTGATGCTGGCTGTAAGGAATTCCCATCTGAGTCTCTTGCTTCCTTCCATAGTTTCTTTATGTTACGTGCCATCAAATGTATAACCCTCAGGCCATCTGGATCGATAGGTCCACGCAGAGAATCAAGAAGCTCAAACCGTTCCTTTTTCAGATTAACAACTACTAAGCAAAAATGTCCAACAACACCAAGGACTGGAGGGTCTGGTCCATCCAAAACAGCAAACAGAATCTACAAAAAAAAAACAGTTATATGAGAGCGCGGAGAATCTGTAACAAGCACAATAGAAAAAAAAAACTTTGTGCTTACAAGACTCTTCTCGTCCACACGTTCATCAGATCCAGGATTGAAAAAACTTCTCAAACAATTACTCGTTAAGTTTCCTTCGAATAAATGCCTCTGATTGAGTAAATAAGAAACATAACAAGAATAATCAGATTATCAACAAAAAAACAAAAAAGGAACAAATAGGAGGTTCACAAAGTACAAACGGAGGGGTTCACGTACTGAGCAAACATATGGTGCTATAAGCTTGTCTGAGTGTAGGTACTTTCGACTAAACATGAATGTTCCGACACAAGCAGTGAACGAGCAGAGATAACCAGTAGGACGGAAAGCTTCGGCAACTTGCCGATCGTGCAACGACATTCATCGTGTCGAAGAGTACATTATCCCTGAAAAGATAAAGAAAAGTATAAAAGGGGAAGATATACAAACAGAGGTTCATATCAAACATAGTGTGGAGTTCACACGCGCCAAAAAAAAGAGAGGAGAAAAGGTACTGGACAACATTGGAACGTACCTTTTGTTGGGATCATTCCTCAGCCTGCACACTCCATGGTAAACTTCTTTTATTCTCTTCATGATTGGCAAAGAAGATAGCGAAGGAGTTGGACATGGACTAGAAACTGTAAGCAAAAACAAAAAACAGAGCCTTCTTGCTAAGTTCACATATAGGCGCTAGAAAAAGAGTTAAGCATGATTACATTTAGGTACTGATGAGTTGAGCGTGCAAGGCAATGAATATAAAAAATGCTGGGAGATAAAAAAATGGGGATAACCAATAAGATGGAAGCTTGTGATAATATATACTTGCCTAGCTCTTGTGAAGCAACCCTCTGCTGGCTTCTTCAACTGGGCTTCCACAGCGTAAATCTTCATTTTCGGCTACGTCATGGTGGTCCTCACGAACTATATCGATTCCAACACGGCCATTGGCAGGCATGACAGCTGGCAGACCTGTTTCATGCACTCCATCCTGCACACTGGCGATGTCTCCCACGACAGCTGCAGGAACTTTACAGTCATTTAACCCAGCAGTTTCTACATGTGATGTCTCTTTGTTGAATGATACAAAGAATTGCTTGCTCGTTGAAGCATCAACATCGTCATCATCAGGATGTTCCCGCCATCCAGACCCAGGGCATTGGGGGGTGTATTGGATGCTTAGCTGATCACCATCAGGCAAGGAATCTTCGCTAGCAACTGATTCATCTGCATCGCTGAAAGGTTGCGGTGGTGAAACAGGTTCAGGTGGAACAACAGCTGTAGGAGTCAGGTTTTCAACATCAAGCGTGTCGCCGTCATCAGAAGCAGCAGCATCATCAGTATCTGTATCGGTATCCTGAGCAGCCATCTCCTCAGCTCGCTTAGCGTCTGTCTGTTAAAACAATCAAGGAAGTTCACTAGAACATGAGTTGAAAAGTTCACAGGAAGCTAGTTGGAAAAAAAGAGGAGAAAATAAAAGAAAAACAATAAAAAAAATTACCTCAGCTTCTATAGACCTACAAATGGGTATTTGAATGAGTCATCTTTGACAGGGTAAATCCGAGCATCAACATCTTGCTCAATGATTTGTGTTCTATAATGACAGCTTCTCTTTCATAATCCCTGCATACAGCATCCTGTTTTGATCGAAGTTCAGCTAATTCTGACTTCATGGAAGACATAGCAACCCTGAAGCTGTCAAGGTACTGGGTTTCATTCTGCGTCTGCTCCTTAACTGCTTCAACACTAGGGCCATGGCCATCAGGAAAAAGTCAGAAATAATACTCATGCGGTCAGCAGTTGTTGGGATTTTGTGAGAGAGCTCTTCAACTTTACTCATCATCTCAATAATTTGGTCAAAGAAAGCTAGAGAAGAAGAACCTCCACCATCAGAATTTGGCTGATCTTTCGATTCACCTTTATCACCTGGCTGCTGGGTAGCAGCATTTTCACCAGAACCAGGCATGCTAGCAGGCGATCGCGGGCGTGAATCATAAAAAAGTTTTTCAGCAGACAAAAGATATTCATAAGCAATCTGCATGATGCCCTTCCACTGAAAAAAACGAGATAAAAAGATGTCATACAAAAGATTGCTGCATCATTTATAAAAAGAGAAAAAAGACTAATTAAGCTAACTAACAAAGCGGTTCAGAAGGTAAAAAGCAGGAAGTTTAGGTAGAAATAAAAAGAAGTTTACTATGGCCAACAAAAAGAAGTTCACTGATATGCTAGTATTTAAGTTCATCAGAAGTAAGACAACTGCTACATGGTATCAAGTATGCACAAAGAATTAACAAAAAAGAATGTAAAGAGAAAAACTAACGGAAGTTTACCAAACTTGTAATTTGACAGTTCAGCTCCACCATTTCTATACATATCAAGGTAGTAAATCTGTAAAAGCGGTTTCTCGTGCAATAAATTAGCACGAGGCGTCTTGATGTGCATTACAGAATACCGAGCAGAGAAGCAGCTGTCAAGATACATAACTACAGGCAAAACACCGCAACCTTCAGGGCCAGCCTGCGGGATACTTCTGTTTTGATACTTGATGGCAGCTCTTTTAATCTCATCAACAACTAACTGACAGAAATCCATCTTCGCCATTTTTTTGTAATCCATGTTGACGAGCATAGCAGCTTCCCTACCAACACGGGGTGCTGACCCAGGACATATAAGCTTGTTAAATAAAATGGCAAAGAATACCTTCACAGCCAAATCAACCTTGTTGGGATCTTTAACTAAATCTTCCAGAATCTTACGCAAATTCTTTATCAGAATGGGAGACTTGCTATCAATGCCAAGTTCTCTCTTGAAAATGGCTAGAGCCTCGTCATGTCCAGTGTCAGAAGGCCTCGGCGCTGTGTCACCACCAATTGGGAAACCAAAAACATGGTGGACGGCTTCTCTGTTCACATCAAGGACTTTGTCAGGTCCACAATGAATCTCCATTGTTGATGTGTCAAACCTCGTCGAAGAACAGCGCACCGTTTGCTGGAAACGCTTCTTTTCACAATCTTCATCTTCATCTGCATCAGCTTTCTTCTTCCTCCCATACTGCCTCTTCTTCTTTGGACCACTGGAGGTCCCAACATCTAACGACCTCTTCCTTTTATCATTCTGCATGACAACAAAATAAAAAAAACTCATTTTAAAAAAGGAAGTTCACAATCAACCACCAGGAGGTTCACACTCTGAACCTTTCAGAAGAATAGTACGATCAAAAGAAAAACAACAGTAAAAACAAAGGAACACTACCTCAACAAAGTCTGCCTCAAAGTCCGAACCATCGTCACCCAAAGCAGCATCCAGGATGTACGTCTCATCAGCAACACGCTTACGTTTAGCAGAACTCGACTTAGCAGGCGAAGGGGAACTGTGCGAGGAACTCATAACAGGAACACTGCAGGCAAGACGAGTGCTGCACCGAGGAGTCCCAACATAATCAGATTTCTTCTTTGCAACAGCCATCCTGGGTTTCTTCGGGATCGGTGAAGGAGCTGGATGCAAATCTTCTGAAGGAACATTTGGACAAGCTGCATCGCTTCCCTGACCAACTTTCTTTGGATATTTCTTATGGTATGCTATAAATCTCTTCTCATGATCAGCTTTCTTGACAGCCTGATGCTCCGCATACTTATGAAGCTGATCCTGAACATTGTGTTCCTGCGTAACTTCCTCAGTACCATCAACACTCTGAGAAGGAGTATCCTGCCACACAGGGGTACACTCAATTGCAGGGGGGTTAGTATCATCCATTTGATCATTGTGGACATCATGCATAGGAGTGGTGTCAAAAACAGGGCCCACTGTACGTTCGGCAGGAGCACCACCGCTGTCACCAACATCACCACAACTGGGAAGCGGCGTAACATCAAACACAGGTTGGTCAGTATGCACAACTGCCACCAGTGCTTTGGGAGAACCGACACCATGAACAACGCTGCTGCCACCCACTTCAGCACGAATGGAGATAGGGGTACCATCAAACATAGGCAGCCCAAATGACACATCTGCCGCAAATGATTTAGAAGAACCATCGCCATTGACAAGACTAATGACACAAGCCTCACCTCGGGTGGGCAACGGCGTGTTGTCGAACATAGGCATATCGGATGGCACATCTGCCGCCATTGATTTACATGAATCCTCAGGCATGTCCACATGAGGATTTGCAAGTGAATCTACATTAGGGAAATCAATGTTGATCTCGTGTAGAGATTCCATAATACTCTCATCAACTGCAGGGAGAAAAAACACACACAAAAAAGGGTTAGAAACACAGAGATAACGTCATATATTTAACATGGAACAAAAAGCATTATCAGAGTGAAAAAAAATATCATCCATATGCTACGATAATGCTAGGAACAAAAGCATCATCAGAGTGAAAAAAAAGAGTTCTACTTAAAAATAAAACTAAAAAAACTTACTATCCAGAATAAACCCTATAGTTCAGATCCTAAAAATTACAAAACTACAACACTGCGAGAGGTTCACATACTCGTACCCAAAAGTTCAAACCCAAAAAACATAGATCAACAAAATAAAATGAAGAGAAGTTCACATGATTATGCAACAGAGGTTCATAAGAACTTATGATCTGCAGTATGTATTGTTCATGCATGATTCACAATACAATAATCATTAAAAGCTGAAAGCATATACAGCAAAACAATACTAACGAAAGATATACAACCCCTACGTTGCAATATATAAAAAAACTAGCACAGACTAACAAAAACTGCAAAAAGAAAAGAAAAGAATTTATATACCTTGAATCCTTGACGACAAAAGATCATCCATTGCTTCTTCCGCACCCCAGATCTGAAACGAGGGGATCCAGATCCAAGGCGGACGAAGAAAACCGTGAGCGTGTGGTGAGTAAGGCGGGAGCGCCCGACCGATGATGGAAGAGAATACGACGGCGCATACCCTCCACTGCGAGAATCCAAGGCCGCGCCGGCGAAAATCGGGACCCAATTCGCCAGCTACGACAGTCCAGAAACCCTAGACAGAAGAACAAAAAGTCGAGGGTCGCGCACGGGGTGGGGAGTTCTCCACTACCCCATATCGAGAGCGGAGTGCGGTTAAACCGGCGACTAGCCGACGGGAGATCAGCGGCGAAGGATGAGGGCGCGGGGTGTGGAGCGAGTGCGGGGTGCGGCGGTTTCCGTCGAGAGCTACGGTGGGGGAAATGGGGTTTAGGAGAGAGAGAGAGAGAGAGAGAGAGAGAGAGAGAGAGAGAGAGAGAGAGAGAGAGAGAGGGGTTGCGCTTATCTGGGGGAGACCGACACACGGCGGTTTCGCAGACAGAGTAAAAAGGCGGTGGCGCTGCCACGAGAAGTGCAGCCGACACGTTCCAGTTACAGCCGGGAGGAAACTGGGTCGGTTTATTAAAAACTGATAATCATTAAAGATACATAAAAAAACAGTGAGAAGTCCGGAAATGGCATAGTTCGGGCTTCATTGTTAGAATTAAAAAAGTAAAAATAAAAAGTTGCCACAAAAAAAAAGTTGCATGAGAAAAACAAACATGTGATCTTTTTTATATCAGCGTATCGCAGTTCAAAAAACCTAGAACGTAGAAATTAAAAAATATATGGGGCCCCCCCCATAACGTCCAATAAATTCACCATCAAAAAATCACTTAACTTTCAAAAAAATACGAGAAGTTCACATGGTAGGTGACAGGAGTTTATGTTACCCTGGACTTGAAGTTCACTGAAGTATATGGAACAGTTAACATACAACTATACATGGACGCGAAAATAAAACGTGAAAAATCCATGTAATGTAACCGGATACACAAATTAACCGTCGCCAACTACCAAAATGGCTATGATGCGACATCAATTTGACTATCCCGTGGAGCCGCGCTCACACGAGGATCGAACCATGTCAATTTGGAGTGGTTCCCGTTGTTTGCTGGTTTAACCGCGCTCACTTTTTCAAAAATTAATCACAAACCGTAACGAATTTGGAAAAAGTTTCTTTCCGAAAAAGATGCGCCTATCCAGTATCTTTCCAACGGTATATCGTGTGTTTCGTTTGGTTAAGAGTTTTGAAAATGGCGGCTAAAAAACCGTCCGCCCGAGACACACAAACGTAAAAACAAAAAAGATAGATCCAAAATTACTCTCTAAACTATAATGAATTTTGAAAAACTTCGAGATAGGAAAGATGCGCAACGTCAACAGCTTTTCAAAATGATATCATTTGCATCAATCGGGCCTGTGGTTCGAAAGTTTTGATGTGAAAACCTTCCGCCGAGAAGGAAGTTCACGGTCTAAAAGATAGGAAGTTCAGAACAGGTGCTCTGAATAGTTATTCAGAAACTGGTTCTTGAATAGCTGGAATATATATATAGGAAAATGGTTCTGTACTCCTGGGCGTACATACACTCACGTTCAATATACCACATAGGTGAATCATACATACCTCTTTATCATTTTTAATATACTTCATTATTTAATAGTAGATACCCCAAAGTGAGTTACATGAAATTTTTCATTTGAATCTATACATTTTATATTATTTGCACATATACTGCTTTTTTGTTCGAAATAATGGTATATAAAAAAATTGAGGACCTTGGTGATAATTTTTTTCATACTACTTGAATTGAGGTATCTTAGAATAATTAATGAGTTATATAAAAAATTATAAAGAGGTATAATACCCTCGTATGTGAGGTATATTGAGTATGGGAGTATGTACACCCAAGAGTATATAACAGGAGTTCTATATATATATATATCAAACAATGCACTCTAAATTAGGGCAGCCGACGGGCATATAAATAAACAACACATTGTAAACTAAATTAATTTTCGCCCTAAAATAGATGTTCAAAATTCCTAACAAATAAACAACCGGCCGATCCAATTAACCGGCCGGCCACGACACCTTCGTGGTCGGGTGAGAGACAGAGAAGGGGGCCGATCGAGGGCAAACCTTGGGCACGTGTGGCCGCCCGCGTGCGCGGTGCGGGGCGGGAGTTGGCGAAGAAGGGGACGGAGCCGTCGACGCGCGGATCTCGACGAGGCCTGCTGCCGTCTGTCCGGCGAGGCGGTGGCGCCGGAGGGTTGGCCGGGAGGGGATGGACTGACGGCGGCCGACGGCGGCGGCGACATTGAGTGTGGAGAGGAGAAAACCTAACCGAGACGCGAGAGAGAGATAGAGAGAGAGAGTCGAGATCGATCGACCATGATTCGGGATCGATCAATATATCCCCTAACTAGTGGCAACGTGCCATACTTGACGAACATTGCCAATAAAACAAGCAACGAGTAGCACTGTAGCAACGTGTGATATAGCCACACGTTGCCGCTATAAATCCCCTGGCAACATGTGGGCAGAGCACACGTTGCCACTACTTTTACCGAGGCACGCGGGGCTGGAAAAAACTACTAGCAACATTTGCTCTAGCTCGTACGTTGCCAGTATGGTGATTGTAGCAACGCGTGCTATGATCGCACGATTGCTAAGCTTTACCAACAACGTGCTGATTGCATGACACGTCGCAAACCAAATGTTGCCAATAGGCTATTCCCTACTAGTGTATATTGTGCAACTCCAACAAACGTGGGTAAAAAAAAAAATCAAAATATATGTTATTGAATCATTGCATAGACAGAATATGTGCGCCAAGGAGTGGGTCCAACAGGTGTTAGGGTGGGCCACGGTACATCCTAACATAAGAAAACAAGAAAAAAACTATTTTTTTTTTGTTTTTTGAAAAGGGAAACCTAGCCTCTGCATCGTGATGATGCACATTGCACACGGCTTTTATATTAAATTAAAAGTAGCAAAGTGGTATCATCCAAATATTACATTTCAAGGATCGGCAATAGTAGCCTCAAATAACAACCAACGAAAAACAGCCAAACAATATAGACTACACATATTGGAGTCTTCTAGAATGCTGCCACCCCCACGGCTGAAGATTGCTCGGACAACCGCCATAAGGCGAGAACATCCAGCATCCATGGGAGCCCGCTGCTGTTACGGTAGAAGTAAGGACCATAACTGGATCCAGTATATAGCACGGTGGACGACCTATGGATGCTTACCCATCACGACGTTGAGCCATCAATACAGCTCTCTCCATCTGTGTTGCATCAGCATTGGGCTGCGCTCTAATCTTGCCGCTGGACCGAATTCCTGTCACCGAAGGATCCGGAATCCCACCAAAGTTGATGATCTCTTGCCTCGATGGTGTGACCGATCCATTGATCATCTCACCCCTCAGCTGCTCTTTGTTGCTCCTTGCAACATCCAAACAATGCATCGGGGTACCTCTCGAATGGTCAGCAAGATCCACTCCATTCCGATCCAAAATCGGTGAGAAAGGTGAGACCCAAGCATCATTGGCAAGACCGCCTGTAGACTGGGCAGAAAAAAAACACCGGTTTCTCTGCCGGGGCAGCCACCTGCGCCTCCAGTCCGTCTTGTTGCCCAGCCAGCGATGTCTCCGAGGGCGTAGCATCAATCGCCACACTCGGACATGGGCAGGCAACATCCGTACCGTGATTATCAACAATAGCGTGACCCTCAATAGCGCCAGCATCATTGTTGGTTTCACATGCAACGCACTCAACCCCCCTTGGGGTCGAGCAGCCCTCAGCAGTAGCTTGTCCAAATACAGTTTCCGTGCGACCATCAACACATGCAGGACGCACACTCGTTGACTTTGCCGATGCACTGTGGGAAAGAGCAGATTCAGCTGCTAGAGTACTTGCCACCTTGGTCATGTCATCTTGAACAGCAGCCGCGCCACCATCAAAATATGCTGCTGCTGTACCATCGCGGCAAGGTCACCATCTTGAGGCAGCACGTCCTCACATGGTGGTGTACCTGAATCCAATTTCCCTTGGTTTGAACCAACCATTGGGGTCATCTCCCCAAAATCAAGACGTCCAGCACCAATAATGGACTCATGTCCGGTTGTGCATTCATTGACACGAGGTGTCGTCCGCCGTGCAGCAAAAAGCTTGCGCTCAGCCTCGAGAATTCTTGCCACCACACTAAGCTGACTTTCAGAGCCTCTCGAAGATTCCGAACAGTGCCCAGTTTCAACAGAATTTTTAAGCGATGGAGAGAAAACAACCCCTGTTTGCTGCTTAGAGGGAGGTGCATTGTTAACCCCTCCTGTTGGCAATGTAATCTCATTAGACTTTTCAGTCTCCTTACATAGCAAAAATTTCTAACCCCGCTGGTGCACCGGTCGTATGGCTAGGCATGTATGCCCGTCGCCTCCTTAACCACAATCTGTGGCCATGGCTCGTGCACTGCAGGAATGCGGCTCTGTGCCGACGGCCAAACCTATACCGATGGCTTTTTATCGGGGCCGTCGGTATAGACTCCGACGAGGCCAGCCGGTCGCCTTTGCCGTCGGCATAGGAAAGGCCGTCAGGATAGATCAGACATAGGGCTGTGCCGACGGCAAGGCCTATGCCGACGGATTTGCCATCGGCACAGCTATGTTTTTTTTTCCTATTTTTATCTAATATGGAAAAATTCATATCTTTAAATCCGTAAATTGAAATTTAACAAATAAAATATCTAAATCGATTAGAAAAATGAGAGGAATCCAAATATGACATCCAAATCATCTTTTTCATCATGTTTATGACTTTTTGCAACATATTTTTGGCACTTGCTTAATAAAAAAAGTCATTTTTGGCACTTAAAAAAGGAAAATGATATTTATAATAATATTTTAAAAATTGTTTTTGGCAACAATGTTTGCCATACCAAGACACACCTATGTGTCAATATATGGACATTTTATCACAAACTATGGCACAGGGTCCATTTTGACCATTTTTTCAAAAAAAAAAGAAAGTGAAAAAATTCTCAAAAAGTGAAATACTTTGGCATGGACTCCTTTTATGTGTACTAGTTACTAGGAATAATGATAAACCTGAGTTTTGACAAAGTTTCCAAAAAACTTCTTCACAAAAAGGTCAATCATCTATAGACATGTATAAGTTTCGAGTCAAATGACATAGATATGATCATCCCCGTGCCATAGTTTGTGATAATGTGCCCATATTTGAGACATAGGTGTGTCTTGTTATGACAAACAATGTTGCAGAAATGAGTTTTTTTAAATTATGTTTATAAATATCATTTTTCATTTTTTAATCGTCAAAAATGGCATTTTTTGTGAAGCAAGTACAACAAATATCGTGCAAAATGGCACCCATCCAATTATCACACAAAGTAGGCCATATTTTATCGATAATCCAGAAATATTAGGAAATTTCTCGGTTTCTAACTCATTTCGCCTATTTAAATGACTTTATGTCTATTTTCCGAAAGTAATTCAATTTTGAACTACAAGTATGTGATAGTTTGCTCTGAAATTTTTATAAAAATAATTTTAAGATACACCAGTAGTGGTTATATCACATAACCATCGATAGTTTTGAAAAATGCGACCCCTTTGGATGAACAGGCACGCCGACCATTTTGACCATTTTTTCAACAAAATAAAAGAAAGTGAAAAAAAATACTCAAAAAATGAAATCCTTTGGCATGGACTCCTTTTATGTGTACTAGTTGCTAGGAACAATGATAAACCTGAGTTTTGACAAAGTTTTCAAAAAACTTTTTCACAAAAAGGTCAATCATCTATAGACATGTATAAGTTTCGAGTCAAATGACCTAAATATGATCATCCCGTGCCATAGTTTGTGATAATGTGCCCATATTTGGCACATAGGTGTGTCTTGGTATGGCAAACAATGTTGCCAAAAATAATTTATAAAATATTTTCATAAATATCATTTTTTTATTTTTGAGTGTCAAAAATGACTTTTTTTATTAAGCAAGTACCAAAAATATGTTGCAAAAAGTCATATAGATGATGAAAAAGATGATATGGATGTTATATTTGGATTTATCTCATTTTTCTAATCGATTTAGACCTTTTATTTGTTAAATTTCGATTTACGGATTTAAAGATATGAATTATTCAATATTAATGTAAAAAGGAGAAAATAAAGTAAAATAAATTTTATTGTTATTTATTCAAAAAATATTTTTACATAATCATTGTTACTTATTCAAATAAATTTTCAAAATTTAAACAATAAAAACTGTAACAGCATGACCCATGGGTTAATACGGTTGATAGGATTCTAATATCAGTAAGTTCTAACATCTCATTTGGAAGTTAATTTGGAAGGAACTCAAAGTTAAGCGTGCTTGGGTTGGAGCAATTTGAAGATGGGTGGCCGAATGGGAAGTTTGACTAAGGTAAGTACTTTGACCTAAGATTAAATGTGTGGCTAAGTGAGAAATTCAAAATTTAAAAAAAACAAAAGTCAGAAAATTCAGAGTAAAATTGAAAAAAAAATTAAATTTTTTTTTGGAACAAATAATTTTGGAAAACAAAATACCGACGGCTGCCGATGGCTTGAGCTATGCCGACGCCTTTTTAGGCTATGCCTACGGGCACCTACGCCGACGGGGCTATGCCGACGGCTGCTGTCGGCATAGCGTATGTCGACGGCATTCTGGGCTATGCCGACGGCAAAAAGCCGTCGGCACTGCTCTTTGTTCCTGTTGTGGTGGGCAGTAGCCAGTAGCAATGGCTGAGCTAGGAGACCATCAAGGGCTACCCCTCCCTCTATGACATGGTGCAGTAAGAAAAAACATCCATTCGTTAAAATAAGCCACATATTTTTAGTCAAAAGTTAACATAGTTTAACTTTGACTTATCTTATGGATAAATATGAATACTAAATCAATATCAATAGACTCACCATAGAATATATCTTCATTGTACGATTAATTAAGTTTTATTAATGTTCAGATTTTTTACCTATAAAATTGGTTAAATTAGACAATGTTGACTTTTGAAAAAATATATGCCTTATTTTAAAGAACGGAGCTTGTACATGGTTTAGATGAGATTAGATGATCAGAACAAAGGAGAGAATGGTACAGTTAAGCATAAACACTCCACAGATAATCTCCTCATCCCAATGTCCAGTATTATGATCAGCTATATCAGCGACCTCTAGTGGGCTGAGAGTTCAAACCCCAGGTTTGACACTGGTATTTCTCATTTAGTCGAAATATTCTTCAGAGGGAGACGACGTTCCCGTTGACAGCGAGGCGCCTGTGGTGACTCCGTCAATCTCAAGACCCGATCGCCGACTCAGTCTTTCAGAGGTACTCATAGGGGTAGGGTGTGCGTGCGTGCGTTCATAGGGGTGAGTGTGTGCACGTGTATATGAACGTCTGCGTTGTACTGTGTTTCGCAAAAAAAAAAAGCTATATCAGCGACCACCCAAACATCTCTATCAGACAGCCGTACGTCCTAGAGGTTTTAAGCCTTTTGTGTAAGATAACCAGTTATCATGTCAAATGTCAGTTTTCACTCCATCACCCATAGCATACGTTTGTGTATTTCCTCTCACATCATCTTTTAACATGTACATGCGACCGCTCCACTTGAATTTTGTCAAAAATATAATTAAATACAACATGTTATCGTCATTTGAGTGCATGCATGGAAATTAGAGGCGTGCATGAGCAACACATTACACATGGATAGGCCTGGGGACGAGAGGAATTGCTTTTTTTGGGAGAACATATCACCGTGGGGAATCTAACTTGCCATATTTAGGGCGTGTGACCGGGTTGCTAGAAAAGTAAACAACTACCAACTAGATGCGTCCAAAACTAAAACTAAAAGTACACTTATTTTAGAACCGAGAGAGTATTATTTGGCTATTCATGCGTCCTCGCTCTGGTGAAGCAAAACTATTCCCCATTCATGTATGCATCGCCGCGGTTCTTCCCACTTCCACAAAATAAAATCATAAGAGAACTCCGGAATCATCGGTGATCTATTGGTCGATCCTCGTCGCTCGCAGCGCAGGACCGGACACAAACAATGGCGGACAACGGGACGGCACGGCCGCCAATGTCGGACAGGACGGCGACCTTCGTCGACCTCGTCCTCGCCATATTCCTCCCTCCTCTCGGCGTCTTCCTCAAGTATGGCTGCGAGGTACGTACACTAACCTTAATTCGTTCATGTGTGTATCTAGACATTAGAAAATAGGTACCATCCACATGGTTGATCTGATATGTTCTTGTTTCTGACGCAGATTGAGTTCTGGATCTGTCTCATTCTATCGTTCTTGGCCTACCTGCCAGGAATCATATACGCCATCTACGTGATAATAAAGGATTAGAGTCTCCACACGTGGAAAATTCATGCATTAATTCTCCATTTTTAAGCGCAGTAGGAGAATGGTTAGATTCCACATCAGGAAGATCAGTTCTGTGAAATCATAAAGAGAGAAAAAAGACATGTTGATCTCTCTCAAGAGAAAAAGGAACAATTGAAATGGCGACGATCAAAGGTGTTGCACACCGCTATGGTAGGCTACATTTTTTAAGTCTTTAATTTTGTGTGGAGAGGATTAGTTATTCCTGTCTAGAATAGCCAGGTGGTCAGATAAAACTGTAATTATGCCCAACAAATGCAGAAGCAAGAATTTTGACATGTCGTGGGTTATATAATTACCAAATTTGCATTTTCAACCATTCAAAAATGGTTAATTGGATATATACCACTCCAGTATTCATCACTTGGAAAAATGCTATTACAAAAAAACCCAAGTTGAAAAAATGCCACTACAACTTTCACATACCTCTACTTGTGCCATTTCTTTCAATACCAATTCATATATACAGCTCCTATACTCCAGTATGTACATTTGTATTCCCATACGGACACGAAAAAAAAAAGAGCCACACCAAAAATCCCCTGGCAACCTCCCATGCGTGGACGAACCCAACACTTTCCCCAAATCTGAGATGCGCGAGACGAACCTTAGGCGGCGGCCGGGTTCTGTCAGCGATGTAAACGGATCGGATCGGATTTTGTCTCTACCATATCTTTTACCATATTTTTCCATCGGATTCAGAGCGAAGCGGATAATGACCGATGCGGATTTGGAGTCAGATATATGTGGTGGCGTATTCGGGAACGAAAACAGGGCGGATTCGGAACAGAAACAAAGTTAATCGGATAGATACGCGCATAAGTAAAATGTCAAACCATACCATCAAAAATAATTGTTCAATAACCTACTAACTAACAAAGTTTGTACTCCATAGTCTATACAATGACTATTTGAGCGAGTTGGTGTTGAACGGACGAATTTGACAACTCACTAATTACAAATTATGCTCTATTAGGTTAAACATTTCGGTAGATAATAGGAATATTTGGATTAAAACCATCGGATAATCCTATTTAATTTTTGGATAATCCATATCGTAGCTATTTTCCATATCATATCTTATACCATATCCGGGTGTCAAGTTCGGAATCGGATATCCTTATCCGCCGGATTCCTCAAAACCGGATATGGATTCTTTAAAACGGTTTCGGAATCGAATATGGTACGGAAATTATCCTATCCGTTTACACCCCTATGTACAATCGCGTGAGCCGCGAATGCCATCCTTTTCACCCGAATGCATGTGTTTTGTCCGAAAGCATGCACGACTCGTAGGGGAAAAGGCAAGGGTGACAACGAGCGCGTCACATTTTTTTCCGTTCCGGTCGCACGGATCGCACGCCAGCAAGCAAACCGACTGTAGCTACAGTCGGTTGATAAATAGCGTTTCCTTATTCTTCATGAGTACAAACAAATAGCTATCCAGCAATATCAAACCATTTTCACCCTTGAATCCGTTAAGAGAAGAAAAAAAGGGAAATTATAAATGCCACTCATCACAATAATATGGACCGCTTTTGACCAACTATTCACCTCAGCAGGAAGATGTCCCCACACTTGACTCGACCCTTAATTCGTACCCTTGTGACGAAACCACGCACACTCTCACACTGCAGAGAGATCAACAGAATTAATTAATCGATTAATGCTACGCCATGAATTTGCTAGTGTTTGTGCTCGAAGTCCTCGGTTGCGCGCGTGGGCTGGTAGCCGATGCCGTGGCGGTTGTTTGGGAACATCATGAAGGCGTAGCTGGCGACGCCGCCGACGACGGGCGGCAGCACGGTCATGATGGTCCTCTCGCTGGCCTCCATGGCCGGGTAGAGGCACGACACCGTGTCCCTGTCCAGCAGCGCGAGGGTGGCGAACACCATGAGCGACAGCGCGGCGTGCACGAAGTCGCCGGCGCGGAGGCGGTACCCGGACAGGTCCCTTCCGGCGGCGGCATCCGGGTCGACGGAGAAGGTGCGCATCCCGCGGCGCGTGACGACGCCGTAGTACACCCTGCCGTCGGAGCCGACGTAGCTGTCGGTGAAGGATGAGAAGGCGCAAAAGCCGCCGCAGAGCGCGACGAGCGCGCCGCTGAGGACCTTGTTGTAGGCGGCGCAGTGGCCGTTGTTGGTGACGAGCGGGCTGAGGAACTGGAACATGAACACCGTGCCGCTCGGCAGCAGCTTGATCAGGTCCGCCACCCCACGCAGCGCTCGCTCCGCCACGCTCACGCTCCTCGGCGCCGGTGCCGCCATTACTAGTGGCCGCCTCGTCGTGTCGTCGGTGTTCTTCGACAGCACACGGTTTACGTCTACAAGCTAGCTAGCTAGATTATAATTCTTGCCTTGGCTGCTACTCGTGGTGTGAGTGTAATGGAATGTTATCTGTGAGAATTTATAGGCTGCCAGACGTCGTACGTGCTGCGTTTCGATGTTAGATGACGACCAGACCGAGTAATTGAAACGGTTGCTTGGAAGGATTTCTTTTGGGGGATTGGTTTGCTTGCACTCCTGGATGATATGTGTTGATATGGATGGATGGATGGATGGATGGCCTTGTTTGCATGCTTTAAGGCAGAGGGTATGGTTTCACATCGGCATTGCTCGCTGGACTTGCTTGGCATGCGAAGCTGATAAAAGAAGGGGGGTGCTGAAGATTATATTTTCCTTGCTTTGTTTGGAAGATATGCATAAAATGGACATGTACGTGCACGGGCTGGCCTTGAAAAACATTGGTCGGCAGTACCTTGGAAGATTAGAGATGTTTCTTTGTGGGTTAAGCTTACTTAAATAATTGGGTCTAGGTCTAGCGGATAGTGATATCTGCATGCTTGCGTATCTCCTATCTCTCGCGAGTCCAGAAATACTTTCAGTTGCCTGAATGTTTTAGAATAGGCAATGGAAAACTATATCATTTTCAGTTGCCTGGTTGCTATTTTTTATAAAGCGAATATTTCAATATCAAGATGATATCAAATACACCCAGACTCTGAAACAACATAATATCAGGAGCTAATCTAGAAATTAAGGATGCACACAAAATAAAGTAAAAAATAAAGACGCTGCCGCCTGCCGGAGCGATCACAGCCTCGCAGCAGCATGAACAAACCACCACCATTGACGACACCTAGACTTCGAAAAATGTTCTCCAAAGCGACGCATACAGGAAGGTAACAACACACAATCACTACCGTCGCCAGGGGCGGAACTCCCCTACTTAGGGAAAGGTAGGGCGGCCTCCCTACCTTGATTATTGGGGGAAAAAATCATATATATAGGCATATATCTCTCTGTATAGAATTTCATGTATTTTCTGTTCGTCTGGAAAAAAAAAGAGGAGAAATAAGCCTAGCTGGGAGCTCCTGTGCGGCGCTAGGGCGCCTACATCGGTACAGTATTGGGCCGGCCTATTTCACTCGTTCGCAGTTTTCTACTGTTCCTTCCAGTTTGCGCTGATGCTTCATTCGAGTGTTTTGAATGCGTTTCTGACTGCTTTGCACGGTAACTGCTTCGCTAACTGCTTCTCGCGTACTTCTTCTAGCGTACTGAACGCCTACTACTTCGCGTACTGACTGATTCGCTCTGACCCATTCACGAAATTTCCTTTCTAACTTGGTCGTGCCTTCGGCTGTACTGCCTCTAACACATACTCCATCTCACACAAAAATATATTTCATTTCAAAATAATTTATACACGAAATATGTGTACGTTCACGATTAGGTTCCATTCCCGTGATCGGTTTCGAGTTTCGTGGAATATAGCTTCCTAATTTTGGACCAAAGTTTTCAATATTTTTAGATGAATTTTGTTAAATTTGTCACACTCAGTCGACAGTTTGAAAAATCCTTTCACAGGGTATATGTATCTCGCTGTTTTCCACAATTTTCGTGTTATAACTTTTTTGTTTCAACAGAGATATGAATAGATCATGTGCGTATGTATGCATTTAGCCTCTTCTTGTTGAGGACCATTTTCGTTTCAATTCCTGTTTTCCATTTTTTTAAATGAATAATTTTTAAATTTGGAACCATTTTTAATTCGGAACCATTTTTAAATTTGGAGTCATTTTCAAAATGGAACCATTTTTAAATTTGGAACATTTTTAAAATGGAACCATTTTTTAAATTGGAACCATTTTCAATTTTGGAACCATTTTTAATTTGGAACCATTTTAAATTCGGCACCATTTTTAAGTTGGAACCATTTTCAAAATGAACAAATTTCAAATTTGGAACCATTTTAAATTTGGCACCATTTTTCAATTTGAACCATTTTTAAATTTGGAACCATTTTCAAAATAGAACCATTTTAAAAATGAATAATTTTCAAATTTGGAACCATTTTTAATTTGGAACCATTTTTAAATGGAACCATTTTTAAATTTGGAACCATTTTCAAAACGGAACCATTTTTAATTTGGAACCATTTTCAAAATGGAACCATTTTCAAATTTGGAACCATTTTTAATTTGGAACCGGTTTTAAACTTGGCACCATTTTAAAGTTGGAACCATTTTCAAAATGGAACATTTTTTAAATTGGAACCATTTTAAAAAAATGAACAATTTTCAAATTTGGAACCATTTTTAATTTGTAACCATTTTAAATTCGGCACCATTTTTAAGTTGGAACCATTTTCAAAATGGGACCATTTTTTAAATTGGAACAATTTTCAAAATGGAACCATTTTAAAAATGAACATATTTCAAATTTGGAACCATTTTTAATTTGGTTCTTTTTAAATTTGGAACCATTTTTAAATGGAACCATTTTTAATTTGGAACCATTTTCAAAATGGAACCATTTTTTAATTTGGAACCATTTTCAAAATAGAACTATTTTAAATTTGGAACCATTTTAAATTCAGAACCATATTTTAAATTTAGAGCCATTTTTAAAATTGATCGTTTTCAAAATGGAACATTTTTTAAAGTTGGAACCATTTTAAATTTGAAACCATTTTTAAATTTGAAACCATTTTCAAATTTGAAACTATTTGCAAAAAATTAAAAAAGAACAAAACATAATATGAAAAAGAAAACGAAAGAAAACATAAAAGAAAATGGAACCATTTTAAAAATGAAACATTTTCAAATTTTAAAAATAGTTCAAATTTTAAAAGAAACAAAATTAAAACAGAAGAAAAAAAGGAAATACAAAATAAATAGATAAAGAAAAATAAACGAAAAAAAAAAAAAAACGAAAAAATAAAGAAACAAAAAAGAAAACGCAAAAAGAAAAAAAAAGAAAAAGAAAAAAGAAACAGAAAAGAAAAAAGAAACGAAAAAGAAACATAAAAAAAAGGAAAAAACAACAGACGGACCGGCCCAGTGAAGTTTCGCTTCAGGCGGGCGCTAGCCTTATGCGGCACTAACGGGCGCAGCATAGGGTTTGCCAGCCTAGCTGGACCGCGTTTGGTTGATTGCTCGAACAAATGGGCCTTTATTGGGCCTCGCGCGGGGGCATGGCGAGGCAACGAGCAGCCGTTTTTGACCGCTCGCTCCTGAGTCCTGACCAATGGTTCATGCAGGTCCAGTTCGCTGCCGCTCTGCTCGACGGGACGGCTGACTGCTAGTATAGACTCGATGTAGAGTGATTGCCTGTGAGGCAGTGACCTGTTTTTGCGTGGAGTGGTTACAAATTAAGGACAGCCATTGAGTCTGATCAAATGGCTATAACGCCAAATTACTACTTTCTCTACAACGTGCTCCATTGCTAAATTTCAGAGATGGCCCCATACTCTCTCTCCTCTAGTGTCTCACATCCTATCATTTCTCTCCATGTGTATGGGCAGCATGCAAACAACTATTTGTTTAACTCTCATCTCAGTTTAGCATCGGAGTAGCTACTTGCTCCGATTCCCACTTTCTTTGGATTTAGAACCACCCCTACAGTGTAGGGAACTAGTTTCAAAAGTCAAAAATGCAAAATAGAACCATTTTTGGCTACACGGTGTGCCTGCCCTAACTGCCCAAAAGCCAAACTGTAACTCTGTAAGGTATCGATGAACTGGCAGAAGGAATCTGAATCTCTCATCCTAATTCTCTTGTACCTGTGCAATTATCCCCAAATTATGTAATATTTTTCTGATCTATCAACTGCAACTAGATCGGGTCATTACACGGTGGCGTGGCAGGTTGGCAGCAACGGCCACAGTCAGATTCTTTTTGCCCGACCTTAATTTTTTTCTGTCCTTCGCCACTGATTGTCGCCCTATCTAACCACTATAATCAGATCATGGGTTTCACTCCGGAGAGATCCAATCTCCAGATAATGTCTTCATGAAGGAAAGGACTATAGAGCTGTCGCTGCCAGATACAAAAAAATAAAGTAAAACTTAAGGTTTTCACCTCCGAAATTGAGACGTGGAGGTCAAGGTGCACCATCAAGACCGGAGTCATCCATAAGTACTAATCTCCATAACTTTGTTCCTTGCTCGTGAGATTAGATGATAGGTTCACCGCCAATATATATTAAAAAAAGTTCTACGCAATTATCAACTACTTTCTCCGTTAGATATTCACTGCATTTTTACTCGCCTTGGATGGTGATGGCGACCTTCCCGTTGTTCGGCAAGCCCAACAAGAGCTCGATCACCTCATACCCTTCGTAAAACCTAGCAAATCCCGTGAGATGACTGTAGCCCAAGCCATGTTGGATAATCATTAGATTATTGGGTCGAGTTGTAATTTTGTGGTTCTTCTGGGTTTTTCTGTAAGAACGATGGTGTAAGACTGCCTTCATTTCCCCGCAAAAAAAAAGAAAGTAGGGGACTCATTCAGTGCAGGCTATTGTACAAATCATTGAGCTTTGGCAAGATTTTTTATTCAACGCCTGGCCTAACGATGGAACCAGACTCCTTTAGTGGGAAAACCTTCGTCAGGCGGCCTTCTCGCCGTTCGAGACGTTATTAATTTAACGTTGGACCTTTGGACTTTTATCTCCTCGGAGCCCTTGCGGCATATTGTCCTGATCTTCTTTGGAGCAGCTTGGCTCCTCTCAGGGCTCATTTGGTAGCAGGGGAAAAGCCCGGGATCCCGGCCTTTTCCCCGGGCGAAAAGCCCCCGGGCGAATCTCCGCGAGGCGAGGAAATTTCGGCCCATCCGCGACCTTTCCCCGGGGTAGGGTTCCCCTAGTCGAGACGTCGGGGACGAAAACCGCAGCCTCGCTCGCTCTCGCTCACTAGGCGGCGGCGTTCGTTGGCAGGACTAGGCGGCGGCGCGACGGCCTTCCTCCGCGACCAGGAGCGAGGTGGCGACCAGGTGTAGGTGCGTGCGTCTCCCTCTGTCTTCTTCGATCTCGGTTCTTGCTCCATATTCTTGCCTTTCTTTGATCTCGCCGTGCCGGCGAGGTTCTTGTGGTGCCGGGCCGGCGGTTCTTGGTGTGCTCATCGGTTCTTGCTTGCAGCTGCCGATCTCTTCCTGTGGAGGAACAAGAAGATCTCTGGCTGCCCACAGCTCGCCTGGAATCGCGCCGCCGCCGGCTAGATTCGTCCCGTCCAGCGGCCCTCCCGCCATCGGGATCTCGAGCTCCGGCGACCGGTGCTTGCAGGTTCGTTGGTGCACTCCGCTCCCCTACCTCTACTGCCACCCCGATCTATTTTCCACCAAGTCTCTGCAGCCACACTCGATGCTAAGGCGGAGGTGCTTGCAGGTTTGTTGCTGTGAGGGCTAGACTGATACGATCCGGGCCTGCTTGATTTTCACCAACGTCAGCTACGTCGTGGCCACTTCCGTGGTCGGTCTTGCTACATCATTTGCTGCTGGTCAAGGTGACCTTCCCTTCGATCTGTGTGATGCCACTGGTTTACAAATTGCAATCGCACTGAATGAGAAACACTTGGTTAAGTTGTTGTTTACTGACACTTCTTATATAGAATAGTGCTATAAATCCACTTAACCGAATGGTGCTAGAAGTTTGCGTGTGTTCTCAAATGATGTAACTGGAGTGCTACAGCTTTCAGTGATGTAGCTGGAGTGCTACAGCTTTCAATGACACTTCTTATATAGAATAGTGCTATTGCTATCACGAATCCGTTCTTGTTTTGACTTTGAAATGAGCTTTTCTCGCTACAGTTGGCAATGATAGTTTTCTTTTCTGTACATCCTGAAGTTAGCATTTAAATATTTCCCATCCATGTAGTCACTGAAGATCAGATTCAGTGTTGAATTGTACCTATCTTTTGTTGCTATAGCATCGGTCTCTGGTATCATATGAACTTATCATGTGATATGCTCGCATGGTGTTTATTGTTTAAAATGCCCATTTTCTACACCATTTTCTCATGTTGTACACCATTGTTTCGTAACAGATATATCTCAAACAGTATTCATTCTGGCCTTATCTCCTGTGAATTCATTCCTTGACGAGCCCCCACCCTCCTGGGATCCCGTGAAAACTCCGGATTTCGGTACGTATCTGTCCGGTGTATTTCCTTTGCTGAATTGATGTTGTCATTTGTTGTTTGTTGGTGAATTGACACTGTTGTGCTAGCTATGATTGCATTTAGTTTCTAGTTGCTCTGTTATTAATTTTTTTCTTGCTTACAATACTAGTGATGGGTTCTAGAAGGGATAAGATAAGAAAATTTCTGCTGCAAGAACAAGAAGAAGATGATGAACTTTTCTTTGTATTGGTTCCTGCTTTATACTCTGCTTTGTATGAAGAAAAAAGACCAGTCAGATTGCACTGGACCCAAAGAAGATGAACCTGTTAAGAAAAGGAAACAAAGTCAGGTTGCTCTAGTGCTAGAAGAGTACATGGACTTCCGCACGAAACAAACTCAGGTATTGGTTGAGGAGCTGAAGGAACCAAAGGAGGCTGACAAGTACTCAGTAGCAAACTGTGTTGCTGCACTGGAGCCTATGGAAGATCTATCGGTTGCAGAGAAATCAAAGGCGCTGAGGCTTTTCAAATGCCAGCTGAATCGAGAAATATTTCTCAACACCAAGGATCCGATCCTTCGGACCTTCTGGCTAAAAGATGAAATTGTTGATTCCATGCAGAGAAACTAAGGTGAGTTCTTGCTTCACATGTTTCCCTTATGTTGGGTGTGTTGCACTATTCATATACCTTCAATTCATGTTTCTGGTTCATTTAGCTATAGGCCTTGTGAAGAAGGAAAGAAAAATGATATAGGTTATGTCAAAGAATTGAGAGGGACGCATCTGTCTTATTTTTTACAGCCCAAAATAATATAGGTTATTGTGAGAATTCTAGAGCTGCATTGTCAAGACAGCAGCACTTGTGCGTTTTTTTTTACATAATCTCATTCCGAACTGATCTGTGTATATTATTGATGTGTGCTTGGTGCTGCTATTTATCATTTGTTCCTGGTTGCACCGTTATTAATATGTTGGCGAAGTTTTGGAACCTGAATGTGCGCCATGGTTGTGTCAGTCTTGCTGTTCTCCTTTTTACTGTAGGAATTGCATGGTAGTATAATATACTCTTGTTCTACAGTACTAGGTTTTAGTAGCTATATTGTTGTACAAGGAGTTCACCATTTGGTACATCTGATACAAGGGTAGTAGCTATACTGCTGTACAAGGAGTTCACCATTTGGTACATCTATTTAACTAGTAGCAAGTTTATGTTATCTCCATCATGCGCCCAAGAAGCTGCTTTGTTGATGCTCTTATTTTTTATTTATTTGTAAAAGTATCAAGGAGTTACAAGGTACTAAACACATACTTTTATTCTGCAGTATTAGCTTGGAATCTGGAGAGTTAATACCATGGGTATCAAGAGTCAGAAATCATGAAAAAGATGTGATATTTTGGTTGATAATTGGAGTCATGACTCTTATAATTTATGAAATGCCTTTATGGAATGGGATTAATGTATGGAAGTTTGAAAGCTTGTTCTTTTGAACATGTAATAATTGTTATATGCTCCATCGAATCTGGTTATTTGTGTGAATGCCCGACGCTTGGATGTTTTCACTTCTCATTTCTGTGCAAGAATGAAATATGTGATTTATTGTTATTTTGTGTAAATTTGTGGTCCGATGATCTGATGCGAGTCACATCTTATTTCGAATTTTCTGCATTTAATTTTCTGTTTTCATTACATAATTTATCTATGTACTGGTACATAATTTAGCAAATAAACAGAGCATGTTGCAACTGATTTGTCCCCCGCGTGCTTTCCCCCCATGCTGCCAAACAAACCAAGGGCTGGGGCAGACCGGCTCCGTCTCACCCAGGGATTCTGGTGCGCACCAAAAATTCCCCTAGGGGGCTAGCTACCCTGGGTTTTCCTACCGCTGCTACCAAACTAGCCCTCAAGGAAAAGTTGTTCACTTGCCTTGCTCTACGAAATCGCTGCTAGATAGGGATAGGCTAAATTTTTATGGGCTCCCAAATCCTTCTAAATGCTTGCTTTGTGATCAACAAACTAAATCTCTTGATCATCTTATGGTTCAATGCCAATTTCCATATCCATTTGGTTCTGATTATATCTATCGGTAGACACAACAAATTCGTGCCCTCGCCGGATAACACTTTGAAGGAGTGATATCTGGAAAGCTGCCAACCCAATGATAGGAGAAAAGAGATTTATGAGTATTACCTTGTTGTCATCGTCTTTGGCAGGAGAGAAACTATCGTAATTTTGAGCGGTTGCATGCTTTTTTTCAAGGATACACTCTCGTAGGTGCATCAAATCTCATAAAAGAAGATCCAAAGACGACCAGTACAACGCCAAGAAGCCTACACGATACAAACACGACGCCAAAGACGACCAAGTGGCCTTAGGACCTTGGAGGCGTGGCGGATCACGACCTCTCGCTGGCAGGAGGTTTTCCGTCCTTCGTTTAGGTTTTTTCCAGTGTCTTCTTCAAGATGGTGAGGCGGCGGCTACTTCTTGAAGTCAGAATAAGGTCCTCCCCATGCTATCCTCGCTCCGGTGGTGCGCTTAGAGCTAACGGAGGGTGCGTGGAGGCATGTGTCCGGCGAATCCCCTGGGATCTAGTCCGTTTTCGTGTTCGCCTGTGTGGTTGCAGTCTGCCTCTACCAATCTACGTTCTCATCATTTGCTATGGTTACTGTCCTGGTGCGCTGGTCCCTCGGGGCCTTAGCACGACTTACCACAACAAGCTCTATTACGACAAGTTTTACCCGGCTCCGGTGAGGGAGGGGTGAGGATAGCGGTGCGCCTTCATCTCGCTTCAGTGTTTGTAGTCGTCGCTAGATGGTCCAAAAATCTATTTATATTTTTTATTACTTTTAAAATTCTTTGTACCGTTCTTGATGATCAATAGATTGGTTGTCCTTTTTTTTTTTTGCTTTTCACACAAAAAAAGGGACAGACAATACGGAGGAGTGGTGGTTTATTTTTCTTGCTTTTAGGCGGACGAGGTCCTTTGTAATTTCACTCTTTGTAACCCTTATTTTCTTGATGTGATGATCTTTTGCATGTTCTTTGGAAAAAAAAAATGCCACAATATTTTTCGCACAAAAAGATGCCACGAGATGGCCCCACCTTGAGTCGTGGCGCAACTGAATCACGAGAAGGGAGGGGCGCGACGACTATTCGACTAACCCCGTAACCCGGTCCGCTAAACCAAACCTCCCATCAGTCGAACCCAATCCAGCGAAAACCCCGAACCCTAATACCGGCTCGAGCCGATCCCCATCTCCGATCCGATCCGATGCTTCCCATGGTCGACGACCCCTCCGCCGCCGGCGCGGCCGCCGCCTCCTCCTCCTTCCCGGACGCCGACGCCTATGGCAACGGGGACTCCGAAGACATCGACTTCCCAGTCGACGCAATCCCCAACGCCCCCTTCTCCTCCTCCGCCGCCGTCCCCGCTCCCGCCCCCGCCGCGGCCGCGGTCGGGGAGCGCCGGCCCCTGTTCCAGCGGCTGTGGACGGAGGAGGACGAGATCGTGATCCTGCGCGCGTTCGCCGAGTTCACGGCGCAGCGGGGCACGGCGTTCGCGTCCCACCAGTACGACACGGAGCCCTTCTACGAGGAGATGCGCCGCCGCCTCCAGCTCGATTTCTCCAAGAGCCAGCTCGCCGAGAAGCTCCGCCGCCTCAAGCGCAAGTACCGCAATTGCGTCGACCGCCTCCGCGGCTCCGGCGCCTCCTTCACCTTCCGCTCCCCGCACGAGCAGGCCGTCTTCGAGATCGCCCGCAACATCTGGCGCCCCTCCTCCGACAAGCACGGCCGTGACCCCAACGCCGCCGACTCTGACGAGGACGCCACCGTCACCGCCACGAATGCCGGCGCCAACGGGGACGCAAAGTCCCCTTCTTCCTCAAGGCGCAGCGCCGTGGCCGTCGCAGGCGCACGGCTGACTTTGCTGCCGATACGTCGGAGGCGCCGCAACCATACACGCCGGTGCCCATGCCTGTCAAGACGGAGGACTCGCTCCCGGCGTTCTTTCCTCAGGTAGCCATGGACAATGGCGAGCCTGTCATGCCGTCAGCACCGCAGCCAGCGGTGAACACGGAGAGCAGCGTCCTGACGCCTCTCTTCAAGGAGATGGTCCGGACAATGCTAGGCATGGGCGGCTGCCCGTCTCCGCTGGGTCTCGGAGCCAAGGTGCCGGAGCCGCCCATTCTTGGGATACCCATGGAGGGAGAGAAGTGGAGGCAGCAACGGATTCTCGAGCTGGAGGTGTACCTGCGGCGGATCGACCTGCTGCAGGATGAGGTGAAGTCGGCGCTGGAGGAGCTCAAGTCCACACCACCGGCCACATGATGCTGATGCTGCCGCTGCTACTTGGGAGGTCACTCTTGTTTCAGCTTCACCATTCTTGGTTCCATTGTCATTATTAGCGCCAGATATCGTCCATAAAGATGTTTAGGGTCTGTTTGAAACACAGGAATTTCATTTATAGGATTGCCTCCTCTCCCAGGAGATGTAAGGAAAAAGAATCAGATTTCTGCCGTTTCTGTCAGGCTCGGCCAGTAGGATTAATTTATGTTATTCTGATGATCAGCTGTTTTTCTTATTATATATATATGGTTTATGAATAAACATGAGTTCTGCAAATCACAAAGTAAGCAGCAACCGGTCTATGGTGCAGGAGATGTAAGAAAAAGAATCAGATTTCTGCCGTTTCTGTCAGGCTCGGCCAGTAGGATTAATTTATGTTATTCTGATGATCAGCTGTTTTTCTCATGTTATTATATATATGGTTTATGAATAAACATGAGGTCTTCAAATCACAAAGTAAGCAGCAACCGGTCTATGGTGCAACCAGCTGCGTGTCACAAAAGACCAGCCTCTGCTAGTGCATACTGCTCGCCAATGTGATGAAACTGCACATGGATAATTAGCTATGCTTCATTATTTGGTGCGCACAAAAAATGCAGAGTCTTTACCACAATCAATCGGTGCAGACGTGCAGTTATCAAATGCAAACAGAACCTCCAAGAGGCAATAGATTTATAGGAGTAGCATAGCATTTGATAAGACTGCATCACACCAGAAAGTTGTCACTGCTCACTACATTACGTGTAGTGATCAGCTGCATCAAACAGAACCTCCAAGAGGCAAAGTATTTACAGTAGTACATATCATCGGATAAGACTACATCACAGCATAAAGTTGTCACTGCTCACTACATTACGTAGCGTAAATGAATAAGAGAAAAACTAGAGATTCTTCCAAGTTCATAACAGTTACAGTACTAACTTTTTCCAGCAACAAGAATAAAAACAAGTGGCCGTGGGGCAAGATGCGAACTCAAAGCAATGGTATTCATTAGTAGCTCACTAGCTTTGAATGCGTTGGATAGACGTGCCTCGAGCCAGATAACACCAAAAATTACTTCGCTAACCCATAAGTGAGTCGCTGCTTCACTAAGCATCAGGTACTGTGCAACCAAATTGTAAAACTTGAATAACAAGGAAGATCCAGGGCTTCTTCAAGCAGCTACTAAATTTCATCTGCTAACAGCAGTATACCATGATGTAGGAGGAGGGTTACAGGAACGAAACCAATGGAATTTCACCAGATTAAAGCATTGCCAACTTCAATGAGTTGGGCAACCAACTAACCATACTCATATTTCTCAAGCTGCCTTCAGGCTCAGCCCTCAGGCACTGTTAGACTGCTACGAATAGACAGCCCCCTTCTACTTGTCTATCTTGCTGGCCACAGAATAAAGTCAAGCCGTGTTTCAAAAACATGTAAAAAACTCCTCCATACTTGGAACAAAACTAACGCTACATTCAAAGTCTTCTGTTTGGAACTAATCACTAAACTCCCATGATTTAAAACTACTAATAATTTTGTAGCATCTGACTGCTTACAGCAGAATGTTGAAGAGCCAACACGCGATATAAAGAAAACTTCAGATGAATGTAGATATTGAAGATATTTCATAGCCACCTCTCACCAGCGCACCAAAATATCCATTCCACTTGAGCAGTGGGCAAGAATCAAGCCGTGACTTCTCCAATAGCATCACCAGTTGCGTCCGCCACTACTGTGTTGAAGGACAAAGGCTGCCAGCCTGAAGAATGAGGCACAAGCCACTTCTTTCTAACAATTACAATATGCAAAATCTGGAGAATGTCGCCAAGGGCATGTTGCTGAAAGCACAATTTCTTCAAAATGGTTGCAGCTTGATACCTAACAGCAACGGCAACACAGATAATGTTACAACATCTGGAATAAAAGATGAAATTATTAGCCCAAACAAGCAGGTACAATGCCTCACCTTGACTGGGAATTCTTTATTGCTGAATAGCCACCAGCGGATGATATGAACTTACAAAGTGTGTCTAGCGCTTTGGGACGCTTAGCGTTACTCTTTGTTACATCCACACATTTCCAGAGGCTTTCATCTTTTGCCACAAATAAAGGCATGTCATTTACTAACTTCTTCATAATGACAGCTTGATTTCGGATAGCAAGTTCAAGAGCCTTCTTAGTATCAAAAGCAGGTAGATTCATCTCGCCATAGCATATACAGTCTGCAATATTTGATTCTGTTGGGGATAATTTTTCAGTCTTCAGTATGCCCAGAGCACACAGTAGACTTCTTATAGTACCATCATGCTCAGGAGAATTTGGTGGAGATCCTTGCGTGTCTCCATGATTTCCAGGACTTTGTTGAGTGCTGCAGGATAGATTAGATGGGTGAGGAGGTCTGCTATCACTTGAAGGAGGTTGGACACTCTGAGGAGCACTAGAGTGATTTGGATGGAGGCTGATGTTCGGACCAGCATCAAAAGAGGATTTGACCTCATGAAGACCTCTAGGATGTCCAGATACAATTGGCATACTAAAAGAAGGATAATTAGCAAGTGTTCCTTGGGAGGGCAGCCTGTCCTGGTATTCAGAAATAGCCAGTCTACTCATATCAGAGCAAATATCAGCAAGGCCTTGGAAGGTTGAGCCACTTGGCCATGTTTGTAGTTGAGAGGAAGGAACACCATTATGCCCTACTGATGGCAGGACTGAACTGCTAACTTCTGGATTTGTAGAGTAAGACTGACCAAATGCACTATGAGGATTCGAAGGACCTGAATTGCCTTGTTTCAGCCCCATAGAAGACTGATTTTGCTGATCTGTCAGAAAATACTGGCGACCGCTAGCACCAAAACAGAAAGTTCCACTTTCTGGCGTGCATTCAACTGATGTGCTAAGCTTCTTGCCAAAAATGAACTCTGCTCCCTCTTGATGTGGATGAGTAGGCGTGGCAAGTTTTTGAGCTGATGACAGGGGGGACAGAGGATTCACCTTTGTCCCATCCAGTATTTCGGAGCAGAACAAAGATGGCACAGATTGACTTGAAAGGCCCAAAATGCTTCCTTTGGAATTACTAGGAAACCCGAGAGAGATTTCATTGCTTGCAGAACTAGATGAAATCTCAGTCTTCCTTACATATTCTTGTTGCTGTTTAGCCTTATATAGATTGCTTGACTTCAAATTATTATCACCAACGTTGGAGTTAGAACGAAGCTTGTTCTGCGCGTGAGAAGATTGGGACTGCTGCTGGCATATTGGATGATAATGGCCAAGACTGATGCCAGGACCATGATTTCCATCTCTTGACGTCTGCCCGGTTGATGTACTAGGCTTCTTACCAAGGATGGATTTTTGTGGTGCCATCACTTGATGCAAACGAATGGACACCACAGGTTTTTTACCAGATGACCGGCACAAAGTAGAAGTTGCTGGTGGACTTGCATGATCCACCTTTGCTCCCTCCATTGATTTAGAACTTGATGATGATGAGACAGTAGATAGATGTAGGTCACTCCTAGTGCTCCCAACAGAACAATCATAAATAGCAACGGAATCAACTTGATTGCCACAACTAGATGCTATGTTTGTCTTCTTTACATACTTCTGGAGTGGCTTCACCTTGCATTCCTTACCCTCTTTTAAATTGCTATCACCCGCATAAGCTTTAGAAGATTTTGATTGCCTTTGCATTTGATGATGCTGCCCATTACTAACGCCATCACGAGTTCCATTTCTTGACGCACATTCAGTTGAAATGCTAGGTTCCTCACCAATGATGAACCCCTGCGATATTTCCATTCGATGCAAATGAGCTGGCACCTCAGGTTTCTGTGCTGATGACTGGGGCAAGGAGGAGTTCCAAGCAGACTTGATTGATCCACCTTTGCTCCTTCGACTGATTCAGAACTTGATGACGATGATGAAACAGAAGACCTGTCCAGCTCACTCGCTGTGCTTCCTGATAAATCTTCAGAAATTCCATCTTCAGCATGCTCTACTTGACCTCGAGTGCTTGCAGAAGTAGATGCGATGTTTAACTTCTTTACATATTTCTGGATCAGCTTCCCTCCTGCCTTCACATTACAGTCACTGCCATGAACGTTCTTTGATGCATCCGGATTATTAGAATTTCGTCTGCAGTCTGGCACGGTATGTGAATGTGGGGATTTCGCCAACAACGGCTCTCCAGCAGCAAGGCTTTCCCAGAGCCAAACAATCTTTGCTGCGCTAAAAAGTCCTCGAGATGATACATTTGGCGGCTGCGCTAGCAGGATTTCGTATTTCTTCATCTTAAGCTTATGAAGGAGGTCAGAGAAGTCCTGATCGCCAGAGATGAGCAAGTAATTGCCTGGTGGAGGGTTGTCATATGCCCAGAAGACCATGTCGACCAACATCTTCTTGTCAACTCCATCTTTAACTCCTGCCAAATATTGGGGATATTTCAGTACAAAACCGGCATACAAAAGCTTCTATTAGGAGGAGGGGGTAGGGGGTCTATACCGGCGGAGACGTGGCTGAGGGTGATGCCGGTGGAGGAGAGGGCTTCAAGGACGCCGGGGGCGATACGGGAGGCGTCGCCGTAGGCGAAGACTGACACGGGGCCCTTGCAGCCTGCCGCGGCGAGCGCGGCGAAGACGTTGTGGGCGATGCGGTGGGGATCGCCGCAACCGGGGGGACGGCGCACCAATTGATGTCCCACCACACCGACGTCTTCGCCTCCGCCGCCGCCGCCATGGTGCTGTCAGCCATCGCCTCCACAGCAGCTGCTGGCCAGTCCGGTGGGCACGAGCGATGGTTTAGGGCTTCGCCGGCGCCGTGGAGGCGGGTGGACTTATTGGGGTTGGGATGTCTGCGCTGTCCGCCGCGAAGAGGAATTGGAAACCCAAAGGGGACCTTAAAGATTGATTGATTTGGGAGATCGGCAGTTGCCTCTTTTTTGAGATCGATATTGCCCTAACAAGCACGGGCTCAAACAAATCCCGTGTGAAAAAATTGGCACTAGGCACATTTTTCGATCTGTTAAAAAACTACTCCTCTGATTCCTCTTTTACACAATTTTATAAAAGGGAACAGAAAAGGTACAAATTTAAAGTACTAGTACTAATTTGTTATAGTTGCCATTCTTCCTTTATTTACTTTGTGCAAGCAAAAAACATTTAGGCCTAGTTTGGAATAAAAGTATTTTTTTGAAGTATTTCAATAATACTACAGTTTCTCAAAATAACACAGTTTCAAATATGTTTGGCTGTGACTAAGAACGTGCTATTTTTGAAGTATTGGAAAAACAACTATGGACCTGTTTTTCAGAAACTGAATTATTGATATGTCAGGCACTTAAATAATGTGGTATTGGAATACTTCAGTTTGAGAAAAACTTTGGTGCAAAACTTAGCATTAGTATTTGATACTGAAAACGTAAAAATAGAATAAACGTAGAATTGACATGTCACGCTTATTGATGCCTACATATACAAAAAGCTGGTTGCACCACAGAGAAACATGGGAAATTAAAAAAAAATGTGCTTGACATAGTTACTATGAAATTATTTATGAATGAACCCTTTTAGCCCTAAAAAAACAAGTGAATTTCTCAATAAGGTTAGATTCAGTGACATTTTTTCTTTAAATTGCATGCGAAGTAGACCAGATAAATTCTTTATATTTTTCAATCCTAAAGTTCAAACAAACTCTACATGGAAACTTTCCAAGGAACCGAATTCCCGATTTCTTTTACGGAATCCCTCAGACCAAGAGGTTTCCCTAGCGCTTTAGAGATAGGTCCTATGTGAGAATTTGGATAGTAAGATCATCATAGATATTTAAGAGAATTTGGATCATATTTTTGTAAGAAGATCCTTTGGAACATAGGTTTACTAAACTTCTACGAAATCCATCTCCGTTCCATAGGAATCTTAAAATAAGGTTAAATACTATTTTATTTTAAGAATTCCAATTTACTCTCCCCACCCCACCACCACCTTTCTCTCTCTCTCTCTCTCCATAGCCACCTCTTCACAATTTCATACATGTTGAAATCATGAAATGTAGAAATCCCCTACCATGATAAAGTACAATCCTTCAATATTGCTTCTTGTCCTTAAACGCGATGTCGCAAAGCCTACAAATATCCTCGTGAGGCCAAACCCACGGCTAAATTATCCACCACTCTGTGCAGAAAAACTTCAAATAAAGCTAAAGATCTTAATGATTCGCAAGGTTCCAAAAACAGAAGAGCAGAAAAAAGGTGATGAATACCACGCCCACTCGGATCATGCATGACATTGTTTGATGCCACCGGGTGAGCAGAAGGGTTCTATTCAAGAAATTTTAGTGGATTGAAAAAAAGTTCTTCAAAATATAGTGCATACGAACCACAAGTCACTTTGCCTCCTGATGTCCAGTGATACTTTATTTTTATTTTAAAGAAAAATATATTATAAGTTTTTAAAAAAATCTGAAAATTTTACTGGTGTAGTCAATGATGCATCATTTGTTAATTTTTTGTATCATGAATTTTTTGTGAATGTTTTCGTATTTTGGGCTACACAAAAATCAAAATCTTGTATATTTGAAAGTGTGTATATTCAGATCCACACATTTGTTAATTTTGTACAGCTCTAAATATAAAGTATTTCAAATTGAGATTTTGCACGCCCGTGGCTACATCATTGAAAATATGGAGGTGTTTTTCAGAAATTTTTGTATTAGGACGACGGATGGTGACGATGACAGTGCAGAAATCCCTTGCGTCTTTGTTCTAGACTTGTAGTTTTCTTTTTGGGGTTTTTTTCAGCAAATGTTCTGGACAAGTGTCCTTTCTCGATGTTTCTCATGGTTTCAGCGTGAATGTGTTGCAAGGGAACGCTCTGGACAAATTTCAGGACTTCCCTCTGAGTTCTGACGTAGACATTTAAGGTACTATTAGATATGCTGATGGAGACATATTGTAGATGACACCAGAATACCAGATCCTCTATGGAGAGACAAATGGTTTAGATTACATTCTCCACGCAACGATTAGTTCGGAGTACTTCTGCAACGTCATTGCACGAGGTAGCAGAATTCCAGTAACGGTACCGAAAAAAACTAGAGCCTCCTGAGTTATGATGACATTCCATAGCCAATTAGAGAAGAACAACTGAACCATATATGGTGGCTGGCCTTGTTAATTATATTGCATACCAGCACAACAATTGCATCATCCCAATAACAATAATGATATCAGAGCAGGAGTAGACATTGACAACGGGTCGTTCTGAATCTCTTAAGGCAAGGGTTCCTCTGAATCTCCCAGCCGTGATAGGTGGAGATAAGCATCAGTTCCTACATAAAAGAGCAAGCAATTTTAAGGATGATCAGTTATATCGCATTTCGATTGTAGTCAATTTTGTAGCACCC
The DNA here is from genome assembly GCA_947311845.1 of Poa pratensis. Lineage (NCBI taxonomy): Eukaryota > Viridiplantae > Streptophyta > Magnoliopsida > Poales > Poaceae > Poa > Poa pratensis. The sequence continues at coordinate 41,266,770 of CAMZMU010000066.1, read as the reverse complement.
GAATAATAATAAGTATCAAGGGTTCTAGTATTCACTTTATACGAACCTTCAGACAGAGAATCATGGAAATCGAAATGTTAATATATAGAAATCTCAGCAAAAAACAGGAACATTGTCCAATACTCCTTACATAAACATAAAAAGTGAAATATGGACATACCATATCCCTCCATAGAAATGATTTGCAGATCCCCACCAAAATATCGAGCATAAAGACGACTGATCGGGAGCCCATAACCATACCCAGCCATAGTTACTCCTTCGTTATGGCCATCAAGATCAGGTGGGTGTTCTGCCGTACTGTAGAGGTAAGTAAAAATTCTTGGGAGTCCACTTCTTGGTATTCCACCACCTTCATCACTAATCTGCATTACAAAGGTTATAACTATAAGTCATACGAGTACCACGAATTGGACCTATCATAGTTGGCTTAAACACAAATGTCCTCATGTCATATAGGGAATTATTTACAGGAACACTTTAAAGTACAGCTATCATTGGAAAAAAAAACAAATGAAACAAGAACGGGATGTCTTGCACAGAACTGTTCAGCAATTTTCGGCAAATATTATGACAATGTAATGCGACACGACTAATGATCTCTCTCTCAAAAAAGTAGTGAAACTGGCAACTACAATACCGTTCTTGCATACACGAACCACTCTTTGAAGAGAGAAAAATTTCCAAAGGTGATTTGTCTTCCTTCAGTAAGTATATAAAACCATAATGATCTGGATTTGGATATGCCATTGTTTACTACTCCCAAGTCCCTCCGTTCCAATATACTATAAGACGTTTTGGAAAGCTAAACCAGCTTGCCAAAACATCTTACGTTATGGAACGGACAACGGAGGTAATAGTAAATAATTTGGTCTCTACACAATTTATACAAAGTGTGCCGCAAAGGCTACTCCATGACTGAAACTCTGAAATTTCGTTAAATGTCAATTTAATTATCCATTTTCCATTTTCATTTGCTGTATATACATAAAAGAGAGTTAAACCGATACAACCATAAAGGGTGCGATGAGCTTTTGTATGCCAGAAGGTTGTAATTTACAAAATGAGTTCTCTAACAGTAGTCTTGGGGGGAGACAAACCTTGATAGTTACATCCTCTGCTCCATCAGCAACTATAATCCTAACGGGAGGTGCATGCTTATCAGAGTTCATAAATCGTTCTTGTACTGCACGAAGGGAATTCTTCACCAACTCAAACATCATGAGATGCAGATGTGAAATCACGTATCTGCAAAAGAAGTCAAAGCGGTTCATGAAAATAATTTTGAGGCTTTATGCACTGCAACTATATTACTGATGAAATTAATACTACAGCGTGATCAGTTCAAAAGTTCAAATAAGGGAATTTACGGAAATGTAAAATCTGGGTCTCCATATATGTTGACATCAGGAGCTGATCCATATTCTCGCATGCAAATAGCTCGTGCATCTTCACTAGCAAGTCGAGCCACCTGCATGGGGGACAATTTTGTATTTATGAGCCCTATGACGCCAGGCTCTGGATCAGGATCATGTAAAGCGACATGCTGCCCTGAAATCAAGAACATTAGCACAAGTCAAAAGATAGGGACAGCAGAATAATTCTGTCTTTATTCTTGCTGTCTTAAATGTTATTGTACACTAACTATAGTCTTTGGCAAGAAAATATAAAATGACTGTGTACAGATAAGATGATAATCAGTAGGGACCCCTTTCCGAGGGAAATGATAACCTACTAAAACATTACCAGTTTTTGTTCTATACCAAACTAGAAACACACTTTGAAAAAGAAAAAATATGAATTTTAAAGCATGTTAAGGCCCTGATTGCAACCACCTAGGCACCTACTATTCCCCTACTGAACATCCAGCTGTAGGGCTTACACATTTTAGAGAGAACTACCACAAAACACACTATATGTTTAGATAATGATATACTAACGTCTGTCAAATAGCGTATCCGGTCGTATCATACAACACCTGCGCTTATCTCAATGGTATTTTTTGTTCTAAAATGGGGCATCTCGATGGCTTGTGTCAAATCAACAGGTGGCGTCTTGAGAGTTCAAAAGGTGATGGTGGTTCGAATTGGACAGACCACCCCTACCAATTGAGATCTTCATATGAGTAAAGATTTAAGAAGTAAAGCATTACTAAGATATCCCATTTGTACTCCAAAACTATACTTTCCAAATTAATTGAGTGCTAAAAAAAATCTTTTAGCCAGTTGTCAAGCAGAATGACAGGCTCGTGGCAGTTTTTCTTTTAGCAAGGCAGAAATAAATCAATAATGAAACTGATCCATTTCAGTTGCTAAGTTGGGATAATGTGCCAGCGCACCTTAGAATAATTGCATTTCTATAAACCCAGAAAAACCCGTTACGAGTTAGAATTGGAGCTTAACACCAAACAGCAAACTAGTAACTGAACCTGTCGACAGACACCAGTAAAAATCTGTAGATTTAAAAGCTAACACGAAAAAAGGCGCTAAATATTATGCTAACCTATCAACATGCGAATCCCAATCCTTGACATGTAGAAACGATCAAGGAACTGATGGATCTCATTGATTCCAGAGGGAAAAGCCTTGGTACCACCCAGGTCCTTCTTGAGCTGCTGCACACCTAACGCCATGGTGGGCACCACATTGGTGTGGCGCACCCTGATCATCTTGATCATCTGGGTGAATGCGAGCTCATCTTCCCGGTTCCTCACCTCGGGGAAGTAGCGGATGTCACGGAACGAATCCAAGTACCAATCTCTCACCTGAACAGAGGCGAAGGATGAAAGTTAGTCCTGTAAACGGCTCATGGCCAAGAATATGCTGATTCTATTAGGCAAATCCTTGTTCAAATATTTACTATTTGACGAGTTCAGGTGCTTCTGATATCTGAACTGTAAGGTTCGAAGCTAATGTGGCTCAAGCATCAACCATGTTGGCATGAGGGAATCTAACAAAACCAAGCATGTTGCCACACTTGTCTCCAGGAATTAAAAATGAGAAGCAGTTGAATCATAGATTGTGCAATTTTTAAAACCTGGCTGAGTAGATCTTCCATGACGTACTTAGTCAACGAAAAGACAGAAAATGGCATTAGAACTATTAACCGAGCACTGAGATGAACATTTTTTTTTTTTGACTTGAACTACGGCGGGCCGGGGCCAGCCTGAACTTTCTAGTTTCTACATAAGAACAGCCAAAGTGTTACAGGTTAGATGGAAGAGAGGAACATTTCGTAGTACTTGGTAAAACTCTGCAGGCTCAAAGGAGAAGAGGTCATTTTAAGGATAAGCAATTAGAAATGGGACCGTGCCATCTCCAGCTCCACTTCCCAAGGACTGATGACGAACAGAGAATGGAGCAGGGGCCTTATTATTATTATTTCTGCGGGTATATTAATAATATAATTAAAACTGACTTCCCAAATATTTACTACTAGTATTTGACGAGTTCAGGTGCTTCTGATATCTGAACTGTAAAGTCGAAGCTAATGTAGTTCAAGCATCAACCATGTTGGCATGAGGGAATCTAACAAACTCAAACATGTTGCTACACTTGTCTCCAGGAATTAAAAACGACAAGCAGTTGAATCATAGTTGTGCAATTTTTAAACCCTGACTGAGTAGATCTTCCATGACGTACTTAGTCAACGAAGAGACAGAAAACGGCATTACAACTGTTAACCGGGCACTAAGAGTAACATTTCGTAGTACTACCCTGCAGGCTCAAAGGAGAAGAGGTCATTTTAAGGAGGGATGAGCAATTAGAAACGGGACCGTGCCATCTCCAGCCCCATTTCCCAAGGACTGATGACGAACAGAGAATGGAGCAGGGGCCTTATTATTATTTCTGCGGGTACATAAATAATAATATTAAAAAATCTATAAACTGCACTGAATCCTAGGACAGCAGTTATGTTCCCGAAATAAACATCCCAGGAGAGAAACTTCAACAGAAAGCATCCGAGGAGGTATTCCCAGTTTTGTACACGAATCAAACCAGGAAAAAGGGAAACCGCACGAGAAATCGAAAACCGTTCCCCCAAATTACGAAGGGAACAGTGCATTTACTGAACAAAATTACTCTACGATGATGAAACAAGCAGCAAAGTGTCCTGCGCAGTATGTAGGGACCGAGGGATTGAAGATTGACCTTGAGGACGGCCGGCTTCTGTGAGAGGCCGAAGGGTAGGGAGTCGAGGTCGAGCGCGCGCCTGGCGATGCGGATGGGAGCTCCTTGTGCAGGAACTGCGCGGACAGCAGGAGGTTGCGCTCTGTGGGCCGGGCCCCGAACTCCGTCATGTAGCGCAGGCTGACCCCCGTCTGCTTCATCCCGCCCCAGCGCGCCACCTCCTCCGCCACCGCGCGCGCCACCGGCTCCGACGCCATCGCCTCGGCCGCTAGGAATGAGGTGTGGCAGCGGGTATAAATAACTAGAGAGGCGCGAGGTGGCCGCCACCGGAGCAGCAGCGCGTCGGCGTCGCGTCGTCTTATAATATAAACGGTGGGCGAGACGAGGGGGAGATGGGAAGAAGTGTCAAGGAAGAGGAGAGCTGCGGAAATGGGATTTGGCTGATGAGATGAGATGACGACGCACACCGACGGCGAGAAGGAGCCGCCTGATGAAATGGGATTTGGCTGTGGGGCCCCTCTGTCATGGACAGGATAGCGGGCCGTCCCTGTCAGTGTCACGTCGATCCCGATGCGTCGGGGAGTGGCCGGCCTTGGCGGTGCGCCCTGTCAGGTGGGGACGGCGTTGGGAACCTGTGCCACTGACGGCTGGGCCAGAGGTTGAGTTGGCGAATCAGATGCCTGGGTGCAGTCAGAAGTGTTCGCCGATGCCCGGTGGCTCTGTTGTGCTGTTGTGCCTACTTGGGGAAATTTAGATCCGGATCCTCTCTCTGCTCCAGAGAACGAATAACAGGCCAGAATTGTGTAGTACGTACACGTGCAAACCACTTCTTCTTTGCTCCTGTCCTGGTCTTCTTGCGCCGAGACACGGAGTGCCCATAAAATCAGCAGCTAAAGATGACTCCAACGGGGCGACGCAAATGGACGCGCGTTTGGTTCGCGTTTGGTCCGTTTGCGTCGCCAAAAAGACGGGCCCAGTCCGGCCTTGTCCGCCCTTGGTGCCAGTGCCCCCAACGAGGCGACGCATCAAGTCCGCCCTGTAGTATTTTTTTGCAACTAAGCAGGCCCTATATGGGCCTTTTTCATTGATAGTTAGGGGAGATAGGCCACAAACGGCCTGTTTACATAATATTTTCAAAATAAAAATATTAGCCTAAATTTTTTGCCCTTCGCGGGCTTCTACTTCTTCTTCTTGTCCTCCTCATCATCATCATCGAGGATGATGTACGGCGGCTCCTGCCACAGGTGCGCCGGCGGCCCTCCTCGCTGCGGGACAACGGCCGGCGGCTCCTGCGCCTCCTGTGCGACCTCCCAGTCGTGGCCGTTGAAGACCCACCGCTGCGGGATCATCCCCTGCGGCAGCGGAGGCGGAGGCGGCAGTTCCACCTCCATGTCCTCGTACCACTGCTTCTGGGGCTCGAGGACAGCCGCCTGTTGCGCCTCCGCCGTCGCCTGCTGCTCTTCGGCGACTTGGGCGAGGACCAGCGCCCAGCGCCGCTCCTCGTCCTCCGCCATTGTCCTGAGGGAGTCCAGCCTGATGGCCTCCAACTGCTCCTCCTCCGTGAGCTCCGGCTCCGTCTTCACGGGCGCAGGGGGCGGTGGCGGAGACCCGATCCGCATCTGGCGGCGCGGCACCGGCGGCGCGTCGCGGCGCAGTGTGTGCAGTGGCGGAGACCACCGCCCAGATGGCGGCGTCGGCGCCCTCGTGTACAGCGCCTGCCGCCACAGGTTGTGCTCGTCGCGGAACCACTCCATCCAGTTGCGGGACGTGGCCGCGAACACGGGGTTGTTCCGGAGTTCGCGGGGGCGGCGGCGGCGGCGCTCGATCTCCTCTTCCCGTGCCCGGTCGCTCATCGGTATCGGGGGCACCGGGATGCGCTGCGGGTTCAGATGCCAATGCTCTGGGAGCTTGGCATCTGGCCACGGCAACGGGACTGCGTGGTCCCAGTACCACTGGCAGTCCTCCTTGCGCACGTAGACGCGTTCGCGCACCGCCGCGCCCGGCGGCCTGAGCTGGAACACGGCGGGGAAGGGCGCACGCTCAGGGGATGGCGTCGGGGTGGGCGACCGCGTGCGGCGACGGCGGCGGCCTGATGACGATGAGGCCTCGTGGTCGTTCTTGGTCTTGCCCCACCACCGGCGCGGCATCGCGGCGAGCTGGGCGGCGGGAGGGCTAGGGTTTGGGAGGGGTTTGGTCGCCGGAGAGGGAGCGGTGGTGGAGTGAAGTGAGTGGGTGGGGGTAGGTGGGGGCTGCCCGTCCCTATCCCTGCCATTAAAAAAGGACTGGGCCAGGGCAGGGGAGGCTGACTGGCGCGGGGTCGCTGCCAGGTGGGGACGGGGCGGACACGAGGCGTCACCGCGCGGACGCGTTTTTGATCCGCCGCGCGTCCGCCCCGACGCATCCCTGGCCCAAATTGGGATGCGTCGGGGCGGACGCGCGGCGAATCAAAATGCGACGCACGGTCCGTTTGCGTCGCCCGTTGGGCCGTCTTTTTGGCCCTTGCGGACAGGAACGGACCGACGCGGACTCGATGCGTCGCCCCGTTGGAATCATCCTAAACATGCCCTAAGCTATGCATGGTCCAAGTAACAGAAGCTTGTAATCGACGCCGCCCGATGGAAGCTTGGATTTAATAAAATGAATGAATTCGAACTTAACAAATAAGTAAACGGTTCTTGTTCCTTGCTCCTAGGTACATTCAGCTCGAGACTGATTGCATGCCACCCATTAACTCGAAATAGAGTGACAATATTGTTCCAAAAATTACTACTCCCTCCGATCCATATTAGTGGGCATAGGTTTGTCTAAATTCATATGTATCTAGTTAAGTATTTAGACTAGATACATGTATATCTAGACAAAGTTGTGCCCACTAATATGGATCGGAGGGAGTAACTATAATCTAGCTGCAATTCGGGGCTGCTAAAAAGGTTTCAATCTTAAGTCTATGGATTGGGAATTTGAATCTGATTTAAGTTTAACGTGATTTCAAAACCCCTCACAAGTACGCTTATAATATTTTGGACCACTCTATTAAATTCCTAAAATATTATACAAAATTGTACACACGATATTTTCATTCTAAAAGGTTTAAGTTTGTACAATTTTTCTGAAGAATTTATAATTTACTCTATATTCAAATAAAATAAAATTTTGGTAATATATAATATGAATAATTACATTGCAAAATCCACTCAAAAGTGGAAATTTATCACTCAACTTGGAGGAATATTAATCATGTACGATATAGTTGTTTTCTAATTACTCAACCACGAGTGAATATTAGGGATATATGATGTTTCTTATTGCGATATTGCCTTCATGTGGCATCTGAATCGGCCAACACACGACACCTATGAGTGAGACTTAAGGTGTCTAGATGTGGATGGGATGATTCTAGATTATGGGATAAAATACTGGACTAAAGGCAACTAGGGAGTTAAAAGAGGAAAAGTATTAAATCTGGCAAATTACTGGAGCTTTTGAGTTCTTAAATGATAGGCAAAAAACCATCTAAAGCAAAAGCAATTTTTTTAAACAATTGTCACTTAGCGTGGACTGAATATTAACTAATGTATATATGATTGTTTTAGTTGTTTTCTAATTGATATTGCCTCGATGTGGCATCTGAATCAACTAATGCGCAAGACCTACGGGTGGACGTGGTGTCTAGATGATATATGGAATAAATATTAGATCAAGTCAAGTAGGAAATTAGAAAAAGGAAGAAATCCACAAAACCGGGTAAACCGGAGTTTGGCAACAGAGAGACCAAAATTCATGTTTGGCATTTGCATATTGTTTTTGGACATACAAAATATTGCTTTTATAAAAATAGGAAAACATTTGCATGAGTTGGATTAGGTAGTGAGATGTTCATTTGAGAAAATTAAGTGAAACAAACTGTATTCTCGCTTGGCATTGATTGGAAATAGAAGAGTTCAATTAATGAAATTAATTGGCATTTTAATGGCCTATGGTGAACCTATATCTGAAAAATAAGAATTACTACAGAAGAATACGTACAATATAGAGGTTGAAAAGGGGATAGTGGGATATAGGGGAGGATCATCGCCGTGTACTCCATAGCATTTTCGATATTGTCACGGCATATATAACTAGTACTCCCTCCGTTCCAAATTAATTGACTTGAGTTTGTCCAAATACGGATGTATCTATACTTATTTAGTGTCTAGATACATTCGTTACTAGACAAATGCATGTCAATTAAATAGGAACGGAGGGAGTAGTACAAAAGGGAACAATAAAGATCGACGGTGCGTGGATCCCGAAACCATGAGAATAAATCCCCAACGAAAAAAGGCAGCATAAACCCGTTGATCGTAGTGGCACTTTTTCTTGGGAAATCTGATGGTAGTGGCACTTGTGTCATGTCGGAAGAATTGGACATTTGATCTATCATTATGTAGCGATCATTGCATGGCTAGATCGTTACATCTCGAGTACGGCTCCATATTCTGATTCTTTGTTGGCTTGTCTACGAGTTAAGATTCTGTGCTATAGCTTGGAAAAGGAACGACGCAGCGCAGCGGGGCATGTGGTAGGTGCTGTAGGAAGAATTTCGATTCTTTCGCATCAAATATTTCGATTCTTTCGCATGTTATAAACATCAAATATTTATATTGATCAAATATTTCGATTCTTTCGCATATTAACATCAAATATTTCGATTCTTTCGCATGTTATGGCCCAGACGAAAACGTGTCCTTGCACAGGCACGAAGCTGTCGTATACATGATCCAGCGAATTCGTGTGCTGCTTTTGTACGATCGATGGATAAAATTCATCTTAGAAATTCTTATAACCATATATATAACGGGTGCATTTTTAACGTCACGACAAATACGATTCCTGTCTGTTTCTAAGTCAGTGGAATGGTTTCTTAGGGTGTGTTCGGTTTGGGAACCGGGTGGAATGGAATGGAACCGTTCCATTCCGGGAGCCCGTTCCTGTGTTCTTTTCTGGGATGGAGTGGAATGGAATGGAATTCACTGGTTCCAGAAAAGAGAATATTCCCTCAATATTCGGAACGCACCGGTCCGGCCTCGGCCGGACGGGTGGAACGGCACAGTAATCATCGTGATTAACTCTAATTTAATCAAGTTTAGCAATAAATAATCAAGATTAATTATAATTAATCAAGATTAATTATAATTAATCGAGATTAGGAATAATTAATCAAGTTTAGCAATAATTAATTAAGTTTAGCAATAATTAATCTAGATTAGGAAATAATTAATCGAGTTTGATGCCGTTCTTATTCCATTCCATTCCACCCATCCCAGAAAAGAACACAAGAATGGAACGGTTCCGTGACAATTTTTTGTCAAAAAAGAACACAGGAATGGAACGGTTCCATGACAGTGGAATGGAATGGTTCCATTCCATTCCACTCCATCCAAAAAAAGAACACACCCTTAGAGATTGGTGTTGTTGCCACGTGTTGTGGCTCAGAGGGTCTAGTTTGGTCCCGTGTCACACGTCTCTCCCTTCGCCCCCGCTAGTAGGTGTTGGCCTAGACAATTATCCTCTCCTCTCGCGACCTGGTCGCCCCCGCGCGGGCGACTAGGCCCGGGCGGCGCCGGCGGCGGCGGCTCCCTGCTTCTACCCTCACGGTGGCGCTCTCGCGCGGGGCAGTGCGGCACCGGGTGGTGCCCTCAGGCGACGGAGGTCCGGCTTGCGGCGGCGGGGTGACCTGCGGTTGCCCGGGTGGCGTACGCGGCGGTGGCGCCGCCGTTGGCGGCGGTGGTGGCTGGTTGTGCTCGACCGAAGCCCTGCAGGCCCAGATCTAGGCCCTTCGGGCCCGATCTGGGTCAGGGCGGGTCGGGAGCGACCCTGCTGCCTCCGGTCTGATTTTGAGCACTTCGTGACATGGACGGCGAGGCACGACAACCGCCCCTGCTGCAGCACGATGGTGAGAGCTTCACGGGCCCTTCTGGGTCCGGCCGGACCTATGGTTTCGAACAAGAGGGCAGCGGCGGCGTGGCCTACGTGCAGCAACGTGGTGGCGGGGACTTTACGGGTCCTCATGGGACCCGGCCGGGCCTGCCCGGCCTGGTGTGTCCTTGCTACCTGATACGTCCATTTTGCATCACTATTTTATATCATAATTTGTCATTATCTATCCTTATATTTCATATTAATACATGATACTTATGTTATTTTGCCTTATTTTGCATGTTTGATGATTATTGGGAATTATCCTTCCGGAGTCAGGTTTCTGCTGGAAAAAGCGTCGTCAAGTCAGCATATCAGCGGAACTCCAAAAATCACGAAACCAATTCTGGGGGTCTTATAATGTCAGATGCCGGAGGCAGCCAAAAGGAGGCAGCCAGGTGGGCCAGGTGGGCCCCACGCCACACCTGGGCGCGGCTGGCCTGTGGGCCGCGCCCAGCTATGGCGTGGCCACCTGGGTCCACCCCCCAGGTTGCCTCTTCGCGTATATCTGCCTCCCGAAAACCTAAGCACGGGGGGTACGTCCACGAAATATTCCGCCGCCTCCACGGGACGGAAACCACCGAGAGAGAAAGAGCTCTCTGGCAGGGAGATCCTGCCGGGGAAATTCCCTCCCGGAGAGGGGAAATCATCGCCATCGTCATCGTCATCACGCTGGACTTCATCGGGATCATCATCACCACCATCCACTGCGCCATCACCATCATCTCCACCGACTCCACATCCATCTTGCTGTAACATCTAGGGCTGTACCTTGTCTAGTTCATTGGGGAGACTCTCCCGGTGTTGATTACTCCTTGTTATTGATGCTATTGAGTTTGTTTGGTGGATTAGTGTTCATGTCCAGATTGTTATTCATTGCCATATCATCTCTGATCATGATCCATATGATGTCTTGTGAGTAGTTTGTAGTTCTTGAGGACATGGGGAAGTCATGTTGTTAGTAGTGAAATAATGCTGCGTTAATATTTAATGGTTTGATATTTAAGTTGTGGTGTCATTCTTCTAGTGGTGTCATGTGAACGTCGACTACATGACACTTCACCTTTATGGGCCTAGGGGAATGCATCGTGTACCTAGCTTGCTAGTTGAGGGGTTGCCGGAGTGACAGAAACCTGAACCCCCGTTAGTAAGATAGTGCACGAGGGAGCGTAGGGTCTCAGAGTTTAAAGCTGTGGTTAGATTTATCTTAATTACTTTTCTGCATTCGCGGATGCTTGCAGGGGGTATAATCACAAGTGCGTATTAGTCCTAGGAAGGGCGGTGCGTTAGCATAGATTCACCCACACAACACTTATCAAAACAATGAAGATTAACCAGTTGCACGAAGCGAAAGCACTTGACGAAATTCCCATGTGTCCTCAGGAACATTTGTCTCTTATAAGTAACACACTCGGCTTGTCCTTTGCACTCAAAAGGATTGGGCCACTCGCTGCATTTGTTGCCGCGCTCGTTTATTTACTTGCACTGTTTTTACCTGCTGTTTCGAATACTACTGAAAACCTGTCTGCTAGCTTTTACAGTGAATTCTTGATCAAAACTACTTGCCAGCACCTTCTGCTCCTCGTTGGGTTCGACACTCTTATTTATCGAAAGTACTGCGATACACCCCCTATACTTGTGGGTCATCAAGACTATTTTCTGGCGCCGTTGCCGGGGAGTGAAGCGCTATTGGTAAGGAAATTGGTAAGGAAATTATTTACTGTAATGACTGTTATGGAGTCAAATCCATTTGGTTCGCTGTTTGGGAGGACTACTACCACTGCTACGGTAGTAGATGATCCTCCATCTGCTGAGATTGTTCCATTTAAAATACCTACGAAAATTGTTGGACGTATTATGGATAACCGCTATGATGGAACTGTTCATCCTGGTAATCATTTGCTTTATATACATGAACTATGCGGTTTGTTCAAGTGTGCAGGTATTTCGATGGACATTATTAAAAGGAAATTATTTACTCTGTCGCTGGATGGCAGAGCTGCTGAATGGTATAGTCTGCTGAAGAATGGTCCTTCATTGAGCTGGGCTGAAATTGTCCCTCTCTTTTATTACAAGTTTTATCCTCCAAGTGAGATTCATAAGGATCGGAATTCTATATTCACTTTTTGGCCTTATGAGGGAGAAAGTATTGCCCAAGCTTGGGGGAGATTGAAATTATTAATGCTCAAATGCCCTGTTCATGGGATTCCAAGTAATATTGTCATCAATAACTTTTATGCAAGACTTTCCTATCATGATAAAGATTTATTGGACACTTCTTGTTCTTGGTCATTCACTCGTATGAAGGATGAAGATAAATGGGATCTTCTTGATCGTATCCAGGAAAATACTGAAGGATGGGAGAACGACAAAGGTAGGGAGTCAGGTATAAATTATGATTTCGAATGCATTAAATCCTTTATGGAGACTGATAGTTTTCGTAATTTTAATGCTACTTATGGTCTTGATTCTCAAGTTGTTGTTAATTACTTTAAGGCCTTTGCCTCGTATCTCGATATTCCTAGACAAGGTTGGGAAAAGTATCATGAACCTTATGAAGATAATGCTAATTTTGCTCTTGCTAAAAATGTTGAAGTTCAAACTGTTGATCGCATTATACCAGAACCCTATATTGAAAAAATACCTTTTCCTGTTAAAGTAAAAGAACACTCTATTTTGGCTAGTGTGGTTAGCAAAAGTGAACGTAAACCTAGGGAACCTGATGAGCAAATTAGTGTAGAACATGAAGTAGCTATGGTTAAGGAACTTGTAACTGAAAATGTAGAAGGAGGTCATATTGTGTTTTGTGAAGAAGCTTCTAACATGGTTACACATCCTAAAAGAGCTCGAAAGCCTAGTGTTCCTGTGCTTTCTGTTAAAATAGGTGAGCATTGTTATTATGGTCTCTGTGATATTGGTGCTAGTTCCAGCGCTATCCCTTATGCTCTCTACAAGGAAATCAGGAAGGAAATTGATCCTTGCGAATTGGAAGATATTGATGTGGTTATTCAGCTTGCTAATAGGGAAACTATCTGTCCAGTTGGCATTGTCAGAGATGTTGAAGTTTTATGTGGTAAGACTAAATACCCTGCTGATTTCTTAGTTCTCGGTTCTGCTGCTAGTGACTCTTGTCCTATTATTTTTGGTAGACCTTTCCTGAATACTTGTGGTGCTATTATTGACTGTCAAAAAGAGAAAAATTTACTAGATTCGATGGAGAGTCTTATGAGTTTAATTTTTCAAAATTTGCTAAGAATCATTATGAACCTGAAATGCCTAATGAGAACTTTCAAGTTGAACAGCTTGCTTCTATTGCTGTTGGTCCTAACAATGCTTTGCAGCAATTTTTGGAAGACCACGAAAGTGAAGTTTTTGCAGAAGAAAGAAGGGAGATTGACGACATCTTTCTGCGTCAACCTCAAATGCTTAGGCATGATTTACCTGTGGAGGACCTGGGAATTGCGCCCCCTCCTAAAGAAGACCCTGTTTTTGATCTTAAGCCTTTACCTGATAATCTTAAGTATGTTCATATTGATGATAAGAAAATATATCCTGTTATTATTAGTTCTAAACTTTCAGGAGATGAAGAAGCAAAATTATTGCAAGTTCTGAAGAAACATAGAGGCGCAATGGGCTATACTCTTGATGATTTAAAAGGGATTTCTCCTGCTATATGTCAGCATGCTATTAATATTGAGCCTGATGCCAAGCCTGTTGTTGAGCATCAACGTCGTTTAATTCCTAAGATGAAGGAAGTGGTAAGAAATGAGGTATTAAAACTTCTTGAAGCAGGTATAATTTATCCTATTGCTGATAGTAGATGGGTTAGTCCTGTTCATTGTGTTCCTAAGAAAGGAGGAATAACTGTTGTGCCTAATGAAAATGATGAGCTTATTCCTCAGAGAGTTGTAGTTGGTTATAGAATGTGCATTGATTTTCGTAAGGTCAATAAGGTTACTAAGAAAGATCATTATCCTTTGCCTTTTATTGATCAGATGTTAGAAAGGTTGTCTAAGAAAACTCATTTTTGTTTCCTTGATGGTTATTCTGGTTTTTCCCAAATAGCTGTTAGAAAGGAAGATCAGGAGAAAACCACTTTTACCTGTCCTTATGGTACTTATGCTTATAGACGTATGCCTTTTGGTTTATGTAATGCTCCTGCTACTTTTCAGAGATGCATGTCTGCTATTTTTCACGGTTTTTGTGAAGAAATTGTGGAAGTCTTCATGGACGATTTCTCCGTCTATGGAACTTCTTTTGATAACTGTTTGCACAATCTTGACAAAGTTTTGCAGAGATGTGAAGAAACCAATCTTGTTCTTAATTGGGAGAAATGCCATTTTATGGTTAATGAAGGCATTGTTCTTGGGCATAAAATTTCTGAAAGAGGTATTGAAGTTGATAGAGCTAAAGTGGAAGCAATTGAGAAAATGCCATGCCCCCGAGATGTGAAAGGTATTCGTAGTGTTCTTGGTCATGCTGGTTTTTATAGAAGGTTTATTAAAGATTTCTCTAAAATTTCAAAGCCACTTACCAATCTTCTTCAAAAGGATGTTCCATTTGTTTTTGATGACGAGTGTAAAGAGGCATTCGAAATTTTGAAGAAGGCTTTAATAACTGCTCCTATTGTTCAACCACCAGACTGGACTTTACCATTTGAAATTATGTGTGATGCTAGTGATTTTGCTGTAGGTGCTGTTTTAGGACAGCGAGTAGATAAAAAGTTAAATGTTATTCATTATGCTAGTAAGACTCTTGATGCAGCTCAAAAGAATTATGCTACTACTGAGAAGGAATTTTTAGCAGTAGTGTTTGCTTGTGATAAGTTTAGACCTTATATTGTTGATTCTAAGGTAACTATTCATACTGATCATGCTGCTATTAAATACCTTATGGATAAGAAGGATGCTAAGCCTAGACTTATTAGATGGGTTCTCCTGTTACAAGAGTTCGATTTGCATATTGTTGATAGAAAAGGTGCTGAAAATCCTGTTGCTGATAATCTGTCTAGATTAGAAAATATAATGCATGATCCTATTCCTGTTGATGACAATTTTCGAAATGAGCAGTTGGCTTCTATAAAGGTAAATTCGAATGATTGTCCCTGGTATGCTGATTATGCTAACTTTATTGTTGCCAAGTATTTGCCTCCAACTTTTACTTATCAGCAAAGGAGGAAATTCTTCTGTGACTTGAGGCATTATTTTTGGGATGACCCACATTTATATAGAGAAGGAGTTGATGGTATTATGAGAAGATGTGTTCCAGAGCATGAGCAGAAGGAAATATTGGATAAATGCCATGGTAGTGCTTATGGAGGACATCACGCCGGAGACAGAACTGCACAAAAGGTTCTACAATCAGGTTTTTATTGGCCTACTCTTTTTAAAGATGCAAGAAAATTTGTTTTGACCTGTGATCAATGTCAGAGAGTTGGGAATATTAGTAGACGTAATGAGATGCCTATGAATTATTCTCTTGTTATTGAACCTTTTGATTGTTGGGGATTTGACTTTATGGGTCCTTTTCCCGCTTCAGATGGTTATACTCATATTCTAGTTGCTGTTGATTATGTTACTAAGTGGGTAGAGGCTATACCAACCTCTAGTGCTGATGGTAAGACTTCCTTAAAAATGCTTAAGGATGTTATTTTCTCGAGGTTTGGTGTGCCTAGATATCTCATGACTGATGGTGGTTCACACTTTATTCATGGTGGTTTTAGAAAAACTCTTGCTAAATATGGTGTCAATCACAGAATTGCTTCACCGTATCATCCTCAAACTAGTGGTCAAGTAGAGTTATCAAATAGAGAAATTAAGTTGATTTTGCAAAAGACTGTCAATAGGTCTAGAAAGAATTGGGCTAGAAAGCTTAATGATGCTTTGTGGGCTTATAGAACAGCATATAAAAATCCTATGGGCATGTCTCCTTATAAAATGGTTTATGGAAAAGCTTGTCATTTACCTCTAGAATTAGAACACAAGGCCTATTGGGCAATCAAAGAGCTTAATAGAGATTTCAAATTAGCTGGTGAGAAAAGGTTGCTAGAGTTAAGCTCTCTAGATGAATGGAGAAGTGAAGCATATGAAAATGCTAAACTTTTCAAAGAGAAAGTTAAGAGATGGCATGACAAGAGAATTTTAAAAAGAGAATTTTGCATAGGTGATAAAGTTTTATTGTATAGGTCTCGTCTCAGATTTTTTGCAGGAAAATTACTCTCAAAATGGGAAGGACCTTACATTGTGGAAGAAGTTTATCGTTCTGGTGCAATAAAAATTAATTCACTTGACGGTGACAAACCTCAAGTTGTTAATGGGCAGAGACTTAAACATTATATTTCTGGAGAATCTTATAATGAAAATGTTGATATTATTCAAATGGTATCTCCGGAGGAATTTATTAAAACTCAGAAACAGGAAACTGCAGAGTCTGATTTGAAGTAGGTATGAGTTTCGGTAAGAAAAAGTCCGCGTTTTACTTCGAAACTTTTATATTAGTTATTTTTATACAATTTTGGAAATATCAAGACGAATAAGTGCCGGAGGAGGTGCCCGAGGGCACCACGCCACAGCAGGGCGCGGGCCCCACCTGGGCCGCGCCCAGCTATGGCGTGGTCGCCTCGGAGACCCCCTCCGACTCCGCTTCGCCCTGTGCTTCCTTTTCACGCGTTATTTTCCGCTATATATTTACCCGGATCTCCCGAGGTCCGTATCTCGTGTTTTTGTTGCGTTTGTTTTCGAGCAGTTTCTGTCAGGTTTCTCTATCAAGATTTAGATCCACCATGTCTTCTTCCGGAGCTCCGAAGGGCAAACCTCTCAAGGGGAGCGTCAACCCATACATGGCTGAGGTGAAGAGGCACCCACAGGAGTTGCGCAAGGTTGACGGTGTCATGGTGCAAGAAGATGTTCGAGGACCGAAGAAGGAGGGAGATGTCATGGCCAGGCTAGAAGAAGTGGAACATGAAGTTTTTAGGTACCAGAAGATGATAGAGCGTGGTGTAGAAGCCAATCACAAGATCATCTCCGAGCTCAGGGATAAACACCAAGAGGAGACCTCTAGGTTATGGGATGATATCTTCCTGCTCCATCAGTCCACCACAAAGTTGCAGGCCCAAATTTATGACCTGCAGAATCAAAATTTTGAGTATGAAACCAGGTTTCATCGCATGAGTCTGGGAGCCAGCGCCAGGACCCTTGAAACCAAGTCCTCCTTTGTTGATGGGAATCCTTTCTGGTGGAAGAATTATAATAATGGGCCTCAATCATCACCGCAATCACCAGACAGGGAGTAATTCACCATGGGTAACAACACACTCCCAGCTTGTTTCAAGCTTGGGGGGGGGGTGTTTTCAGTATCACCATCTTTATCTTTATCTTTATATTTTTGCTTAGTACCATGAGTAGAGAAGTTATCATATGAGATAGTTTGCAATGTGGAGTATCACTCCTTAGTTGGTTATCGTTGTATCCGTTGGTGTGAGGTTTATTGTGATGGAATATTAATGAGAAGCTTTATCTTTACTTTCTGCACACTTTATTTTAGCCAGCAAGTCCTTTGTCATATGCTGATCTTGTTACATTAGTATTGGCATCACTTTGGGTGCAGCAAGTAAATTTAGTTGGTTGTGGCAAACTTAGACTGGTCAGTAGTATCAATACTTTTTACACTTAAGTAGAAAAGAGGGAACTGGTTGCAATAACATTATCCCTATTGTTTTCCTCTTTGTTGGCCAATGAGTTTATTATTCTTGAATTAAAGTGTTTTGTGCCCACAAAGTAGATAGCATGGTTGTTCTATTAGATCTATAAGTGTTTGTCTCTCTCAATTCTTGTGCTTGCTACTAAACCTTGCTAGCCTAAAACCTTGTACTGAGAGGAGATACTTCTCGTGCATCCAAAACCCTGAACCAAAGCACTCCATTCGTGTCCACCATAACTACCTATCATGTAGTGTTCGCACTACTCCAAGTACATTTTCTCGTGTGCTACCTTTAACTATTCAAAACTATTATTATATCCCTTTTTGTGTCACTGTTCACCAAGCTCATAAGGACGTGGTAGCAGATGTGTCATCTTCCATGCTAACTGATTTACAAGGATTGGCAGCTTCATCTGCTTCTCCACCTTTTATTTTGCATTAAAAGAGCTGGTTAGTCCACCCTATAAATAAATAAATAAATAAATAGACACTCCTCCACGGTGATTGTTGGTCGGCAACCGAGGATTCGGTCAAGCCATGGTTTGTGGAAAGAAATGGTTGGGAGGAGTGTCATCAATAAGTGCTTGTTACAAGTGCAGTTCTATAAACTCTCGGAACCGCTCTAAAAGTTAATTAGTATGGAAGATGACAAGGATTCTACCACTGATTTGTTGACCAATAGCATACACCTCTCAAAGCAATATTTTTACACTCTCTATGCCTTCGGGAACTAAAAAGCTCTAGCACACGTTTTAATCCCTGCTTCCCTCTGCGAAGGGCCTATCATTTATTTATTGTTGAGTCAGTAAACCTATTCCCTCTATCCCGAGCAAGCACTCGAATTGTTATAGATACAATCATTTATAGTTCATAATATTTCCTATCATGTTTTGTCTACTTTGCTTGAGCACATGAAGTTTTATCTTTGAGAATATGACTTTGACAGTTTTCTTTGGAATGTGAAAGGAACAGTGATGATTGAGCAACTCTATTTCTGCAATATAGCTCTAGTATAAAGACTCTTCTTGAAAGATAAGTTAGAATGTTGATTGTTCTCTGACCAAGAACACAGTTTGCCACATCCAATTGGTTTGCTTAATGTACCTTTATTTGTGGTTGTTCCATTACTTGTTCCAAGTTAAGTAGAATGTGTAGAGACTGCTGTTTAAAATGACTTGTTTAGCTGAGTAAATACTGATGCTTCTTGTCCGTATTCTTTATTATCGACACTTCACTCCATAAACATGTGGACTTGTTTACTGAGCTCAGTTTTCGCTTGGGGACAAGCGAGTCTAAGCTTGGGGGGAGTTGATACGTCCATTTTGCATCACTATTTTATATCATAATTTGTCATTATCTATCCTTATATTTCATATTAATACATGATACTTATGTTATTTTGCCTTATTTTGCATGTTTGATGATTATTGGGAATTATCCTTCCGGAGTCAGGTTTCTGCTGGAAAAAGCGTCGTCAAGTCAGCATATCAGCGGAACTCCAAAAATCACGAAACCAATTCTGGGGGTCTTATAATGTCAGATGCCGGAGGCAGCCAAAAGGAGGCAGCCAGGTGGGCCAGGTGGGCCCCACGCCACACCTGGGCGCGGCTGGCCTGTGGGCCGCGCCCAGCTATGGCGTGGCCACCTGGGTCCACCCCCCAGGTTGCCTCTTCGCGTATATCTGCCTCCCGAAAACCTAAGCACGGGGGGTACGTCCACGAAATATTCCGCCGCCTCCACGGGACGGAAACCACCGAGAGAGAAAGAGCTCTCTGGCAGGGAGATCCTGCCGGGGAAATTCCCTCCCGGAGAGGGGAAATCATCGCCATCGTCATCGTCATCACGCTGGACTTCATCGGGATCATCATCACCACCATCCACTGCGCCATCACCATCATCTCCACCGACTCCACATCCATCTTGCTGTAACATCTAGGGCTGTACCTTGTCTAGTTCATTGGGGAGACTCTCCCGGTGTTGATTACTCCTTGTTATTGATGCTATTGAGTTTGTTTGGTGGATTAGTGTTCATGTCCAGATTGTTATTCATTGCCATATCATCTCTGATCATGATCCATATGATGTCTTGTGAGTAGTTTGTAGTTCTTGAGGACATGGGGAAGTCATGTTGTTAGTAGTGAAATAATGCTGCGTTAATATTTAATGGTTTGATATTTAAGTTGTGGTGTCATGTGAACGTCGACTACATGACACTTCACCTTTATGGGCCTAGGGGAATGCATCGTGTACCTAGCTTGCTAGTTGAGGGGTTGCCGGAGTGACAGAAACCTGAACCCCCGTTAGTAAGATAGTGCACGAGGGAGCGTAGGGTCTCAGAGTTTAAAGCTGTGGTTAGATTTATCTTAATTACTTTTCTGCATTCGCGGATGCTTGCAGGGGGTATAATCACAAGTGCGTATTAGTCCTAGGAAGGGCGGTGCGTTAGCATAGATTCACCCACACAACACTTATCAAAACAATGAAGATTAACCAGTTGCACGAAGCGAAAGCACTTGACGAAATTCCCATGTGTCCTCAGGAACATTTGTCTCTTATAAGTAACACACTCGGCTTGTCCTTTGCACTCAAAAGGATTGGGCCACTCGCTGCATTTGTTGCCGCGCTCGTTTATTTACTTGCACTGTTTTTACCTGCTGTTTCGAATACTACTGAAAACCTGTCTGCTAGCTTTTACAGTGAATTCTTGATCAAAACTACTTGCCAGCACCTTCTGCTCCTCGTTGGGTTCGACACTCTTATTTATCGAAAGTACTGCGATACACCCCCTATACTTGTGGGTCATCACTACCGCGTCCGGTCGGCACCCGCAGTGGCGGTGGAGGACGTCCCCCAGGTGGTCGTGCTGCTGCCACCCTCCGACTCCAATGGTCTGGTGTGCTCTTGTTGTTGTGTCCGGTCGGCTACCGCCTATGGCGGTGGAGGTTGTTCCCTCCCGCGTGGTTGTGGTACCGCCATCCATTGTTTACGGTTGTCTCTTCTCAGTCTGGCCTCGCAGTGTTTGCCATGGTGAGATGGCGTTCGTGACTCAAGACCGAGGTGGCGTCTGGTGGTGGGCAGCAAGTTTTGGTGGAGCGCTACAATTTGTCCAGGAGGTGGTTTTTTGGGGTCGGGAGAAATCCCAGTCGTTTTGGCACCGACGCGGTGACGCTTGAGAGTGTCGCCCTTCCTTCTTGAAGGGCGTCGGGTGTGCCCCTTCCCCACTCCTCGGAGCGTACCGAGGGAAACCCTAGGACATGTCCGGGCAGCAGCGTCATCGTCGCTTTCCTTCTTGGAGGTGTTGCTTGGTACGC
This sequence comes from Poa pratensis, assembly GCA_947311845.1. Classification (NCBI taxonomy): domain Eukaryota; kingdom Viridiplantae; phylum Streptophyta; class Magnoliopsida; order Poales; family Poaceae; genus Poa; species Poa pratensis. Next base: position 41,245,673 of record CAMZMU010000066.1, on the reverse strand, counting down.
GGCGATTCAGAGCGCTAAGCTCGTGGTTGGAATATGCCGGAGAGGACGCAGCAGTTGAGAGTCACTTTCGTTTTCGTTGATCCGCCGATGTCGGCGTTGTTTTCTCTTTCTTTCCTTTTGGGCTGGACTATGCTGTTTGCCCCAGCAGTGGCCTCAAAGTTGTATCGGGTGGTTGCTATATTAATATAGCGGGGCGAAAGCCTATTTTTTCAATAGGTGTCGGCTGGCGAAGCTCACAGTAGCGGTGCTGCTTCTCTGCGCCCGCGCGCAATTAAATCTGAGAATGGTTCTTCCATACCTGGGTACACTGGTTCAGTTTCCCTTCTGGTTTTATTTGGTTCGGGTGTTAACGGGCTGGCTGGGTCAATAGTTTGGTTCAGTTTAGTTTCTCGTGGAAAGTGGCCGGGTATGGTCAGGTAAGGGTCCAAATAGGTCCGGGTCCAAACAAGTTCAACCCACAGTTAATACTCGGGTTGATAATCAGTTCCTCCGTGATCTGATCCTCCACCCGTCGGAAGGACTCCGCGGCCGGCGGCCGCTGCTTGGAGTGGCTCGCCGGCCAAGCCTCCATGGCAGCAGTCGTCGCCGGACCCGCCCTGGCCCTGCCTTCCCGGCTGCTCACCGGCCTCGTGCGCATCTAGCCGGCCCCGCCTCCGCGGCATCTGCTGCCGTCGCGCGCCGCTCGTCGACCCCGCCTCCGAGTCAGCTGCCGTCGCCGCTCGCGCGTCTCGCCGGCCCAGCCTCCGCGGCATCTGCTGCCGTCGCGCGTACTACTCACTGGCCAGGTCCCGTGAGTGGCTAATCCTGGGAGTCCTCAACATAGCACCAGTAGCACAAGGCTCATCGTAATGATTTTAGCAATAGCTGCAGGGGCGTTGGCGTACAGGGGAAGACGAGGTGGTGTGATGGCGTGAGCGCGCCGGCTGGTGGACAAGTCGCCGACGGCCGTGGCGGAGCGGCCAGGCGCGTAGGACGATTGGCGCAGCGCCTCCGGCCAAGTCCTGCGAAGTGGCCGACGGCGCCTCCAGGCAGCCGGCACTCCGACAGGACGAGCACACAAGATGCTTTGAGTTCCACTAATTGATCGGCTAATGGAATTTAAATTTGGGCTAATTAAGTTTTGGATGGAGGCTAATTGATCTGGAAGCATGCACTGCTTGGTGTGTGTCTTGTGTTATAAACGTTAGCAAAGAAACGACGAAGTGCGGAACGATCAAACCAATGGGGACACGAGATTTTAACGTGGAAAACCCCTCCAACAATGGAGGAGAAAAAACCACGAGCGCCAGCCAGCAATACTTCACTATAATCGGGTGAGGTTACAAACGCCGTGGGTTTACAAACCTTTCAGGCAAACCGATTCTTTACATGCTTCAGCAATAGCCATGTACTCTGCTTCAGTAGTAGACTGGGCAACAACGGATTGCAACGTTGCCCTCCAACTCACGGCACAACCACCAAGCGTGAACACATAACCTGTGAGGGATCTCCTCTTATCCAAATCGGCAGCAAAATCTGAATCCACATAGCCTACGAGTCCCTCATCAGTCTTGCCGAACTTGAAGCAAGCATTGGATGTGCCACGAAGGTACCTGAAAATCCACTGAACAGCCTTCCAATGTTTTTTACCAGGATTAGCCATATATCTACTAACCAAACTCATACCATATGATAAATCTGGACGTGAGCAAACCATGACATACATTAAAGAACTAACAGCATTAGAATATGGAACTCTAGACATGTACTCAAAATCCTCATCCGTACTAGGACATTGTTTAGCTGACAATTTAAAGTGAGGAGCAATAGGAGTACTAACAGACTTTGCATCATGCATGTTAAAACGATGAAGAACTTTCTTAATGTAATTTTGCTGACTAAGAAACAACAAACCAGAATTTCTGTCACGGGTAATCTCCATACCTAGAATTTTCTTAGCAGCACCAAGATCCTTCATCTCAAACTCGCTACTCAACAGTGAGTTGAGAGCAGCGATATCTTTCTTGCTCTTGGCAGCAATCAACATATTATCAACATATAATAACAGGTATATAGGTGATCCATTAACAAACTTAATGTACACACAGCTATCAAATTCAGACCTCTTAAAGCCATGTGACAACATAAAAGAATCAAACCTTTTATACCACTGACGAGAAGATTGTTTCAAACCGTATAAGGACCTTTTCAACTTACAAACAAGATCCTCCTTACCAGGCACTATGAACCCTTCTGGCTGGTCCATGTATATCTCCTCCTCCAACTCTCCATGCAGAAACGCAGTCTTTACATCTAACTGCTCAAGCTCAAGATCACGCATAGCAACAATACCGAAAAATGTACGAATTGAACTATGCTTTACAACTGGAGAGAAAACATCATTATAATCAACACCTGGAATTTGACTGAATCCTTTTGCAACTAACCTTGCCTTAAACCTCAGAGCCTCGCTAGGACATAAACCCTCCTTTCTATTGAAGATCCACTTACAGCGGACTGCCTTCTTTTCTTAGGCAAGCGCACAACATCCCATGTGCCATTTTTCTCGAGTGACTGCATCTCTTCTTGCATAGCAGCAAGCCACTTCTCACGGTCACCAGAACCAACAGCTTCAGTATAGGTGGACGGCTCATGTCCGTGCTCCACCTGTTATGCACAACTCAGAGCATAATCAACAATGTTACACTCTTCAATTAAACGTGGTCGAGGACCACAATTCCTCCTGTGTCTACGAGCAGCAATAGACTGATGTGGCTGCAAAACAGGGGGTGAGTTCTGAACATTATCATTGTCAGAATCAGAAGAAACAGAAGAATCAGAGGAATCAGAATCCTCAGTAGTAGCACCATCATTGTCAACAGTGACATTTTCCTTTTCAACAGAGTGCTCCACCTCGACACGAACCTGTTCTTCCCCATCAAAACTATCTGGCAAAATATCTGAGGAAGACTTATCAAAGTACATAACAGATTCATTGAAAACAACACTCCTGCTCATAAATGTCTTGTTAGTTTCGGAATTCCATAACTTATATCCTTTTACACCCGAACCATAACCAATGAACACACACTTAATAGCTCTCGGCTCTAACTTTCCATCGTCAACATGAGCATAAGCAGTGCAACCGAAAACTTTAAGCTGTGAATAATCAGCAGGAGTACCTGACCATACCTCAATGGGAGTTTTCTTGTCGAGTGGAATAGATGGTGACCTGTTTATCAAGTAGCAGGAGGTGGCAGCCGCCTCAGCCCAAAAACGCTAACTCATGCGAGTGTTGGAGATCATGCAGCGAGCCTTGGAGATGATGGTCCTGTTCATCCGCTCCGCTACACCATTTTGCTGAGGCGTGTACGGGATGGTGAGGTGCCTGACAATGCCTTCTTTCCTGCAATAATCATTAAAGGCATTCGAACAAAATTCGCCACCATTGTCAGTACGAAGCAATTTCACCTTCCTTTCTGTTTGCCTTACTATCATATCTTTCCACTCTTTAAAAGCAGCAAACGTATCATCCTTATTTTTCATGAAATAAGGCCAAACTCTCATAGAGTAATCATCAATAATGGTAAGCATATAACGAGCACCACCATAAGAGGGCTTACGAGACGGCCCCCAAACATCAGCATGTACATAATCAAGTGTACCTTTGGTGGTATGAACAGAATAATTAAACTTAACTCTTGTGTGCTTACCGAAAATGCAATGTTCACAGAATTGCATCTTACACAAACTGCAGCCTTGCAGTAGCTCTCTCTTGATTAATTCTGCCATACCAAGTTCACTCATATGTCCAAGACGCTTGTGCCAAAGGTTAGTTTTACTAGCATCATCATGAGAAACAACAGCAACAGTACCAGACAAAATGCTACCTCTAAGAACATATAACTTAGCAGAATTCATATCACCAACCATAACAATGAGAGAACCTTTTGATACCTTCAGGAGTCTGTTCCCGCCGGTTGATACGTCTCAAACGTATCTATAATTTTTGATGTTCCATGCTTGTTTTATACCAATTGCTACATGTTTTACATACACTTCATACCATTATTATGCATTTTCTGGGACTAACCTATTAACAAGATGCCGAAGCGCCAGTTCCTGTTTTCTGCTGTTTTTGTATTCCAGAAAAGCTAGTCTGGAAATATTCTCGGAATTTGACGAAAATTTACGGAGGCCCCAATTTTATCAGAAGACACCTGGAGTACGAAGGAGAGGCGAAGTGGAGCCACGAGGGCCCCACACGTGGGCTCGGCGTGGCCAAGGTCCCACCGGCGCCGAGGGGTGGTGTCGCCTCCTCGTGCACCGCCTCGCGATGCCCTTTGCCCTATATATTGCTCCTACCCCGAAAACCCTAAAAGAATCGACGATTTCCCCAGAAAAGTTCCAGAGCTCCGCCGCCACCAAAAACCCTAATTCGGGGGACAGAAGTCTCTGTTTCGGCACCTTGCCGGGACGGGGAATTGCCCCCGGAGCCATCTTCATCGACGCCACCGCCTCCATCATCGCCGTTGCTGCCTCCCATGATGAGGAGGGAGTAGTTCTTCATCGGGGCTGAGGGCTCTACCGATAGCTATGTGGTTTATCTCTCTCTCCCATGGTGTGATCTTTATGTGATCATGAGCTTTGTAATCTAGTTGAATCCATAGATGTTACTCTTCATTATCTTATATGATACTCAAGTGGTTTTATTAATGTAATCTCCGGAGTCACCTTTGTCCCACGGTGCGAAGTTGACAGTGTGCGCCCGTGTGTGGCTCTTAGGCTAAAGATAACAGGAATACTTATCATGAGTTATTATTTGTGTTGAATGTCTCTATGAAATTGCGGTGTTTGTCTAGTGCTATTTAGGGCGCTCAAGTTGACAGTGTGGGGTTCCCTAGATGTGGAATGCGACTTTAAGGTGTGCTGTTATAGCTCTACGCAGTGGATTGGTGTTCGTTATCCAATGAGAGAATAATTCAGAGTAGCATAGTGAAGAGAAAATATCTATGTATTCAATTATATTATTATTGTTGAGAGTGTCCACTAGTGAAAGTATGATCCCTAGGCCTTATTTCCAAGCATTGAAACACCGTTTACAACCAGTTCTGCTACATGTTTGCTTGCTGCAATTTTTATTTCAGATTGCAATTACCACTTATAATCATCCATATCACTTGCATTTTAATATCTCTTCGCCGAACTAGTGCACCTATACACCTGACAAGTGTATTGGGTGTGTTGGGGACACAAGAGACTTCTTGTATCTTAATTGCAGGGTTGCTTGAGAGGGATATCTTTGACCTCTACCTCCCTGAGTTCTATAAACCTTGGGTGATTCACTTGAGGGAAACTTGCTGCTGTTCTACAAACCTCTGCACTTGGAGGCCCAACACTGTCTACAAGAATAGAAGCGTGCGTAGACATCACCGGTATACTTGTACCCGTCACAATCAAGGGTACTGAGCGAGATCAAATTTCTCGCCATGGTTGGTATGTGTTTTACTCCCGTCAGCGTGCGTGTCATACCGTCATGTGTCTTGATCTGAACAGAACCAACACCAACAATGTTGCATTGCTGGTCGTTCCCCACACGCACGAAATCTCCAGTCTGCACTAACTCATAAGAACTGAACAAATCTTTGTTACAGCAAATATGAAAAAAACATGCAGTATCTAGAATCCATTCATCCTGACGAGAAACACATGCAGCTAAAACAGCTAGGCATTCGCCATCAGAACTACCATCAACAGCAGAAGCCTCACCGGTATCATTACCTTCATTATTTTTCGGTTGGTAAGTACCTTTTCTTTTCTCCTTGTTCTGCAACTTCCAACAGTCATCAATGACATGATTAGATTTCTTACAATACCTGCAGAACTTGTCTCGTCCTTTGGATTTTGAGCGACCTCTGTCACCCTTACTCTTATCTCTGTTGTTGTTGTGGTAGTGGTTATCTCGCTGCTCAGGCCTCCCTCGGACCTGCAAAGCATCGCCCTTGGAGGACGATGACTCCTCTTTCTGTACCATACCTTTCATCTTCTCCCTCGTCAAGAGGGTCTCATATACTTCGGCAGTGGTTAGTTCACTACTAGAAATCCCCATATTTCCGACGGCAAATTCTAATAACCGACGGCCGGTCGGTTATTACCCTAATGACCGACGGTGCAGCTAATAGCCGACGGTTTAAGTTGGCCGCTCGGTTATTGCCTGGTATACCCGACGGTTTTAAAAATACCCGACGGGGTTAAAACATCGCTCGGATATTAACACCTAATAGCTTACGGTTCGTAGTTATAGCCGACGGTACATTTGTCACTGTCGGCTATTTGGTAACATAACCGACGGTCCATTAGAAACTCTCGGCCATGTGTTAAAATTACCGACGGTCATTTAGTAACCCTCGGTCCTATGTGGAAATACCCGAAGGTGCACAATAATATCCTACGGTTACGATGGACCCTCGGTTATGTTTCCAACGACCAACGGGGCTAATGAATGGGTGTTCAAGACTATGTCCGAGCATCCACTTCCAGACATAGCATGTTTAAATTCGTATAGAAACAAAAAACTATTTTGTAAACCTAAGGAGAAGTCAAAAATATCCACTTTGACTCCTCAAGCTGTATACCAGATTTGAGTTTTACGTCTTTTTGTTTGGTTTTTTTCATAGAGAAAATTTAAAAAAGACAAAATATACACCAATCACGTACGTCATTGGAGAACTTGCATTTTGAACTGATGCTGTGAGGTATTCCAATGCGTAGATTGGTTCAGTCGCATGAGAAAGTCTAGTGGAGAAATGAAACGCAAATTCTTTTGCGTTTTCTCGAAAAGAGAAAGTCCGTTATAATGGAAAATACAAATTGGACTGTTCATTTTTATTCCTACTACTCTTTCTAACTTCTTATTTATTTAAAGATAGTCGGGCACAATGATTAATCGAAATTATAATTAATCATTGAAGAAATGAAAATTGGATTAAATAAAAATCCAAGTCTTTTGTAATGGAAAATACAAATTGGATTATGAGTAAAAACCGTGTTTTTTGAGCCGTGACCTAAAAACCGCCGCCGCACCTCGTCGGCGACGCGCCCCTTCAGATCGACGATGATTGTGCCTCCACAACAAAGCCCATACTCCTATATCTCACGAGCTCGTGCTGATTCCGCCGGCTCTAAACTCCGATGACACGATCCCCACTTGCAGTTGTTGATTACGCGATCATTGCCTCCTCCACCTCCGCCTCCATCCACTGCGACCCCTCCACCTCTGTCTCCATCATCCGCGCGCCATGAAACCCTAGCTGGGCAGGTACGACTACGTCCCTCTGCCGCTCTTGGTAGGTTTGGCAGAATGTGAAAGATTACCGACCCTTTGTAATTGTATTATCGTTGCTGCTAGTTCTCGGCTAACTGAGAACTAGCTTAATGCTTGGTCCTCTGCAATAGAGAGGGAGAGGAGGCGGCGCTCCAAGTCAGTGAATGCGATGACAAGGAATAGAGCAAGCCGGTGCTGCTGCCGACGTGGCTAGCCTCGGCGGAGGCGAGCAAGGAAATTAATCAAAATGCTATTTATGGTAAATAATTCCTATTTGAGCTTCCTATTTGAACTACATATGTCTCGGTAAGAATTATAAATTAAAAAATATATATGCAAGTATATGTTAGTTTGGTTTTCATCTTCAATAATATCTAAATGTGGTCAAAACATTGCTAAAATTTCATGGCCTCATATGATAGATTAATAATCATGACCCAAAACTCTCATACGATTTGAAAAAGTTACATCATTTTTACATTTTATTCTAATTTGCAGTGACTTTTTTTAGGTTAGCGTAGTCCATGAATATCAGACTTCAGCGTGGGTCCAACGATATTGGGCTCCATCTACAGTCACCCCGAGCAAGAAAATAAAAGCGTGAAAAAAGAACAGGTTTTCTAATTTTCAGCCATCTGATTTTGCAATTCGGCATCAGACGGATCCTGCGCCGTCCGTCTCTGTCTCGCGCGAATCTTGGAGCTCCCCTCGCTCTCTTTTTGTCTCGCACCGTTTTTTATTCCGACTCCGTTTTCCTACGGTGGTTTTGTCGAACCGGGTTTTTTCATTTTTCGTGCCCCGTGGGACTGTCTTGTCGTCTTCAGTCTTCTTTCATTCGAGAGAGAGAAATCCGGGAGAGGGGATTGGAGAGGCGATCGGGGAGGCGGCACTCTCCGCCGGCGAAATCTGAACCGTGACGCCACCGGTAGTTAGTATCTATCATGAGACACCTCTCGCCCTTCGTTTCCGTCGCCGTCTTTCAGCAGAGGGAGGAGAGATCCTGATGGGTTCGGGAGAAGGTCGAGGCGCGAGGTGTCGCCAAGGCGGAGGAGCCAGCCGGAGTTTCCGGCGGCGGTGCAATTGGTTCGTGTTTCCTTGTTCATATCTCCGCCCTATCCCCCTAATTTCGCAGCCCAACTATCTATGCTCTCGGCCGCTAGTATCCTTGTCATTTACGGTTCGTGCCGATGTGTAGGGGTGGTAGATTGTTTGGGTGCTGTACTGCTGTTCATCCTAATAGTTGTTTTGGAGCGGCCAATTTCTCGGCAACCTACCTAACCTAGATCGACCGGGGCGGGATGGGGAACGGCGGCGGGAGGTGGATCGGCGGCGGTAGGGGAACGGAGGCGTCTCCCTGGCCCTCCCCAAGCCGTCCTCTCCATGGCCCTCTCCCCCTTCGATTTTCAGTTGCACTTTTGATGTCTCTGTTCCCTGCTGTGTTATCTGTTTGGTTTCAGTTGCAGCTGTTTGTACCGTAGAATAACAAGAGATTCAGTAGAGCGGGCATCCTGCATGTCGCCATAGAAGAAGCAGATTGGCGTACTGGAGTTGGCCGGCTTGCTTCTGTATCTGTGGTGCTTTCTACAGAAACTTGTTAGCATAGTCACTCGTGGCATAGCTAGTTTAGCTGCATGTTTCATTTCTGTTTGTGCATTTTGCATGTCGCTGACATGAGTGCACTGCTAGCTGCATGTGTGTGTGCGTGTTCAGGCCCAAGTCGTGCATTTGCGATCAGTTTCAGAGTTCATTGTCTTTCAAGTTCATTTGTCGATCGAGTCTCGGCAACAAGAAAACTGACTGGCCGAAAATTCTGCCGTATGACCTTTGATGAAAGCAACTGACTGAATTTGATGAGCTATAGTTGTTTTGAATTTGTATATTCAGTGAACTGAAACGAGCATAAATTGTTCTCATAACTCTGTACTGAAACATAACAACGCAAAAGTACAAATCTGCAGTGCTAATTGGGAACATAATCTACTTTCTTCCGTTTTTAATTTTTGTGGCTGGTACAAAAAATCTGAAATTTAACCATCTGACAATTTATTAATGAATGCATCATAGGATGAAATTGGGATTTAGATGTGTCATGATGCATCAGCTTGTGTATTTTCCTTCCTACCCAAATTACAGGCCTTTCATTTTTGTCAGTTGACCAGTCGTTCGTATATGTCAAAAATGTTGATTATGAGGTATGCATCTGACTTATTTCCCTTGGACCTTGCTTTGTATCTCATATGTCTTTTGCTATTAGTACCCGTTGCCTGTCCATTACTATGGTGTGATGTTGTTTGACTGTTGGTAAAATAACTCCTAGTTATAACAATAGAACCTCTGCTTATTAGTGACATCTTTGCTAGTTTAGGGTTTCTAGAATTCAGTGTCTTAGGCAAATGTAGCAAGTTCTTCTTATGGACATGACATAAATGAATTATATCTTCTAAAAAGAGTGATTGCAACAGCTAGCTTGCTCATTATTTCTCTTATATCTTTTTTTTTTCATTATCATTTGCTCAATCTATTATTTATTATTCTTCATTTCCTTCATTTCTATCTTCATTGTTAGTCTTTTCTCATTATTGGTGATTGTTTTCGTCATTGTTTTCTTCATTATTATTTTTCAGTCTTAGTATTCTTCATTTTTTCTCTTTATTTCATTTTAAATATTCTAAATGTTCTCTCATTATTTACCTCAGTTAGCTCAGTTATCTCATTTTTTTCACCTCATTTTTTGTACCTCAGTTTCATTCTTTGAATTTTTCATTACTCATTTTTCATTCTCAGTTTCTTTGGTCAGTATCTCATTTTCTCTCTCATTTTTTCAGTCTCAGTTTTTCTCTCATTTTTTTCAGTCTCAGTGCTTCATTCCTTTATTTTATTCCCAGTGTCTCAGTCTTCTTATTGATTCAGTCCTTTGTCTCAGTGTTTCAGTTCTATGTCTGTTTCAGTGTCTCAGTTAGTCATTCTCACTTTCTCTTTCTTAGTCTTATTTCCTCTTTTTTTCTCTAAGTTATCTTTCTCTCATTTATCCATTTTTCAGTCGTAGTCTTTTCTCCTATCATTCTTCAGTTTTAAGTCTTTGCTCACTCATATTTTCTCAGTGTTCAGTCCTTATCTCAGTTTTTCTCTCATATTTTTTCAGTCTTAGTTTCCCCATTATTTCTCTTAGTTACCTTTCTCTGAGTCTATCTTCAGTTTTAAGTCTTTGCTCAGTCTCATTTCCTCATTATTTCTCTTAGTTTACTTTCTTTTAGTCTTTCTTCAGTTTTCTCTCATTGTTTCATTTATCTCATTGATCTGTTATTTATCTCATTGTTTTAGTCATTATCTTAGTTTTCTCTCAGCGATTCAGTTGTTTATGGCATTGATCCAGTGTTCATTTTAAATCTCAAATTTTGCATTTGTCATTCTCATTTCTTGGGTTTTTTTGGGTGGGTAACTCCGCCTACCATCTGTTTTAGTTGGTAGCCGGTTCCAAGCCCGGGTATAGGAGGAGGACCCTTTTGTGTCAGCTCATTCTCTGTTTGTTATTTCTCTGATCTAATCAGATGCGAAATTTTGTTTTCATGTGGCTGCAGGTGGATGTGCTACTGCTCTGTTGGATGGTGCCTTCTTTTTTATGTATATACTGGCTGTTCGTGGGTGTTGTGGAGCGAGTGTCGAGTGACAGGTTTTTGTTTGATTTTCTGCTGTGGTTGGAACATGCTAAAGTTCAGTTTGAACTGCAGTGTTTTCAGCTATTCTACATGTTCAGTTAAACAGGTGAGTCTAGTCGATCTATTTTTCTTGGGCCTAATAACTCCCACTCACTCTTTTTGATCAGGCAGCGTAGGAGTTGTGTTTTGGATCTTGGGTTTTTTTGCCTCGTGGAGATCAGGCAGCGTCTGAGTTGCCCTTGTTTTGGATCCGGGGGTTTTGCCTTGGGATGTGTTGCGTTTCGAGGAAGAAGATGATCGTGTTTTTCCTGTGGGCTAGCACATGTGTCAGCTCGGCCCAGGAATGAATCGGTATCTCTGTCAGTTTGTAACGGTGGGGAAATGGAAAAAAACCGGCTTGGAGAAAAAACCGGACTGACATGGGTTTTTTTCGAGGTGGGGACTGGTCATGGGATTTTTCGGTGGGGAGGACTGAGATGGGCTGAGAATGATGAGACGGAGTCTAATGACGCTAGAAAATGTGTCTGATGCCGAATTGCCATTTCAGCCATCTGTTGGTTAGACAGTCCCAAAAAGAATGGACTAATGCGCGCGGAACAGAAAAGGAAACAACAAAAGTTTAGGATTTGGCGCGCAAGGCCGATATTACATTTGGCCGAACCCGGAGTCGTGGAGCACGTCCTGCCTTATCTAACCAGAACCCTCCACTACGTCCTACCTTATCTAACCAGAACCCTCACGCTCAGATCTGTCTTCCCCAAAATCGCCGCCTACATAGCCCGCCGCCTCCCAGCCGCCGCTCCAATCTGGAAGCACCGTATGGCCTCCTCCACTAGCCTACGTAGATCCGGCCTCCTCCACCCACCCTCGCACTACTACTCCCGTCGGGGTGCGCGACAAGGGAGACCACGCTCATGACTCGACCCTGCGCAAGAGGACGGTCTCGTCGAGCGCCTTGGTGGGAGCAAGCGCGGTGGGGCGCTGGTCGACGCCGGGATCCTCCGTGCTTGGGCTGTAGGCGCGCTGCTTGCCAGGTACGTGCGTGCTGTCAATCGCCCATCTCTCCGTTATCCGATCTGTTAGTGTTCCGTCGAAAATATTGCCTTAATGGCGTTGTCGTTCTTTTTCTCTCCGGTAGTTGATCAGAGCCACTTACATCCATTGCCGTAGACTAAGATCCCTACCTTATGAATGGATGATAATAACTTATCTCAAGTTCTCAACTCCCAGGAATAAGCAACATGACCTTCTGCAAACATTAATTAAATCCAGACTTAAACATATGAACAATTTGTTGACAAAATTTCTCATGTCAGCTTGCACGAGCTGGAGCAATTGATTTCCCAAAACACCTCAATGTGCCAGAGTATGAACACGCGAGCCTAGTATTTTGGTAGTTTCACTCCTGGATTTGATTCGGACTAGTTAGCGACTAACTTCTCCAGAACCAGAACAATTAGGTTAACCTTTGACAATTATAAGAACCGATGATACTAAACAGCATAAATAATTAGTGGCTGCTTATCATATCTGAATGATGTGGTGAGTTTTGTACATATCATTATCTGATTGCAATTTTCGTGGTAAATTCTTATACTGATTTTGGTACCTGAACCAAGAGCTTTTGTATGAATGGTTGTTGTATACAATATATTTACGTACTGGCATCTGAACCACATTAAAGAAGCTAGCACACCAACAATGATAAGTGATAGTTCTATGCCTCTCCATTAACCTGTTTGTTTCATTATCTAATTGAATTAGCTTCTACATCTAGGTAGTTCTAATTCATTCATTTTGTATGTCCAGCAGTTCCCTAACTCGTGGAGATGATCATCTGGCTGTATCATAGGTCTTGTACCTAGCCTAGTTGAACAGCACAGAGCCACCGACAGCAAGCAACATGGTGAAATTGGTGCCTTGGAAGAAGTCCTAGTCGGAGAGAAAGGTCCACCGGATAGACCCTGCATCTCATTTTCCATTCTCTTTATCAACTTTTATCTAGCATAAAGTTTAGAATCTGAAGTGCCAAGTCTGCTTTTGAATTCATGTTAGTTAAACTACACATGAACTTTATATGCAGACATCGAAACATAACATTAGTTCATGTGTTTCAGTTTCAATTTGTCTTACTTTTCAGTTTAAATTTGTTTGTCAATCTAATTCAAGTGGTAGCAGTACTTCTATTTTCTGCCCTGATTAAAACAATGTTTTAGTTTGTATAATTGTGTGACTTATCCTAATTATCTTGTCATCTTGTTTAGATTATTTTTGCTTGTTGTCCCTTGTGTTTATGTTTTTGTCTTTCTTACAGCTAGTTTGTTAATTTTTGAGGGAATGTGAAGCAATGATGGAGGAAGTCGCATTGGTGAGAGCGGTACCTCCGGTGATGAGCATGGAATGAGTGGTGTAGAGTAGAAGATACTTCTTAAAAGCCACTCAACCTAATGAAGTTCTCGAGCTGTAACGTCTGTTTGATGTGTAGGACATCATTTTCTTTTTTATTTTATTTTTAGGGTCGTTGATTTGGATGAAACTTTTGTTCTGTTTGTGATGTATTACGAGATTGTGCTAAAATACCTTCAGTTTAGAATTAATCTTGTGATGCTGAGTTTTGCACTTTGTACAACAATTATGTAATGCCAGTTTTACAATAGACAACCTACTGCTCCAAACCTGTCGTATTTAGCCTTTCATGACGAGCAATGATAACTGACGGTGAGATCAAATGGCCATCGGATGGGTTAGCTTGTTGGTTATTACGTTAACTGATGGTGTCTAGCGTCCTCTTAGGTATAACTGTATTTGATGGGATAGACAGACTGTCGACCAATATGAACGCTGATGGGAGAAAACAGCCGTCGGTAAATATGTAACCGATGGGTAACGGTCGGCTATAGAAGTTCTGGAACAAAGGCAAGGAGACTCTTGACAAACCCATAGCCGAGGGTTGACCGTCAACTTTTTACCGTTGGTAAATACAATTTCCGACAGTACTGTCGGCTATTATTGCAATGGCCGACCGAGAATAGCCGACGCCGAGGGTTGACCGTCAGCTTTTTACCGTTAGTAAATACAATTTCCGACAGTACTGTCGGCTATTATTGCAATGGCCGACCGAGAATAGCCGACGGGAGTTAACTGACGGTACACTGTCGGATATCGCTATAACCGACGGGAATTTAGCCCTCGGTTATATTGGGATATAGTGGTTCAGTACGACTCAAAAGTATGGTATCACGAAAATTTGTAAAGGAATTTGGCAGTGAGACCAGAAGTAAAAGTGCTAGATCTTCATCATCATATTTTACCTCCATCGACACTAGGTCGGAAACGATCTCCTTGAAGATCGATATGTGGTTCATCACGGAACCACATTCTTGCAGTTTGTGCGAGAACAACTTCATCTTCACATGCATCTTGCTGGTGAGATCTTTGGACATGCAGATCGACTCCAGCTTAGCCCACAGTGCCGCTGCGGTTTTTCTCCTGGAGTACTTCTTGCAGAATATCATTAGATAGATGAAGTTGAATAAGAGACAAAGCCTTACGGTCTTTCCGCTTCTCAGCTTCGCTCCATGTCGCCTGCGCCTTGTTGCCGAATTTATCCAGCGCCTCGTCAAGATCATTGTACTGTGCGAGGATCGCACGCATCTTGACCTGCCACAACGAAAATCTCGTCTTATAGTCTAGCGCCGGTAGATCAAACTTCATCGATGCCATCGCGAAACCCTAATATGAAAACAGATCTGAAACAGGGTTCTGATACCACTTGTTATAAACGATAGCAAAGAAACGACGAAGTGCGGAACGATCAAATCAATGGGGACATGAGATTTTAACGTGGAAAACCACTCCAACAATGGAGGAGAAAAAACCACGGGCGCCAGCCAGCAATACTTCACTATAATCGGGTGAGGTTACAAACACCGTGTGTTTACAATGTATGGCTTACCCCAACCGGCGGCTTACAAGATGTATATATGGTGGCATAAAACTCTAGGTCGGCTGCAGTCCGACCCGGAAACGATCCGTACCGTACCGTACCGCGGGGGACTGCCGCCCCCCGCACCCTCCTCCGCTCTCCTTCGTCACAAGTTGGCCTTCATCAGTATAAACGAATTTGGATCACCATTAAACAACATCTTGGTCTTCGCTAAAACGGCAACAGTACAAGCGCACGAGACCCATTAGAGCAAATGGTTTCCAACCTACTTTGGTAAATGGTTTTAACCTCAGGTTTAGTTCAGTTTGGGTGGAAGGATCGAATGGTTTGGTTTTGGTTGGGCTGACAGAAATACTGAACGAGTTTAGTTAGGGTTGGGCTGACCAAAATATACGTGCGGGTTCAGTTGAGGTATGGGGCCGTTTCCAAACCATTCTCACGTTTACGCGCAATGGACACTTGGTGTTGGAACACAGCCACACACAAGGTGGACACGAGCAACTGGGTTCTGAGAGAGAACGCGAACACGGATACAAGAATTTGGCTATGCAGAACACCTTGCGTCTTTCTATTTCTTTTATGTGATTATAATTAGCCTTTTCTAGATGGTTTTTACCCGTGCCATCCCATAGAGTATAGACAATATGTGGCCAACGTTCACAAGATTGCAATGTTAACCGAAACACTAACGCAACGTATTTCTGACATTATTTCACACATGCGACATAAAAAGAAACTTGAGTCCATCAATATAAACATAAACATTTCATCCCCTTAAGCTTTGATGTCGTGACCTCACCTCCCACATGCCGATCTTCTCCTTCAGAACTTGAAACAAAACCTTGAGAGCAGCTTCATCAGGATTTCTCCATGCACGGAATTAACCTGGCAGCATGGGCGGAGCTACATGGGCACATGGGTGTACAACATTATTTATTTATTTTTAGATTAAAAGGGCTCCCCCCCGATTTCAATGAAATCACCACAGACTTACATCATTCAACACCCCCAGGCCGCACAGAGTGATGCAGACCAGGACCATAAGAGCACTACCGCTCAAGCAAAACAAACACTCCAGGGGACTTATTACAACCACAAGTCTTTTTCAAGGCTGTCAGAACTACAGGCTAACACTACACCCATTATTTTTGCAAACAGAAAAATTGAGTACATATGTGTATACATGTGACTGCTACAAGATGTGCGGCTAACTCTAACTGCAATAATTTAAAAATTTGTGCTTTTTTTTTGAGCTAAAACACTGGACTTTATTATATTATAAAGGGTATGTTTACAAAGTCAGGTGGGTGTACAAGCCACACATGGCGACCTAAATCAAGGCCTAGAGCGCCCTTAGCAATTAATATCATGTGCCTCCCAGTTTGCCTCCCTCGCCTCATGTTTGAACTCCGTATGATCAAAGGATTTCCGTCTCCTCTTAATCTCAGTGATTACAGTACCATACCTTCCTCTGTTTTCCTCTGATATATCATGGACAACGCTAACACAGTCAGAAGCAATACACATCCGCTTGATATCAACATCCTCTGCTAATGTGAGCGCTTTTCTGCATGCCATCGCTTCTAATGTCCCTGGGTCTGAGATTCCCGACACTACAATTGCTGATGCCCCCAAAAATTAGCCTGATAGATCCCTGAATATTGCAGCTGCTGCACCACACGGGTCCCTTCACGATTAACAACACCATCAGAATTGCCCTTTACCATACCCGGTTGTGGTGGTAACCAAGCTTTAATCCTTCTAGCTCCAGTTGGCAACACAGAGTGCACCTTCTTCTGCTTAATTAGTCCCAGATCATGGAGGTAGCTAGTAATGAAACTATATGTGGACATAGGGCTTTGAAATATTCCTTCATGCAGGGTCTTTCTTCTAGCTGTCCAGATCGCTCAGATGGTAACCAAAAGCTTCACAAATTCATCATGTTTCAGCGTCTCTAGCATGTGAAAAATCTAGCACCTTGCACTCGGAATTTGAATGGCAGTCGCATGTTCGTAGAGATCTTCATCAGTCAGTACCCACACACTCCTAGCCATGTGGCACTCAAAAAATTTGTGCTTCTTTCATCCTAGAATGATCAGCCAACGCTCACTGTACCGAAGGCCCACCTACTGATCTGCTCACGGAAACCGTAGACAGCCCATTTAGCTGCTCCGCTCCTTCCCCAGACAAAAACAAAAAAACCTATTTTGCTCCAATTTATTTTTAAACGAGCATAGGGCCAAAAGACCTGCATTAGTCAAACGATGCAATTACAAGAAACAACCGGAGGAAATAAAATTACAACACAATCCTTCAAATTTACACACAAAACCATAGAAAAAATGACAGAAAAGCAATCAGATCCTTGATCTTCACCGCCATAGCCAGGCGACCTCAAGGTCCAGGTTCTAGTGTGACCACCATTTGGGGCATCACGAGCATGAAATCCTAGACCGAGATTGAAGTTGACCCTTTAGTAAAGGAGGAAGAAAGAGCTCGGGCTAAATCTACAACCGAGGGTGTAAGGCCTCCCTTGGCCATGGATAACAATGGCCAACTCGTACCGCCGCTTGGGGACTCCACCTGAGGACGTTGCAGTATACAGGCGGCACGAGCACACATGTACACCTCCATCCCATCGGGCTACCACCACAGCAGAGGCTAGCAGCTCCAAATCCTCCTCACCAGAACCATGCCAGCGGGTAAAAGGATAAGAACTCACTAGATCGACCGAGTAGCAACCCCCATCAAGCTTTTCAAGCAGCCGCTTCTGGATCCGCCTCCAACCCACGCCATCTACCATGGTATTCGCTAGAGAGAAGCCTCCCCACGCCATGGCCACTGCTCAGGAGGGACCACAACAAGCGCGAAGACGACATCAAGCATAGGGAGTTATGTGATGGAACGATGGATGTGATTTACCGAGGATTTACCCTAAAACTACTTTGTACATAGAGGGGCCGGCCGCCCTCCCCTTCCCGCTCCGGCCAGCGAGGCCGCTGGAGCAGAGGGAACGAGAGAGGCTTGGGGACTCTCAAAAGCAAGGGGAGGGGGGGGAGGAGAGAGAGTGGACGGGGGAATGCGAGGGCTTGCTCCTATTGTCAACTCTCCAATCGATCATGAGTAGTTCAGTACAGACAACGCCACCACATGCATCACGTAGGTCTCGCGGTTGCGCCACTATTTTTTTCGACGAATCGAGACCCCTATCATGTACTAACTTGTGATGATATATGCTGTTGAGATTTTTTAATGATATGTACAATCAAATTATAAATCCTGACTCCGGGCGGAGTCTGGAGGCGGCGATGGGAGAAGCATAACGGGAGGGGGCAACGGGAGCGGCAAGTCCAGGGTTCCCCAAGTCGGCCAGAAACAAGGCGGGTTCGGGTCGAACCATTTTGTAAACACCCTAATGTACTGAACTTCGTATGACGTCACATTATCAAATGTCTAAGGACGTGACTATGTAGCAGTGAAAGGGCATGTGTTGCCCCATGCGTGGTTTTGGTAATTAATGACAATCCTTATGGACTAATGTTTGCTTTGAGATATTCTTATAGATCTTGTCCATAGGAAAAGATTGGAGTTCATGTGTTAGACTCTAGAAGATTGCATGATGACCAAGGTTCCATCCAAGGGTTTATATGAAGAATGGTCATGTGAAGAGTTGAGCTTATTGCAAGCATGGCTTGGAAAAGAAGATTGAGTGAACTTCATGTTTATCTCCAAGCCATCATCTATATCAAGAGAAGAATTTGAAGCGCAAGTGGATACATGAAGACGGAGCTTAGCGAGGCTCTCCCATAATGGAGTATGGGGGAGCAATTGGAGAAGTCTTCATCAAGCATGTGCTAGCAAGCGCAATCAAGAAAGGTGGTCCACTTGAAGAGATCAAGATCGTCATCATCTAGCTCAAGTAGAATGCGCAAGGCAAAGGTATGATCTTGATAGGGTTTCTATTTTACCGGTCTCATGTTGTTAGTTTGGAGACCGGGTTATAGGATAGACGGCGTACTATCAAGAGGGGCTCTCAAGTGAGTAACTTGATCGCATCTTTATGGAGAGCTCAAACCTTTGCATATTTGGCATATCATCTTTCTTGGTTCTTATTTGCCTTTTATCCATGTGAGAATTTAGAGCTTGTGTTCATCTCCATACCAAACTCTAGTTCATCAAAAACGGATTTCATTTGGATATCTAGTGGTGTTTTTGATGTTGGAGGTTTTACCGGTTCGTCTCTTGTAGAGAGGTCAAACTCTCCTCTTGTGTTATCCTCCTCACATGATGGACTATGATGTGTATATGCATGATCTTGTTGTGCTTGTGATTATCTTCGGAGCAAGCCCAAGATCATTGAAAACGGAGTCCGGATGGAAAACTTGTTGCGTTCTCGGTGTTGGAAATATTACCGGTCCTCCTCGAGATAAGGTCCACACCTCCCATGTGTGATATCTCCTCCATTTTTGTAGGAAAGCTCTTGTCGCTACCTGTCCAACCTCGTTGGTTTCATCTCGTTTGGAGCTTTCTTGCAAAAGTTATTGCATTTCAGGATTTGCTGTTCTGTGTTGCTTTTCCTGTCCGGAGTCTCCGGCCTCAGGGGTGCTCAGGGCCGGAGTCTCCGGCCTCCCTGGTTTTGGAGCGAAGTGCCCCGCGGACGGCACTTGCGGTATAGCGTCCGGAGTTGGTCCGGAGTATCCCCGGAGTCTCCGCCCGGCCGGAGTCTCCGGCCTTCGTGGTCCGGAGTCTCCGGTATGGGTTTTTCTGCATCGGCTTTTTCCTGACTTTCTGCGTCCGGAGTCTCCGCCCTTTTGGTCCGGAGTCTCCGGCCTCCCTGACCGGAGTCTCCGGACTAAGTGGCTGCAACGGCTCTTTTTCTGGGAGGGGTATAAATACCCCTCCACCTACCTTCAGCCACTTAGCTTTTCTAAGCACGTTTTCCCCCTCTCTCTCCTCCATTGTTGACCTTGGAAAGCTTGCCCCTCTCCCAATTCCTCCCATGATTCTTGCATATCTTTGAGGGTTTTGAGAGAGGAGATCTAGATCTACATTTCTACCAATCCATCTCTCCTCTAAGTGAGGGGAACCTAGTAGATCTTGATCTTGAAGTTCTTGGTGTTTCTCCTACTTTGTTCTTCCTCTCTTCTCCCCCCATAAGCATTAGTTGCTTGTGGTGGGATATGAGAGTGAAGGATTTGAGCACTTGTGCTCTTGCCTTTTGCATTTGGTGCATCGGTGTGCTCTCCACGAGGATTTGTGGAAGTTGAAAGCTTGTGAACTTGTTACTCTTGGGTCTTTGGACCCTAGACGCCCGTGTGGTGGTTGAGACCCTTGTGTGGTCACTTGTAGCTGTTCGGGAGCCCCCAATCCCGTTGTGGGTTGTGCCCCGGATCGTTGTTGAAAGGCTCCAGATTTCCGCCTTGAAGGATTCCGATAATGGAAGGTGAACCAAACCTTTGTGGTGCGGTTCATCGGAGAAGAAGGTGAAACCTTTGTGGTTGTTGAACCATTGTGTTGGTTCACACCTCTCCAACGAGACGTACTCCTTAACAAGGAGGAACTCGGGAATACATGCTCGTCTCCGCGTGCCTCGGTTATTTCTATACCCGAGCTTTTTTACTTATGCACTTTACATTGTGATAGCCTTCGTGCTTGAAGTATTCTATATTGCTATCACCTTGTTGCTTGTCTTGCTTAGCATAAGTTGTTGGTGCACATAGGTGAGCCTAGTTTATTTAGGTTGTTGGCTTGCTAATTTAAACACCTAGTTTTATTTCGCAATTATCAAGGCTAAACCGGAAAAGTTTTAATCGCCTATTCACCCCCCCTCTAGGCGACATCCTTATCCTTTCAAGCAGGCGCCTTCAATTTGGCATATCTGTACGCACCTGTGAGAGGCAAACTTATTTGCATGCACGCTAGCAAACTCATTTGCATGCATGCATGCACTAAAAACGAAATTGCTGACATCATCAGTATTTAATATGAAATTCGAAAATTTAAAAAGTTTTATAGCCCAAACCGCTTATCCGATTTAGAATCCGTTTTCACCGTTTAGCTAGTCGCGACGAGATCTTCGAAACTAGATCTCATGTTGACGTATTCCGACAACTTTTTTTGGACCCAAAAGTTACCCACCCGGTAACATATAAGTTACCCAGTCTTTAATATGTAAGTTACCCCACCATATTAACAATTAGTTTTCGGGTTGAAATAGAACCATTTTTTGTTGTTCTTTTTGATTTTTTCGAGTTTTGAAGTTACCACACTTAGTTTTTTAATAAGTGAATATCACTTTAGTATGGTAAATGTATCGTGCACAAGTTGGTAACGATATACTAAAACACCTGTACAACTTCATAAGTATTAGGATAATAACTGTCGATTTCATTGCGACAACTACACCATAAAAAAGATGTGCATTGTGTTCGTAACTATTATTTAGAGGACATGATAACTACAACGATTTCGTGGTGGATAACTACATCATGAACACATGGATAACTTCATAAGTACTAGGTGGGTAACTCTTACCGAAAGAGTATGGTAAATACATTGATTTCGTGGTGGATAACTACATCGTGAACACATGGATAACTTCATAAGTACTGGGTGGGTAACTCCATCAGTATTGGGTGGTAACTATTACTGAGAGGGTATGGTATGTACATTGATTTCGTGGTGGATGACTACACCATGAAAACACATAGTTAATTTTATCAGTACTGAGTGGGTGACTCTATCACTATTATGTGGTAACTATTACCGAAAGAGTATGATAACTATAACGATTTCATGGTGGATAACTACACATGAAAACTCATGGGTAACTTTATCAGTACTGGGTGGTAATTCCATCAGTATTGGGTTGATAAATATTACCGAGATAGTAGGTAACTACAATGATTTTGTGGTAAATAACTGCAGCATGAAAATATGGGTAACTTCATCAGTACTAGGTGGGTAACTCCATAAGTATTGGGTGGGGTAACATTACCGAGAGAGTATGGTAACTACATTGATTTCGTGGTGGATAACTACACCATGAAAACACATGGGTAACTTTATCAGTACTGGGTGGGTAACTCCATCAGTATTGGGTGGTAACTATTATCGAGAGAATATGGTAACTATAACGATTTCGTGGTATATAACTACACATAAAAACACATGGGTAACTTCATCAGTACTGGGTGGTCACTCAATTAGTATTGGGTGGGTAACAATTACCGAGAGAGTAGGACCTCTCCATCTTCCTCCTAGTGCCCCGTAGCGTCGTACCGCCGAGCGCCGCCGCAAATCTTTGCTTCGGTGGTCGCCGGGCTAACTCCGGTGACCATATGGTCCGCTCCACCGCCTGTTCGATCCACAGCGACGTGGCGCTCCAGATCCACGCGGTCCTGAGCTCGAACGCGAGCTCCTAGGCTCGAGCGTGTGCTCGCCACATCCCTCTGCCGCGCCGGGGAGCTGCCACCAGGCAGAGTTTTGCGCGACATCCGCTCGGTACCACGCGATGCCAGAGATTCACTGTCCGTCGGCTCGTGTGGGTACGTCGGGTTTTGCCAAACATAAGGGCATGGCCAACGCGTCGCCCTAGAGGTACTGCCCCGCAGGCTTTGCTAGGTTTGGATGGTCCATGCTAGGCTCGGCTACTGCTCCGCAGGTGTCAGGGGCTCCTCTGCAGGAGGCTGCCTCTTCGCCAGAGAAAGGAAGGAAATGTGAGAGAGAAAGCAAGGAAGATGGCAGGGTCCACAACATGTGGTCTCAGTTTTCACCGATGTGATGGAAAAAGTTAACCAGCTGCCTCACATCTCCATACCGAGCTGGGTGCATCGGGGGCGGCAGCTACCACTGCCCCCATTGCTCGTGCCCTAAGGCGCCTGATGATTAGATTTTACGAATGTCTAAAGATCAAATGTCATGTCAAACTTGTCATGTTCCTGGCACACTGACAGCACCTAACTCCCCCACGCGTCAAACTCGCGAAAATGACAACCAAGGAAAACGCCATTGTCTAGCTCAGCGGCAGGTTGATCCGACCGTGACGCACTGGCGTTTAAGATGGCTATCTCAATTCTCAAGTCTCAGGCGGCAGCCGCGTGCTCGCTGTCACGGAGCTTTTTCTCCTGTTGCTTTGTTTGCCAGATTCTATTCTAAACCCCAGCTAATACGCCAGGCGGTCGTCGGAGCCAAGCCCTAGGCGAAGGCGAAGCAATCCCCACCCAGAACCAACTCCCCCTCGCTCTTCCACCAACTGCCTCCCCCTTCTCCTCCTCGTCGTCGTCCTCTCCCAATCCCCCGTCGTTCCCCTCCGCGGTTTGATCGGAATGGCGGCGTGAGGTCCCGCAAAAGAAAAAAGGTGGGATTTTCGTCGGTGGGGGAAGGAGGCATGGCGAGCGACGTGCCCATGACGCCGGAGCTCGAGCAGATCGACGGGGAGATCCAGGACATCTTCCGCGCACTCCAGTGAGTCTCCCCTCTGTGTCTCACGCTCCAGTTACTGCCTCAGCTTTACTCCCAAATACTTTCTGCGGAGCGGTGCTACTCGCTGACAGAAAAACGTGTCTCGGCGGTGGAATTAGAGTTTTTTTTTTGCCTGCGCTTGGGCGGCTGTGCTCGTGAAATTGTGGCTTCCTTGCCCCTGTTTAATTGGTCACTGCTTAGTATAGTTACTCGCTCGTGTGGTGTACTGCTATACAAGAGGAGAGAAATAAGTTAGCGTAGGGACTTATGTGATGGAGCGAAGGATGTGATTTAGTGAGGATTTGATGGCTTATTGCACAATTGCCTATCTGGATGTTGAGCTGTCAGCATCTGTCGAAGTCGATCAGGTGAAATTTACGTTTGCTGAGTTCACCAGCACGAAAAGAAACAGATTGAATCAGTTATCGGAGGAGAAACCTGAAGTTCTCTACTCGCAATAGCAGCTTACTCCCTGCCCATCTCCATTTCACTATGGCTAACTTCATTGCAATATATACAACTTGCTGGAAAAATTCCAACAGAACTTTCATATATACTTACCTTTAACATATCAAAATTCGCAATTTATCAATGCAATTTCTGATCGCACAGTTAATTATTAGTAAAGAGGATTACCTTAACTGCAATGACGATAGGAAGCAACTATTTGATTCTTCGTTCTTATGTTATTTTGATGATTTAATTGAATGAATTGAGAATGATATTTTTTCAAATGGAAATTTATATGTATATATAATGGTCCGATATTTGTGTGACTAGTGTTCAAGGCACATGCATTATATATTTGAAATTTGGGAAACTTAAGTACCTATCAAGCATCTTATTTTGGTATCACTGTTACGTATTGGCCATTGAAACCTTAAAGAACGATTTCAGCATATGTGACAGGGCAGGATATTTGATATGTGCGTCCATAAATTCCTCATTCTAGCTAAGTTTAGTTCTGACAAAACTCTAATCATGAATTCCGTCTTTCTAGCTTGAGTCCTGAGTGGCATGTAGCGATTACCGGTGTGTGTATCCTATTTGGATAACTAAGGTAGCAATGTAATCTCGCTCAAGGTCAATTAGACTCTCTTAATTGTGGAATTCAAACACCTATGTAATCTTAAAACGCAAGGTTTGTAGCTTTGTCGATTTTATCGAAATACTCATGTTGTTATCTGTGTGCCTAGTTCAGTCCTTTTGATTGGAAGCTTTACTCATGTGCCGTATTTTCCTGCAGAAATGGGTTTCAAAAGATGGACAAGATCAAAGATTCTAATAGACAAGCTAAACAATTGGAGGATCTTACAGGGAAAATGAAGGAGTGCAAGCGGTATGTCAGGCTTAGGAGGATTCTTCAGTCGTAAATCTGCTACTTGAAAGTCTTTATTTTTTCCTTCATTTGTGATTCCTGCAGTCCTGCACTGTTGTTAATTGCTCATTCATATGTATAACTTTTCAGTTATTTTTTCCTAACTTGAATATCTGGGCTTATTGCTCGTGTGGTGCAATACTATCTGAGTTTTGTTTTTTCGTGACAATTTTCTACTTGGTAGATACAAACATGGATATGCCATATTGCATGTAATGTTCTAATGTTGAAATTGGTCTTTGCAGCTTGATTAAAGAGTTTGATCGTATTCTTAAAGACGAGGAGTCAAAGAACCCTCCTGAAGTCAACAAGCAACTAAATGATAGAAAACAGTATATGGTCCGTACCTCATTTCAATAGGCTCTTTTTGTATGTCTTTTTGCATACTTGCTTAATTTTTTTTTGTTCACTATACAGATCAAAGAGTTGAACTCCTATGTAACCTTGAGGAAGACGTAAGTACACCATTTTCTTGAGAAATAAGTTGCTGACGTGCTCTACATAATCTCTAGCTACTTTGTTTTTGTTATATATTGAAGTTGATGTTTGTTATGTCTGGAATTTCAATTTAATATTCACATTTTTACATTTTATGGCTCATGCAATGTTGTTGCACATGTTAGTTCTTCTGCTAACTCTAACTGATCCCTTGCAGATATCAAAGTAGCCTTGGTAACAACAAGCGAGTTGAGCTTTTGATATGGGTGCTGGAAGTAGTGAGCCTACCGCCGAAGACAATATTCAAATGGCATCAGGTGAAATTAGCCACTGAGACCTTTTAATTATTCTCATGCGAATAATAGCTACTTGCTCTAAGATTGTCGTATGCCTCACTGAACGTATGTCCTCTGCAATGTTATCAGCAACAATATAAAGCATAAATAAGTTATAATGGGATCAATCAATTTCCTGACTTTTGCCAACATAACAACAGTAATTCTGACTCTATAAGTCTATATGGTAGGTTGTGTTCTTTGATGAATTGATGCAATGATGGAAGTATGGATGTGTGACATGGCGAACTCACGGTTTATATTTTGTATCTTTATTATGTTAGCTGGAGTTTCTTATAGTATCTAATAAATGTAAACATAAGGGATGTGGATAAGATCATTTGTCCCTGTGCCGTGTTCCTGTCTTTATAAGCTAAATTTTCTTAATTTGGTTCATGTGTCCCATGGACAAAAATCTTTCGTGCATGAGAATGGGAATCTAGACCTGTATCTTCGTTGGCTCTAGATTCATATTATAAGCCGAGAAACTGCTTGAATCAGAACCCTTTTCCAAGACCAAAATGCTTACCACAGGATGTACCAATTTTAATCATATATCTAATGATGAAATTTTCCAAGCTAGATATTTGTGTTGGTTCTCATGAAAACACCTGTCAATCTTGCAGCTATGTCAAATCAACAACTCATTGATTCTGGAAGGAACCAAATGGATCAAACAGATGAAGCCATTGCACGTTCAAAAATGGTTGCTTACTGAACTACATATATATGCCCTTCATCGATGTTCTTTTATGGCAAAATTTAAAGTTTTTTCTTGTCTAGGTTGTTGCACAAACTGTAGAAGTTGGATCTCAAACTGCTACAACATTAACACAGCAGGTAAGATTTTCTGATTATTAACAGCGATTTTCTCCCTTCCATGCTCCTTTTCTTGTGGCATACATGTGCGTTTAGTAGGTGCATACTTGTTATTAAAGAAGATTTAAAGTTCGTTTACTACAAAAAAAAACTTGTATGTTCTAAAAGAAGTCATGGATATCTATCCATGATTTGTTTACACAAAAGCACAAACTTTGGAGTGAAACATATAAAATTTGATTATAGGGTGCAACCACACCTGATAGAAGTTGGAATCAAATTTGTAGCATAATGTTGTGCTGCTATTGACTGACTAGTTTTTAACTCCTTCGGCGGTATTATGCCACCGCATAAGAAAAAGTATATATGTGCAGACATCTTAGTTATTCCAAAATTTATCTCATTTTGTCTAGTGTTGCCCCATCCCGGTCCATTTGACGACGATATAACACTAGCCTATATTGCAGCTAGGTTACGATGGACTAATTAATCAAGTATCCAATTTTGTTCTTGTTTCATAAATTCTGAGCATGCACGCACATAAGATTGATTTTTTGGTTGACCTGTTCCATCCTGAGTTTTACACTCTTAATGAATGTCAGGGAGATTATAAGATTTTGTGAAAGCTCATATTCTCTTATGTTTCTGCAGACAGAACAAATGAAGAGAATTGGCAATGAGCTTGATTCTGTTCACTTTTCGTTGAAGAAAGCTAGCCAACTTGTGAAAGAGATTGGCCGGCAGGTCCGTCTCCCTCTCCCTGTATGCTCATTCGTGCTTGTGCAGCAGTATTTGATATTTGGAAACTGCTTGTTGCAGGTTGCAACTGACAAATGCATCATGGGGTTGCTTGCTCTGATAGTTTTTGGCGTTATTGCAATTATTGTTGTTAAGGTAAAATCTCTGCTATTTCTGTATCATGTATATACTTCTGCTACTAGGGGACAATGAATTAATTTGACCATCTAAAAAAAGGATGATAAAGGCTTGGCATCACAGTACTAATACTACATTAGGGAGTGAAACAAGGTTCTTTGGAACATTTGAGTAGACCTAGTGTCGATGCTACTTATTTTGTATGTTGTTGCTTCTTATAAACTGAACTGTTGGAAAGACTGTTTGCTATCCTCTAGCCATTCTTAGTTTAATATTCTTTACCGAGACTTTCCACACCATCTACTGTTTTCTTTACTGTGAAATTGGAACTGAATCAGAATAATTCACAATGTTTTGTCTGACCAGATCGTCAACCCGCATAACAAGAGCATCCCAGACATCCCAGGACTGGCTCCTCCTGCCCAAAATTTTCAGACTAACAGGAGATTGCTGTCAACAAAAGCTTTCAGAGGTCTTTGATGATTTGCAAGCGGAAGTTCCATGCTGCAGCCCTCTCTTCCCAAAAGCAGCTGCCAATGAGCCATGAGATACGTCGTAGCGATTCTTTTCCGGTTGTATATTTGTTTTCTGTTGTGTGTATATGCAATAGATATGAGATCTTTTACGAGTCTAGGAACACGTGAGTTAAGATAACTGGATTTTTTCCGACTTGTGCACCTTATGGATTTTCAAATGGTAGAAACAATAATCGTTATCGTGTTCTATCCTTATCAGAAAAGGAGACATGTCAACTTGGATACGCTTGGCTGTTGTACTCTATTGCACCTGATAGCCAATCGCTTCTGTATGTGTCCCAAACTCCCAATGCCTGCGCGGCTGCAACAGGAGGCAACGAATCTAAGATAGAAAAAGCTGCAAAGACATTTTATGACGAATCATCATTAATACGAATCAGTCGGCAGGTGGACAGTTGTCAGACCCAACCCAGCTGCAGGCTGCGTCTTTGAGCACACCATGCCGTTTCATCATCTCTCTAACGTCGTGCACGCCGTCCCATTTCCCGGCCGCCGCGAGAGTGTTTGAAAACGCCATGTACGCGCCCGGTCTCCCGCCACGGCTCAACTCGAACACCTCCTTCGACGCGACGTTGGCAATGTCCACGTCGCCGTGCAGGGTGGCTGCCCCGAGCAGTGCCGCCCACACGTCGGAGTTTGGCCTCGCCGGGATCCGTCTGATGAAGTCGTAAGCCTGGCGCACGCTTCCGAACCTGCCCAGCAGGTCCACCATGCAGGCGTAGTGCTCCATCCGTGGCTTGAGGGAGTACTCGCGCTCCATGCTCTGGAATACCTCCTGGCCCTGTGACAGCAGCCCGGAGCGCGCGCACGCCGACAGGGCGCTCAGGAACGTGGCGTGGTTCGGCCTGGCGCCCCGCTGCCGCCGCATCTCCCCGAACAGCTGTAGAGCCTCATCCGAGAGGCCGTTCTTCCCGTACCCGTCGATCATGGAAGTCCATGTGACGACGTTCCTCTCTGCCATCCCGTCGAACACCCTCCTGCCGTCCTCGACCCGGCCGCACTTGGAGTACATGTCGAGCAGCGCGCTCCCCGTCTTGATGTCGTAGACGACGTTGCTCTTGATGACATGGCAGTGCACCTGCTCCCCGAGCTCCGGCGAAGACAGCAGCGAGCAAGCGCCGAGCACACTCACGCACGTCGAGACCGTCGGCCGGAACCTTGCTCGCTGCATCGCCTTGAACACCTCGAGCGAGCTCTCGGCGGTCTCCTCCGTCCTGCTGTACCCCTCGACCAGCGCGTTGTACACCACCACGTCCTTCTCGTCCATCCCGTCGAATATGGCCTCTGCGTCCCCGTACAGCCCTTCGTTCATGCACCCACAATCAGCGCCGTCGAGCACACCACGCTCGGCGCCGGCATCATGCCGTGCACCCGCCGCGCGTAGCCCAGCGACGCGGTCTTCACGTAGGCGTCCACCAGCGCCGCGAAGAGGATGTCGTCGAACTCGAGGACGGACCTGACGACGCGCGCGTGGACCTCCCTCGCGGCGCGGGGCAGCGCCAGCGCCCCGGACAGCTTGAGCGCCATGGAGAGCGCGAACACGTCCAGCCGCCCCGTGGACCCCGCGAGCCGGCGCACGATCCCCAGCGCGTGCTCGGGGAGGCCCAGCCGGAAGTACCCGGCGACGAGGTAGTTGTGCGCGGCGTGGGTCGGGGCCGGCATTCCGTCGAAGACGCGCGGGCGTTGCGGTGGGCGCCGCATCGCAGGTGCAGGATGAGGATCTTGACGGAGAGGTCGAGGGTGGGGCTGAGCCCGGACGTGAGGAGCTGCGCATGGAGGCTCTGCGACTCGGGCCGCGGCGGGGGCGCGTTGATGAGGCTCTGGACCGCGGCGGCGAGCGCGGCGGCTGTGCGGAGGTGGCGCGGCAGGCGTGGGCAAGGGCGCCACTGGGAGTCCACTTTGTTTCTTTGTTGCATCTCTGGGCGTTGGGATCTGCTTACTCGTACCTTACGTAGATATCCAAATGAGTTAAATACATTGGACACCCACAAACCCTCCGTCACAGAATAAGTGTTTTACATTTGTCCAAATATAAATGTATTTAGACAATTCAAGATAAATCCATATTTAGACAATTCAAAGACACTTATTTTGGGACTGAGGGAGTACTACCGAATGTGCAGATTCTTCCATGTTAAACTTGTATTACGGTGTAAAAAGTACTGTATTAGATTAGTCCGCACAATGAGAACTTGCCCGTGGCAAGATGGTTAGGAGGGTGGTTATACCCCCGCCCACCAGAGTTCAAACCACAGGTTTGACACTGGTGTTTCTCATTTAGGCGGAATATTTTTCAGTGGGAGGCGACGTTCCCGTCGACAGCGAGGCGCATGTGGTGACTTCGTCAATCTCAAGACTCAACCCGCCGGCTCAGTCTCTCGGAGGTGCTCATAGGGGTAGGGTGTGCGTGCGTGCGTTCATAGGGGGTGAGTGTGTGCATTTATATGTGAGCGTCTGCGTTTGTACCGTATTTCGCAAAAAAAAAAATTAGTCCGCACAATCAACTGCGATGGGAGAGGTTTTGGGCATGTAATTTTGAAAAAAAAAGATTCTCGATGAAGATTTATCTTTTGGTTTAGAGCAAGTTTGGCCAGAAAAATTGTCAAAAGGTTTCTATTTTTTTCACTTTCCTATAATTTTTCTTACTTCTAGTCTGAAAATTGATTCAGCCATATGATCTGCTTCCCCACGAAGTTCATCGCGTCGAACATGTCCGCATCTTTCCGACTAGGAGGAGGGCGCCCCGCCGCACTTCCGCCGCCATGATGCCGACTGAGACATCTCACGGTGAGGAGCTGCAATGACGACACCGGCCAGTTCCTCCCTCATGCGTGGCGCAGGGAGGCGACGAAGGATGTGACACCGCCGCTCACGGCCACGGTGGTATCATCGACGAGCACGACAGATAGGTCAAATATCACCTTTTCGAGCGCCATGATGTTAGCTAGGCACTCAAAGTGCCGCACCTGATTGACGTTATTGTGCGACACATTGCAGACGTCGAGCGTCTTGATCGCCCTCTCGTGGAACTCGGCGACGACCAACTTCTCCACCGCAGCGAGCAGTGCTCCATGACGGCGCACATGGCCGCGTGGTCTCGCTAGAGCGTTAGGAGCGAGCGGAAAGAGAAGGACGATGGAACAATGGAGATTTGATTTGCTCTTTCTCCATTTTAACCAAAGCGAGGACCGCCACATGAATTCTATGTAAATGGGGTTTCTGCAAAATAGCCATATGTGTGCGCGTGACACTTTCGAGGTACGCTAGGTTGTCGAGCCCACAACGACTCAGACTGATAATGAATCCTAAATACAACTTAAAAACGATCCAGACTAAACATTTTGACAATTTCTTTCGACCAAACTTACCCTGAACCAAAATACAAATTTTCATTGAGACTTCGATTTTTTTTTGTTGCAAAACTACCCGACCGCTTTAGGGTGCAGCTGATTGTACAAAATCGGACTAATCTGGTGTTTGTTACATGGTGATGCAAGTTTATGGAATATTGGCACATCCAGGACAAATTTGGGTGCACCATGTATTTAACTCTATCCAAATAAGTTTCTTGGAAGAAAGATTTCGTGACGTGAGGGCTAAAGACTCGAGACACGCATCTGGAGTCCACGGCCGCCACGAGGCCGTGCGCTTCGCGGGCGGTCCAGGCGAAGCGTGTATAAAAAGCATTAATTAACCCAATTTCGTACGGAACCGTGTCTCCTTCTAACCCTAGAATATCGGATGTCTGTCTCGATCTCGAGTTAAACAGCTGCACGCCGTCGATCGGGGTGGGCCAGCCGGCCGGACAGCTTAAGAAACATGGAGGCCACGGCCACCGGTGCGTCATCCGGCGGGCGCCGGAAACCGTACCTGCTCAACCTGCCGCCGGGCTTCCACTTCGCCCCAACCGATGAGGAGCTCATCGTCCACTACCTTCGCCGGCAGATCGCCGGCCTCAAGCCGCTGCTGCCCATCTTCATTGACGCGGACGTCGTTGGTTGCCGTCCGGAGAAAATCACAGGTACATAGTACATGATGGAGTACGAATTATTTCTAGTCCATGTTGTTGTTTAGAGTTGCCAAGAAAACACCAGAAATTTGTGCCTGCCTGACGTAATAATTTCACTTGGAATCATTGTGCGTGGTCTGATATTGCAGATGACTACAATGAATGTGGGGAGGACCGGTGGTTCTTCTTCACCAAGCGGACCCGGAAGTACAAGAGGGGCAGCCGGCCGAACCGGACGACGCCGGACAAGGGGTTCTGGAAGGCCACGGGTCCTCAGAGGATGATCTACACGGGAAGAAAGATAAGAGGCGCCTGGTGGGGCGCGTGAGGACTCTGGTGTTCTACAATGCGCCCCAAGAGACGGACGAAAAGATGGACAAGAAGGCGGCGCTGTCCGAGGGAAAGACCTCCTGGACAATGTACGAGTACGAGAACCTCACCTCCGAGGCTGAGGCTGCTGACCAGAATGTCGACAAGGTGATCTTGTCTTCCTACGCCTCCTCATACTTATCTTGATGTTCTTCTCAGTGCAGTCTAATATTGTACTCCTACTATTACTTGTTGATCTGTCGTGTGCGTCTTTGTTAAACGAAAATAACTTATTGTATCGCATTCTTACAGATTGACGAGTGGGTGTTGTGCACGATACAGACACAGAAGAAAGAGGATAACAAGGAAGGCGAAAACAAGGTTGAAGAGACTAATGGGAAGGGGGAAATCATGGAAGGCAGCCGTGCCAGTGAAAAGAAGGTTAAAGAGACTAAGGAGAAGGGGAAGATCAAGGCAGGCAGCAAGAAGAGAAAGGGGTATATGGAGGCAGAGAACGGAACTGAGGAAGACCCGATTCAAGCTCTTAGATCCAAGCTGCCAATGCAGCCGGCGCACCCAGAGACGTTTGCACTCGAGGAAGGAGATGAGATGGGAATGTTTGATGCTGAGTACAACCCTTTCCCTAGCAAGAGCTCACCCCTGCCAACAGTGCAGCAACATGAATCGCCGCGCTCGGAGACAATGTCTCCATGCATCACAGATAATAACTACTACGGCCCAAACATGGCGCCAACGCCTTGTTTGCAGGAACCACCGCACTCGGAGATGACGTCTACTTCCGTAGGAGGCAACTACTATAATATTGGTTCAGCTGGCTCTGACTTCATGTCGCCGATGCTGTGGCAGGGATCGCCATTCTCGGAGATAATACCTCCTGCTTGTCTCGCGGAAAACACCTACAGCTCCAGTCCGTCCATAGTGTCAACGCCACTCCCGCAGGAAGCGCAACACATGAAGATGGAGTATCAGACACCATCTTCTTTTTTAAGATACAACAACTACCACAACATTGATCCAAGCATGGCGACGCATCAGCCAGCTATCAGCTACCCATATCCTCTTTCTTACGGCGGCGCTGTACAGAACGCGGCGAGCCATTTTTGGTACCCCGCTGGAGATTTGGGCAGCATTTTCAGCAGCATTGGATTCAACGGCGGGCCCTCCGTTCCTTGTCCGGGTAGAGCTGTAAGGCCGGCGACGGCGGCGCTGGATCAGGTGACTGCGAGGACGTAAGTACGTAGCACGTGACTGTCTGGTTCAGTATGATTTTGGGGAGCCTAGATTTGTCGGATGATTAATTAGGGGATATGTAGGGGCACGTGTTCGTGCTCCTGTAGAAAACGTTACCTGTGCTCGTCCTCGTCATTAGGTACTTCACTTTTGGATGTCTGGTTGCTGTGTTTTCCTAGTGTTGTTGAGTTCCGCTCTGTCGCCATGTTGTCTGCTCGATTGCTCCATTGGATTTGGAGCAGGTCCGTTGAGGTTTTTGTTGTTGAAAATTGGCTCCCCTATTGTGATTCATATTTTGTCCAGAACAGAGACAAGTTAAGACTTTAATTATTTCGGAGTTGTTAATGCTGTGATTCAATCAATAGTACCTTTTTTTAGATGATCCATGTTACCTTTGGGCTCCGTGTTTGGGTGTGATTTCGTTTCGTTTTTGTTTTGACCATAGTATAGATAATAGATATATGTCATATCTCTGTGCATTGGTTCACAATGTCAAATGAGATAGGTTAAGCGGTGGCACAACTCTTCATCAACACCACCATGAGCACCATCTTCATCGTTGTCTCCACTCTGTTCATCCATCCAATCTTAAAACTATAACTTGTGTTTGTCATCGAGAGTTATTTCTCGGCGTTGATTACCTCTTGTATTTGACACTTAGTTGTTTTGTTGGTGAAAGATTGTTATGCTCAGATAGTTAATCATATATTCATCTTCTCTAATCATGATGCATATGATGTCATGTGAGTAGTTTGCTTAGTTCTTGAGGACATGGGAAAAGTCTTGTTACTAGTAATCTTGATATATTGAGTAATTTTAATGTTTTGATATTTAATTTGTGGTGTTATTTGTCTATTGGGGTCATGTGAACGTCGACTACATGACACTTGAACTTTATGGGCTTAGCAAAATGTATTGTGTATTTATTTTGTTAATGATGGGTTGTGGGAGTGAAAGAATACCTAACCCTAGCTAGTAAATAAACTGTTGCATGAGGGCATGTTTAGGCTCTAAAGTTTAATGCTATGGTTAGATTTATCTTAATTGCCCTCTTGTATTTTGCGGATGCTTGCAAAGGGGTGTAGTCATATGTATGTATGTTGTCCAAGTGAGAGCGGTACATTAGTGTACTGCACCCAAACCACACTTATTAAAACAATGAAAATTAATCAGTGAAACTTGATGAAAGTGACTTGACAATATTCCAGTGTGTTCTCCAGAACATTTTTATCCGTAGAAGAAACACAACCGGCTTGTCCTTAGTTCAAATAAGAATTGGACCACTTGCTGCACTTTTACTTGCTTTTGTTTACATGCTATTAAATTTTATGTTGCTTTTAAACCATCTATTAAAATTGTCATGTAGTGTTTAGAGTGAAACCTTACTGAAATCCATTGATAAATACCTTCTGCTACTTGTTGGGTTCGACACTTTTACTTATCGAAATGACTACGATAGATCCCCTATACTCGTGGTTCATCACATGCTGTTTTGAGGGCTGTTTAAAATCCGTGTGGACTTACAAAAATGAACAGAGAGAGTACAACAATATGTAACAAGGGTCGTCGCCCGGACTTGGGCTCATCGGTTGTCCGAGAGTAAGTTTCGCTCATGCGGCTCTCTCATGAAAAGAAGCCGCACTAAACATTCCTTGGGAGGTGCATGCCAGAACAAAAGTATAACTATCGCCCCTGGACCTTGTCACAAATGCTTTCTGATGAAATCAATTTCATATGTCACAGATAATTGCACACAACACCAAATATTGAGGAAGTTTTGTGCATAACTGCACCACCGATTTTATTTTGACCAAACACCACATTGTGCCGTAATTGGTTACAGAAAACTCGAATCACTCAATTAACCTATTTGAAAATGTTTTCCAACATGTCAGAAACACTTTTAAGACTATTAACCAAGCGATTTATGTTCTGTGCAACAATTATGGCATTTGGTGTTTTGTGCCTAAAAGTCATGGTTGTGCTTCTCTTAAAAAACGCCCCCCAACAAGTGATGTAATGTGCAAATTAGAACCACATTTTCATCTACATTTACCCTGAGTTACACTGTCGTAAAATTATCATGGTGCTTCTTAATTAACCAAAATACTTTTCCGCGCCCGTAGTGATTAAAGAGATGGTTTTCTAAAAACCAAGGTCAAAGCTTTGCTTGTTCTATTGATTAAAAAGAAGATGCCATGTTCATTAGCGGAAAACTGGGAGAATGTCGAAACAACGTGGGCACTCCTTCCCAAACCAGAAGGCCAAGTATACTCAAATACCAAGATAATAGGGGGCCACGTCCACGTCGTCGGCAACATCAATCATCACAAAAACACACTAACCACACATACACAAACCAATGTTAACCCGCTACGTTGTACTAGCTGACCTGACACCAAAGCTGAAGAGAAGAAGCCGCGACTGCTTTGTGAGGAGTAGAATCGACACCCTCCATTGATGGTGAAGTAGCCCACACTCCACAAGACCCAACACCGAATGACGAAGACCAACACCGAAGATAACCTCGTCGCCCACATGACCAAAGTCGACATACTCAATGTTGACAAAGTCTTAAGGTCGTAGACCCGAGTTCAACCAACTAGCCGTTCCTTCGGTACCACTTTCTGGAGTCGTTGTCCCGACATACCATCGCTTATCCTTGACCTATAACACTGCACCACTCGACTGCCCATAGTCCAAACTATGGGTCCAGAACACCTGCTCGCGGCTGAGTCACATAAACATCCGGGGCGGCCACCCCCTCTAAGACGCGTCAACCGAGCATGGGTGACTTTTGTTGTCTGTTATGCTGCCTACTCACGAAATAACTAATGTACGTATATAGGCTGGAAAACACAGTGCAACCGAGTACTTAGCCACCGAGGACAAGTCAACACCGAATATTCTACCTTCCCTCCGACACAACAAACCATTTGCCTTTTTTGTTGTGAGGTGCATGCACATTGCAGAGTTCGGTAAGTGGTTGACAAAATCAGAACAAGATGATTGGCACATTGATCTTTCTATCTTTACTATGCAATGTGACGTTGGGAATATATCTCACGATTGACATTCTTGCTTCCCTAATTACTGTTATCAACAACAATATTGATTTGTACTTGGTCTAGTCTGTTGAGCTTGGACAAACGACGCTGTTATGGAAACCATTTGTTTTGACACGGTGTGCATTCCAGCTTGTGACTTCTGATCTGTTATAAACGATAGCAAATAAACGACGAAGAGTGGAACGATCAAACCAAAGGGACACAAGATTTTAACGTGGAAAACCTCTCCAAACAAAGGAGAGAAAAAACCACGGGCGCAAGCCAGCAATACTTCACTATATCGGGGTGAGGTTACAAACGCCGGAGATTTACATAATGCGACTTATCCCAGCCGGCGGCTTACAAGATGCATATATAGTGGTAAAACCCTAGGTCAACTGCAGTTCGACCCGGAAACAACTCGTACCGTGCGGCCGCCACGGATTGGGCCACGACAATGATGGGCCAACTTCTGACTTCGGGACGCTCCGCTCTCCTCGTCACAAGTCGGCATTTATCAGTATATACGAATTTGGATCACCACAAAATAACATGATCGTGGTCGACACCGGTTTGACCATTTATGAACTGTGGCCAGTTCAAGGTTTAATCTGTATCAAGCTTTCCTTCACTAGATCACAGTATCACATGCATAGCCTTTTGCCTATTTTCAATCTCTTGTACTCTCCTTTGAGGAAGAAAAGGAAGCCAATTATACGTGGATATGTTCACTTTTGTACGGAAAGTGAGTACAGAAAACTGAAGGATGCGATTTGCTATTCTTTTGAAAAGTGCAACTGCACTATTCTTAAACTGTAGTTACACTTTTATTAGGTCGACCGAGACATAGGCACTCCCTTCTTTTAATGATCTCTGCTAGCTGTATGTAAGCGTGTGGAAGCAATCTACTGTCAAATTCAGATCGATTTCTGGTTGGACATAATGGTATTCCTGCCGTTGTTACAAGTAAAGTCAGAATGGAATGATCAGCAACTTAAAAAAAAAAATGGAATGATCAGCGCTCATTTCCACTTCTGCACCCCTTTAAAACGTGTCCTTAACTTTTCCGAAATCATATATAAATGAACTGAGTAGGTACGTTTCTCTAAGCAGTAAGCATGCAAGATGTTTCTCTGTTTCAAAACATGTTGCATGAAGCAATTTATTACCCATATATATAGAGAGAACATTGATTCACACTTACACATGTACAGCCCCATACATAGGAACAATTCCGTAGCTTGGCAAGAACTGAACTATCAGGAATAACCAAAGGTAATCAAGAAAGATGAATGCTAAAACAAGCAGTCAAAGAATGGCCAAATTACAACATGAACCCGCTTTCAGAAACGATCGATGAAACGAGAGGTCTAGTGATGATCCTTCACCATGCATGTGTTGCCGTTACTTACGTGCGCAGCCGTACACTATTTCTAGTAGTGGTTGATTGCGCGGCAGTTCTTCCTGATCTGGCCGTTCCCATAGCCGGTTTTGACCTCGACGTTGGCCAGCTTCACCATGGCCTTGGCGAACTTGCCCTCCCACCACCCGGGGATGTTGGCGTTGTCCGCCACCATCTTCGCCGTCTCCTCCGACGTGAGGAGCGCGGCGTCGGAGGTGAAGAGCACCGTGTGCGACAACACGTTCTTGTAGTACTGCCTGTCTAGCTTGTTGGGTGTAACGACGTCCAGCATCACTACCGGGTCGTTACCGCCGGGCGTCGCGTCGGCGGAGCACTGGCTCCGCAGGAACCAGGCGAAGCCGGCGTTGATGTCGGAGGGGGCCTGAAGGCGGTCGGATACGAAGGAGGAGCAGTGGGAGCGGCCGATCGTGTGCGCGCCGGACAGGATAACTAGGTCCTCTGCGTCGAGCCCCTTGACAACGAAGCTGTCGACGAGTTCGCTGAGGGTGGACGTGGGCGGGACCAGAAACTTGAGCGGCTCCGAGGCGTTGGAGAAGGTGCCGTCACGGCGGCCGGACGGCATGTCGAAGCTTACCTTGCCCTTGCTGAGAATGCAGGACGCATCCCGGGCCGCGAAGGCGAGGATGTCGGCGCAGGAGACGACGCCCGGGCAGGCCGCCTCCACGGCGTCCTTGATCGCGTCGATCAGCTCGAAGCCGCGCACGGATGGGTCGTTCGGAGGGCTGAGCTTCTCCGGAGTCGGGCTGAACGGCGTCGGGTCGAGGAAAATGGAAGCATCGCACCCTAATAATCATTCATCAACAGTTTAATCAAGTCCGGCTCATCGATCATGCATATACTACTACGTGTTTGCAAATTCATTTTGTTGACTAACTTTGGTAGCTAATTAAATTTCTAAATCCACACAATCGATCGATCACAAGATCATGGAAAAGGCTATATATAGTTAATATATACCTCGACGAAGCAGTCGTGGAAGAGCATGCGGATCATGGCGGCGCCATTGCCAGGGTTCTGGGAGATAGCAGACTCCATGACGCCCTTGACGACGGCCTCTGCCTGGGGGCACTTGTCGTGGTAGAAACCAACCTCCAGTGGCCAGTAAGGGCTGGCCTGGCACCCCACAGCGAGGAGAAGCAAGGCACAAGCCAACAAAGCGTGCAGCTTTGCAGCACCAGCCGCCATTTTTGAAGCTAACTTGCTTGACAAAGATGCGAGCTAGAGAGAAGTTTGAAGTGATCGATCGATCGGTGGAGAATGGCTGTTGCTATAGCTCGAGCAGGAAGCTACTTATATAGGTCGGCATCAGACGACCGAGCCTTGCCCAAGAATACATATATGTGCATATATATGTTGCCATGTGCTGTGCTTGGAATTATCAATCCATTTTCTGGATTTTTGCTTCGTTGGGACGTTACTACCCTGGGTAGTTGCCACCAATCTCCCTTCAATTTTATCACAGTACTCCTCCCACCAAGTGGCACCACAAAGGCAGTCGGTAATGCATGATAGTATTATATGCAGGAAGATTAACAGTTGTTCACTAACCGTGATGGTTACATGCGGTTGACCCTGACCTATATATGAATGGGTCATGTCTAAGCTAGAGCGAATTGTTGATGTAGCCAGCTCCGTGTTTCTTTCAGTTTTGTAAAATATAATCCACCAGTTGCAGATGGTGACGCAAGTTCTTCCTGTCGTTGAGGGGTCAGGTTTACTAAAGAACATTTCGTTTGACACGGTGTATGGGCTTTGTGTTCATAGAATCCGTTTAGGGTTTCTTGACATAGACAAATTAAAGTACTTGGCGTGTGAGAAATTTCCTGCGAGGACACTTTTGTAAGAGCACGCGGGCATTTAACTAACAAATCTTTGGCAAAAGGCCGGTACATCATTGATAACATGCAGAAAATTTTCAGATTTTTTTGAATCTTGTATATATCTTTTTTTAAATAACTAGCACAGTGGCCCGCCCAATGGGCGGGCATCATCTTTAAAAGAATGTATAAAATCTATGTTGACCATGTATACATTTATACATATTCTATTAAATCCATGATAATTCCAATTACGGTCAAATAAATACAAATATTTAGAGTGGCATTGTGGTTTGCAGGTGAAAAAGTATGCAAAAGAATTAGCAGACATATGTTTCCTAGAGATTATGTGTCCTCTGGCCTTCTCTTAGTAATATAAGATAGTTCCATTAGCATACATTTCTAGAGCTGGAAGCTATTACTGTGCTATCTAGCTTATTCTTATATTGTTTCTTCCTTGCTTGGGTTATTACACTCAAGCCTAATACGAATGCAATATCATTTCCTGACTCCTTCCATTTAATAGAATAAGCGAGCCTTAGTTTAAATGCAACATAACACTGAACAACTATGAGTAATAAAGAACCATAGGAGACTCGTTGCCAACATAACTCGATTCCAAACATGAAGTTATACATAGCCGTTCATTAGAGCAAAACTATCACTGCAACTGAATAACCATGTAATATTCAATTGCGCAATTTCAGAAGTGAGCTTCTTCCAAGAAAGTATCATATACCAGATCCTATGAAAAAAAACGCAAAACATAAGAAAGGCCGCATTTGTTGAGCATCGCTTGCCCATGAAATTATTTCCTTGGGAAAGAAATCATAGAATTAAGTAATCTAAAGCTTACCAGCAATCCAGCATACATCAAGGAGCATATGAGTTGGCATTCCTTCATCAATTCGCGGAGGTGCTCCCACCATTTTAAAAGCTTGTGGAGGCTAAATGCAGATCAATATGTTGCTGCCACATATTTATGTGATACATGAGTAATCTGATGTCTTCTACAAAGCCTATATTTTACAATTTCGGAGTGCCCAAAACTTGAAAATTGGGATATTTAGTTGATTTCAACCTTGTTTTCTAAATTAAAATAGTTGCATTGCACAATGCTCCAAATTGATGAAACCACCCAGGATTCAGTATTACATATAGCAGGTTGCCGACCGCATAAAACTATTATTTCACATCTAAAACAAACACAAATGCTGAATTCCATCAATGGTAGAAGTTTTTCAGTAACCGTTCCTCTTGCAAGATCTCAAGTATCAAGAGATTAATGGAAGTAATTGTTTTATGCAAGTAAGATATTTGTGCGAAAAATAGATGCAATGTATCCCCATTTTTTAAGCTCAGTATACATATTGTCTTAGTCTAATCTACGGAAGTAATGACAATGCCAAATGAATTTCATAGATACTAATGTTGCTGAGCATCTAATGAAAACAATAGCACATAAAAAAATCTTAAATATATATACCAATTTGCATAGACTTGCAGGATGCAAGAAATCAAACTTATTCTTGAATATTATAACAGAGTACGTCCGTAATCTTTCTCAAATGGCTTAATTGCTAATATAAGCTCTTGATCTTTTCGCAATCTGGGATCCTATTCTCCATAGAAAACTGAGGATGTACCCTTGGATATTTGGACTGACGCATTACCTTGTAAACAAATTCATATTAAGCCATTTGAGAAAGTCAGTATACAATAAGAAACCAATCTGATCAGGGTCCTAGATTTCTGAAAGATGTATTCTTCGTTGATCCGTGAACCAATGGATTCGATCCTGAAACAGACCAAAAAGATGAGTTAATACAATTGAATTGCTTTCCATATTAGTTGATGGTCATCATATATAGTCGTCACTTCTCCTGCATGATGTATCCGAAATGTGCATATTTTTTAAAGTGCAGAAAAGAGTTTGCCTCTTACATAAACGCACTTACCAGCACCATGGCTGAGAGAGCATTTGCCAAAAATAAGGTAACAATCCACCTCTAAAATTAATCCTGCATGATGCTAGGAATGTACTCCTACAAATACGTATTTGTGAGAATATGCATCCTTGTAGAATATATGCATGAGAAAAGTCGGTACGCACATTTGTATATCTGATTGTGCTAGCTCCCTCCAGCGCTGCATATGGTAGCTTGATGGACCGGCCGGCCAGTTCGATGCTCGCTGAACGTACAAGGCCGGTCAAGTGCTGGTAGAGGTCCGCAAGTGGACGCGCAACCCAGGATGAAGTTTCCCGAGGAGCATGATGGCAGCTCGGCCGATGCCTAAAATCTGTTGCTACTCCTCCGGTCGTAATTAACTGTCGGGGAGAATAAACTGTGCTAGTACAGATTTCCTATACAGTTCACGACAGTTTTTCTGGATCGGAGGTAGTACAAAAAATTTAATTGCATAGATTTGCCACGTGCAATAAATCACAATGATTCTTGAAAAATTATAACCGAGTACCTCTGTAATCATTCTCCTTAAAGTTCTGCATATTAATTACCAATATAAGCATCTTGATCTGTCCAAAATATTTGTTGCAATTAGGGACCTATGCTCCATAGAAAACAGAGGGCGCCCTTTGCTCCTCGTACTGACGCATCACCTTGCAAACAAAACTCAGAATAAGCCATTTGAGAAAGTCGGTATACAATAAGAAAACTAATCTGACACGAGTCCTAGATGTCTAAAATATGCATGCTTCATTGTTTTTTTTTTAAACGAATGCATGCTTCATTGATCCGCGAACCAATGAATTCGCGCGGGGACGAAACTGAAATTTTCGAGATCCATGATGGCAGCTTGGCCAGTGACACACCTTTTTTGTAATTTTGTTTTCTTAATAATGATTAACACTTTCAATATATAGTACAATATTTGAAAGAGTGTAGTACCCTTCGTACGTTATTATGTTTACGTGAGCCTAAATAGTATTTGTTTCCACTCTATTATATGTATCCACTCTTATTGCCAATACCATTGATTGACATAGGTGTGGTTTTCATTCCATTGCCATTGCAGACTCTTACATGCTTTGGTCTAACCTATGATGTTGGTCTTTATGAATCTATACTCGAACTATCATTTCCATTGCTCTTTAATTTTACAATGATCTTCACCACGGCTATGTTATCTCCAGAATAGAAAATCGTAATTAGTTTATGTAATGGTACCTTATTTATGTTTGAACATTCCCTTGCTCAAATAAAGGACTATATCTCTACTATATAATATGTCTTCAGGTGATGGTCCGTTTTTTACTTTCCGATTTTACCCCCGTGAGTTGGGAGATATTACAGGTGATGCCACCTATAAGTGAAAAAACGATTCAAACGATACATCTTAAACCGAACGAAAATAAAACATGACATCCATCCGGTCAAGGACTCCCGATCAGGCCGGAACGCTACGCGCGTCCGTCGTAGTTGATCACCCCGGTCTAAAGGAAGGCAATGCTATGTCACGTAATCGATCCGTAACCAAGCTCAAGCTCAAAGAAAAAAAATATAACGGCAAGCGATCCAATCAGTGCATGTGTGCACTTGTGGCAGATGTATGCGATCCATGATTATTTTCTCTCTCGGCTAGCTTATATTCTCTCTCTACGTATAGCAACTATTTCTAAAAACTGAACGTCCCATGTACACGCGAAAAATACATGTATACTACAATTTCCACCACACCGTGACCCAGTAAAGCAATAAAAAACGGATAGTTTATTATGTGTGTTCTTCCTCTTTCAGTTTCATGTGTGCTCCCTCCAGTCGGTTTATAGGTGTTATCCATATTGTTACGGAAAAAATGAGGTGCCTCGCATATCTTAAATTATCAGTTTTACCAATGTAGTGTATTTGATACGAGAAAAGTTAACTCATTAAAAAATATAACATCTAAAATTTCTAATGCTATATTTAATCTTTTCTATTCTTTACTATTAATTTCGAATCACAGTCGGTGCTATGGTATATCACCCACCTTTGCACTTGAACCCCCATGGTATGGAAAATCAACCGAAAGGTATAAAAACGGTGACATTCTACCCTTTTACACTTTGGCACCTCAAGAAGTCAAACCACGAGCGATGTTCTTAGAGTGACGGAGGTGGCGGCGGGCGCACCAACTGCTATTTTGGTAGGAAAAATCGTGAAGGCTGACGCCGGCAAACGACTTCGCTCCATGCCCACAAGATCGTCGTCAAACACGTCATTAAACTGCAACTTGTTATGCATTGGTTTTTCGTCGGTGATATTATCCCGTAGCAACGCACGGGTATTGTGCTAGTATACCTAATATATGTCATCCTCTTACAGCTTGAGGTTTAGAGTTAATGGTAAGAATAGAAAAGAAAATATAGTAAGGCAAGTTGAACATAGAAATGGATTATGTGGTATTGGCCAGGTTAGTCATTGAGAAAAACCTCAGCAAGTTGGTCTGTGACTACTACATGTTGGATGGAACATGAGCCTAATTGTTTTTTGAATATTACGAATTCATCCAAAATTCAGTATTAAAATATCCTAGGTGATAGCCTGCATG
This sequence comes from Poa pratensis, assembly GCA_947311845.1. NCBI lineage: Eukaryota > Viridiplantae > Streptophyta > Magnoliopsida > Poales > Poaceae > Poa > Poa pratensis. Next base: position 41,201,516 of record CAMZMU010000066.1, on the reverse strand, counting down.
TACTTAAATTTTTTGAGTCGCAAGTTTCACATACCTCACAGACAGAGCTAAGGTGAGCTTAAATTTATGTGTCAGTGAAAAATGCTCGCTCGACATACTTGTATTTCAACCTAGAAACATATAGATGGTTTTAGCTTCTCTTATATATTTACATGGTTCCTCCCGTTCAATGTAACCGTGATGTTGCAGCAACACTCCATTTTGATTATTTTAATTGCAAAGACGTAAGCATCTGTATATATGTAACATGAAGAGAATATAATGATACATGAAAGTCTAACCCTGTTCCTCGGTAATCATGTAGATTTTTCAGTTTGTTTTCTCCTTGAAGTTTTGCATCTCTTTCATCGTCCATGAATAACCTGAAATTCAAGTATGCTAACCGACATTAAGCATCTTGACATTACCTTTGAGAAACAATTGCTCCAATCAGGGATCCTAAGCGTCCTGTTGGATAGAGCTCGTACCCTTTACTCCACGGCCTGACGAATTTTCTTGCAAAAAAAATTGAGAGTAAAGCTATTGAGTAAGTCATGATGCAATCTGAAAGCACAAATATAATAGGATACCGAGAGGTTACACATTCAAAAGAAAGCTTTGTTATGATCAATGGAACTATATCCAGAAAACAAAGAATTAATCCGTGAACCAAGAATAAATTTATTATGAGTATGAAGCATGATTTAGTAATGAAGACGTTAGAAAAACAACTGCATGTCCGGGCAGTTTTTTTACCATAGCGAACGCTGAAGTTTTCACCTTAGATAGGACTGTGGTGGTTATTAGGCTGATGCTTTTACCATATGCAAATGCATACATCCATAATTGTCTCCCTTCTAGAGTTTTGAATATCTACCCGATGTAGTTTCAGGGTCACGCATGAGAATCTAACTACAAGTTAATCTGAAGAAGGGGTTGCACGGATGCAGCTAGCTTTAATTACTTGCAACTGATTGCAATAGTACTGTCCAAGACTACTGCATGTACGTACACAGTCAAGATACGCATAATGGATGCATCCTAAGGTAGCATACAGCTGAGGCTCGTACCTGCAGGTGGAGTAGATTGCGGCAAGATCACCTGGCGAAAAACATGAGCCTCTGTGCAGATTGTACTTGGTGACGGCCGGCCGGCCGATGACACCGTTGCAATACAGCGGTGGCGGTGTACGTACCCAACCTTAGTTCTCTCTCTAAAGCAGATCCGATTACTTGCAAGATCGATGCATAGTAGGGTAGCAGCTGAGGCTGGTACCTGCAGGTGGAGTAGATTGCGGTGCATGGACTTGGTCGAGGCCGGCCGGCCGACGGCGCTGCTGCAAATACAGTGAGCGTCGTACACTCGTACGTACCTAATCTAGGTTTTCTATCAGAAAATTTGATCGTACCTTGTCTTATGACAGTCTTCGATCCATCTTGCAGGCAGCTAACTGAAAGGTCAACTGCTTATGTGCATGGACTTGGTCGATGTAAACGGCGGTGGCGGTGGCGGTGGCGGCCGCGTGCGTGAGGACTGGGTTTGTTCTTTCGTCGATGGAGGAGTCGATCTGTAGCATGTTAGATCTGTAGCATATTAGTTAGATGTAATTTTTTTTTTTACATGAGCTAGACGAAGGGGTACCAAAAAAACTTATGAAGGGTATTGGTGGGTAATTTTTTCAAGTTTTAATGTCGGTAAATTATCTCTAACATCCATCGGTTGCTATTGACTAAAAAGTTAAATTAATGGCCAGATGTTTCTGATTTTTGTGAGATTTTCTAACTAATTCTCTAATTTTTGGTTAGCCCATAATGCACTTTTAATATATAATAGATAGATGACATCAGTGAAACCTGGGAGGCAGAAATCTCTACTTGGTATGTACGAACTACTGTTCCTAAATCAATTACGGGTTACATACTAGTTTGTATTTTCTTGGTTGGATCGACTCCCTAGTTAGATAGTACTTAATTTTGTTGTTAGATTGATTCAAACTATTTTTTTTTTTTGAGAACACAGTACAACACAGACGCTCACAAATACGCACATACACTCACCCCTATGAACGCACGCACGCACACCCTACCCCTATGAGCACCTCTGAAGGACTGAGCCGGCAGATCTTGAGGTTGACGAAGTCACCACAGGCGCCTCGCTGTTGACGGGCACGTCACCTACCACTGAAAGAATAGCGCCGGATAATCCTGGAATAAATCCAGGTAAATGCAAACGCCCATGCCAAGTCTAGGACTTGAACCTGGGTGGGCTGGTTCCACCACAGGGAACCCAACCATCAGAGCCAAGCTCCGTTTGCAGATTGATTCAAACTATTAGTTATAAAACTTACATAATTTGTATACTAACATGGACTTCCACAAGACAAAATCTGCTGACATGCCGTTGTGGACGGTGGCGGTAGGAGCTGCCTTTGTCAGTGGCGGCAAGTACATGTGGCGCTTGGCAAACCTGCCGCCATGGTATATTTGGCAATTTTAGTGGGAAGTGGTCCTTTTTGTCAATTCATTCAGGGGCGAATAGCTCATGTGCGACGTCTTTCCATGCAAATAGATGGACAGCGACGTCGTTGACAAGAATTGCTCTCGTGCGACGTTTTTGCATGCACAAATAGCCCACGGGCGACATGGTTTTTAAACGCAACTGATTGTTAGGTGTTAGGATTATGTGAGGCGAGCTCAGGTTGGACCCACCACTTACCCACGTAAGCCTAGGACCCACCTCATATCGACCACACACCGTCACGTTGGACCCACCACTTATCCATGCCTGCGCGGGACCCACATCATATCCACCTCACCTCACGGGACCCACCTCACCGTAGCTAGACCAGAGCCACGCCCGTGCCTGTGCCCGCCCGTGCCATTGCTTCCCCTTTCCCCCATCTTCCTCTTCTCCGGCAACGGCAACGAGAGATGTCCACCTCCTCCGCCGCCTCGCACTCAACATGGCGGCGATTTGGTGCAGTGCCACTGACAAGGTGCCCTGACTGCTCACGCCCAGAGCCTCTCAAGCGGTGGGTCTGTAAGACTGATGAGAACGGAAATCGTGGGCGCGAGTTTCTTACTTGCTTGAGCAAGACAACGCGGGGACGGGATGGCAAGGTTAGATCTCAGTTGTTTCGCAGGCGTTTGCTCTGATTTCTCCGAATTTCGTTTTAGCTCGTCGAATTTGGGGGGGGGGGGGGGGGGGGTGAATTTGAGATCTAGGGTTCATGTTGCTGTTTTCAGATCCTCAAGAAATGTGGCCATTTCGAGTCGGTGAATGATTATGTTGAAAGGCTTCAATTTGAGGGCCTCCTCGATTCAGATTTGAGGCCAATTGGGGAGCTCAATTTGCCGCCGCCTGCTGCGGAAAATTGGGTGGAGAATTTGAGCTCGGGGGCGGACACAGCCGTGCCGACGGCGAGGAATGCGCGCAATGCTGCACTGCCTGCGGAGTACAAACTGAACGAGGAACTGAAGAAGATCAAGAACCATTTGAAGCAGATGGTCGATTTGCAGAAGCAAGCAAATATCATGGCAGTAGGATTTTATGGTTCTATCATTGTTCTGTTTTTCTTTTACCTGTTGTTCATCCGTCGTTAGCTAGTTGGGGGTTTGGTTGGTCAATTTAGCTCGGTCTGTCAAGGCAGAGGACGCGATCTGTGCGCCATGCCAAGTTCATGTAACTGAATCAAAGAAGTAATTTAGAAAGTTCGTCTGTTCTTCACGCAGTTTTTGTTCTTCAGTTAACGGGTGCCCTCAGTTAACAGAGTGTAGACCAAAGTTCAGTTTCGAGTAAAAAAACGTTCTAGGCTGCCGAATAGCTGTTGGGCCGTGAGAAAATAATCAGGCTCAAATAGAAAAGCAGCCCACCCGTGTAGGGGCACCCTTTTTTATATAGCATAGAGGCACCCATGTTTAGCTAAAAATGCTTCAACTAAAACCACTAAAATAAAATGTTGCTTCGGCAAATAAATTTCTTACAAACATATTCTTCTTTACTTGTATTTGCTTTGGCCCCATTTTTGTTTTGTCTTAGCTCATAGAAACAAACATATGCTTCGGCAAAATGCTACTTGTTTTACTTGTCTTAGCTCATGGAAAATTTTGGAAAATTTACATCTTTTAACCTTTAAAAAAATACTTCTGTTACTTGTTTTTGTTAATGTAACAATGTAAATCAAATGCGGCAAAATGCAAAGAGTTAGCACATGTTTTACTTGTCTTAGCTCAAAAATAAAATTTGCTTGTCTTTATTATATACTTCTTAGAATGCAAAGAATATTATTTGTCTTTATTATGTACGTCTTAGAATGCAAAGAATATTAATTGTTGTACAACATATCAGAAAAAGCAAGGAGCAAAATCAAGAAAGTACAATATTACTTGAACGAAACATAGATATATTAGCACAAACAATACATAGATACATATAGTAGCACCCTTACATATAGTAGCACCCTTACAACTCATGAGAACGCACTCTTACAACTCATTACTAATAACTAGAAACTAGATGGAGATACGACACGACAGGACACGACAAGGGAAAGTAAATGACACAAAGTAAATAAAACTTAAACGGGGCTGCACCATCTTCACTCCGGGCTAGCTTCACCAACATCTTCTTGCTCGGGCGCCCCTTCTTGCTCACTCCTCGTCGTTGAGTTTGTAGGGGAGCCTGTGCATATGGTTGGCGGTGGGGAAGGCCGCATCGTAGTTGGTGTAGATGTTGTACATCGTGAACGCGATGAACTCATAGCCGCACCAAAAGACTTGCACGAGGAGCGCGTGGGCGTCCAATGGGTTGGCGAAGATGACCGTGAGCATCACGACGTTGCCGAGACTGTCACGGGTTTCGTGGAGGCGAAACATGGGCCACATGCCCGGGGGGTGGTTGAGGTGGCGATAGCCGGCGGCGAGGAACTCACGGGTGAGGTTGAACGGGGACCTCCACCTCGATATCGCCCACATGTGGAGGGTGTTCTCCACGAACACGCCGGGGGGTAGAGTTCCTCGGGGGACGTGCGCGGCGGCCAGTATGTTACTCCGGTGAACTCCATCTTGGCAGGCTGGCTTGATGTGCTTCGAGAGAGGAGCGAGGAGAGGAGAGGAAGAGAAGAGGAGATGGATCTGGCTTGTGTGGAGAGGGGAGGGAAGAGAGATGTATAAATAGAGAGGAGAGGAAGAGAGGATGAATCTAGGGTTGGCATGTGTATCGGCGGCGATTACTCTCCCGTGTGTAATACGAGTCTAAAAACAGCTCGGTTTTTCCAGTCTAATCAAAGTTTGAAGCGTGGTTAATTGCTTCGGTGCGACGGGTCAGCGTGTCTCTGAATCGGCGTGGTTAATGGCTGCGGTGCAACGTCGGAAGGCATGCATGCAGTCTGAATCGCCGCCGCTAGGCCACGAATGCATGCAAAGGCTAGACGGGCGCATAGCACAACGGACACCACGACGGCCCAACGGTCCACGTAGAGTCTAGACTCTAGAGTGACTTTGTGTCAATGACATGTGGACACTACACACGGTGGGCTCCACGAGTCAGTGACTCAAAGTCGTGCTCCACACAGTGAACCAATCCGTGCCCCAACTGCCCACCCGAACCCTATGCGTGTTGGAAAAACGAAAACATTAGAAAACAGGCCAGCCAATCAGAGCGCAGAACGCGAGTCTCGCGGATCGCCGTGGCTCAGCCGATCGCAACCGTCCGCGCTAGATTCCTTCTAGAAGGCATCGATCCAACGGCCAAAACGCGAGAGTCTGCGGGTTTCCTTCTAGAAGGCTTGATCAGACGGCCAACGTAGGGCTTATCCAATGGCCACAAATCAGAGCTAGGGTTAGCGGGGTTATGCGGGGTTTCGCCTCGGTCAACGAGGTTTTGTGAGGGTTGACCAAACTAGGGTTGATCATAACTAATTCAAAAAAATCAAAAAAATATGAAACCTGCGCACATAGTCTTCTAATGTTGTATGCTAACGAGAAAAAAATATAAATATGATATATATACATTTTTACGAAAAATCCTTAAATCAAGTGAGAGATCTCAAATACTGTCAAATGAGCATAACTAATTCAAAAAAAATCAAAACATCATGAAACCTGCGCACATAGTCTTCTTATGTCATATAGTAACGAGAAAAAAATATAAAGATGGTGTACATACGATTGCACGAAAATGTGTTCACCAAAATGTGATATCTCGAACAGATTAGTATGGATTTCAAGGGAGAGAGGAGGAGGGTTTCAGTGACTAGGGTTGAGCATAACTAATTCAAAAAAATCAAAACAATATGAAACCTGTCCACATAGTCTTCTTATGTCATAAGCAACGAGAAAAAAATATAAATATTGTTTACATACATTTGTTTTATTTATGATTTTCAATTAAAGATAATTATTCAAAAGAAAATAAAAAATAAGATTAATTAATAAATAGTGAGACTTCGGAATGACACTATATAGGTAGAATAGATGTCTAGTAAAATTATTTGGCTGATTTAGACAAGGTGGGAAAAAAACTTGCTTAGAAATGGGGCCGTTTACCCTACCTTTGGAGCTCATTTGAAACACATTTTTCAGGACTTAGCAAAAGGGCTCGGATTGATGACCAAGTTAGATCAAACACGTGCATAATAGTTCGAAATCATTGCGACATCCAAGCTTAGGGAAATACCATGTAAAAGTTTGAATTTTGGTTCAAATTTGAATTTCGTTCAAATTTGAATTCAAATGACCAAGTTGTCATAACACAAGTGCCAAATTATTACAACAACACAAGTGCCAAATTATTACAACACAAGTGCCAAATTATTGCAACAACATCATTCCAAGTTATTACAACAACTCAAGTGCCGAATTATTACAACAACACACAAAATTTCAAATCTATTTTTTGCCTCTTCTTACCACTCGGTTTCTTCTCCTTCTCAACTTCTACAGCATACAACTTGTTGATACTCTTTCTTTTCTTGCCAAAACCACTAGGCCTACCCACAGCACGGCCAAGATGTTCAGTTGGACAACATCAGCAACAATTTCAGTTTGAACAACATCAGCAACAGTTTCAGTTTGCACAACAAGGTCCAGATCTGATTCAATTTGCACACCAAGGTGCAGAACATGTTCAGTTTGCTCACCAAGGTCTAGAACAGGTGCAGTTTGCTCACCAAGGTCCAAATCTGGTGCAGATTGCTCACCAAGGTGCAGATCTGGTGTAGATTGCTCACCAAGGTGCAGAATGGGTTCAGTTAGCTCCTGTGCATCCAGAACAGTTTCAGTTTGCTCGTGTGCCTCGAAAACAGGTTCAGTTAGTGAATGAAACTTCTCTTTTTCTACTACCATTGAGTCTTGCTTTTTCTGTGTCCAGCATTGTTCAACAGCAAGAGGTGGGCCTTTTTCTGCACGCTTCCTTCTGAAAAAATACAAGCAGCAAAAACAAAAACAACACACACACAACAAAATTAACATACTTTGGCCTTTCCGGAGTGTAGCGACATTGTGTGGAACCAATTCTATGCCCAAGTACCTCACACAACTTGCATCTGTTTTTGTTACCTTTTTTTAGCCCTTTTTGGCTTCTCTTTCTCTTTATCTTTATCTTTTTCCCTTTCTAACTACTACCACCTTTCTCAAACCAAGATTTGAATCTACTCTGTTTGGGCCTCCCAGCCTTTCTTCTAGTGAGGGGTGGACACATGGAAAATTCAAATTCCACCTCATGCCACTGCGATTGGTCTGTCAGTGCTGGAATTGGAGTTGCATATGCAACCCTGAATCTTTGCACTGAGTAATAATCATGCAAATATGGGTGCATATTTAACTTGGGTTTAGATGCCAAAAAAATGATGGCATGCTCACATGGTTTTCCAGTGTGTTGCCACTCTTGGCAGGTGCATTCATGCAAATCAGTGTCAACAACATGCCTCTTGCCACTCTTTGTATCTCTAACTTCAGCACCCCACAATGAAGATTTCTCAACAGATAGATGTGAAAGTTTTCTGCTCCTGTTGACCACTTGTTGTACCACTGCTGGAAGCTTATCCACTGACAAAACCTCACCAATTCTTCTTCTCAATTCCCACAAGCGCATGATCATGATCCTAATTTGGTCCACCATGTCATGCACAGCAAGTCTTTCAACTCCTTCACCTTGTTGTTGAAACTTTCTGCCAAGTTGTTGTTGATATGATCGCACTTGATGGCAGTATTAAAACCTGACCTATACCATAATAGAGAATGGTAGGTGTTCAACCATGATGCAAAATCATTCTCACTACATGCTGCCATTATCTTACCAAGGTGATAGGAATGTGTCTCTGTGGTGTAAGATCTTGCTGCCGGCCACATGCGTCCAAATTCTTCTCCTCTGAATTTTTTTATCAGATTCATTCACACATGGCCAAAGCACTCCCTCTGCTCAGCATGAGGGAAAACATTCTTGACTGCATTTTCTAGCCCTTTACATGCATCTCTGTGGATGGCCAAAGGTGATACTGGCCCTATGCATCTTTTCAACTGAGAAACAACAAATCCAATGCAATTGGATTTACTCAAAAAGCTATTTTTAAACTAAAGTTATGTTAAAAAATACTCAAACTTCACATTTGAAATTTGAATAGATCTAAGTTTGACAAAACGGAAAACTAATACAGCCAAAAGATTCTACTGTTTCTAAGGATTTCAAATATATAAAAATATTTCAATTTGGTTAAACAGAGAAAAAGATATGATAAAACTAAGGTAGGGGGGTTTCTGCAAAACTGCCAATTAAAACAAATTAAAAGAAATCTTCGGAAAATCCTGTCCACGCGGCGATCTCCGATTGGCTGGCTCTGCTGACTGGACGCTGACGCGGCGCTGACTGGACGTCGACGCGGCACTGACTGGACGATGACGCGGCGCTGACTGGACGATGACATGGCCTTCTCTGATTCGCCCGTACCCCTTCGCGTAAGTGATTTAATCTACACCGTACGAAGCAGATCTAACGGCCTAGATTTAAAGGACCAAAACAGAGTGACGCTACTCGCCGGAAACCTAGCCAGAACGCACGAACACGGCGGCGGCACGCACGGCATCGCGCGTTCCCGATGATCTACGGCCTACGGGGAAGAACAGATCATACCACGACGAAGAAAACGACGAGGCGGTCACGGTGGCGAGGTGTTGGTCTTCTGCGTGGCCTGCTCCTCCTAGAATCGCTCGATGGAGTGGAAGACGGCGGCGACTTGCTTCGGTTGACGATGGATAGCTCGATCTGGGGCAGGAAAAATTACCGCACCATGTCAAAACGATGCGCAAGACCAAAATAAAGACAAAGGGAGTGGAGATAGGGATCGGGGTCGACGTAATCCACCGGAATCGTGGGATCTCGCCAGCGGCAGTGGTGGAGCTGCGAGCTGCCTGGGGGCTCTAGGGCTGTGGTGTTTGGGGCAAGCGAGAGAGGGGGACGTGGGTTTAAGTAGGAGCAAACGGGGAAGGAAACAGTGGAGTAAATCGCATGGATTGAAGAGGGCAATCAAATCGGTCGTTTTAGGAAACGGGGCGTACGTGCGGCAATGGCGGCCAAAATTAGGGCAGCCTAGGGGCTCTCGGAGAGGGCTTTTGGTGGCAAAGGAGAGAGGAGGTCGAGGGATTCTACCAGGAAGAAACGGCGCATGATTTGGTGGAGTAAAACGTCCGGAATCAATTCGAGAAGAAACGGCAAAATCAATTGACTCGGGCGTGAATTCCGTCCGGCTGGAGGTTGATGACGATGATGTCATCGCTGACGTCTGCCTTTTTTTCTATTTCTTTTTCTGGTTTTTCTTATTTCTTTCATATCTTTTGATTTAAGTGTCCAAATCATTTCAAACTTGTTTCTAAAAAATTGTAAAATCAAAATCTGTCATTTAAAATATCCAAGCACACTTTTCCAAAATATTTCAAAATTACAAATTCAAAATATTGCATAATTGCTTAATTGACACTTTATGTCAATTTTTAAATAAAATCATTTGTGGCTTATTAAAATAAAAAAATACCACAAATGTAGATATTGAAAAATAGCTATTTTAAACTTATTTTTCAAAAAAAATAATCAAATCAAAATCAAATTTTAAAATAGAACAAATAAATTATAGAAATCAAAATATTATATAGAGCATAATATGCCCCTTTAAGACATTTTCTCAAATATGTTTTCAAGTGGAAATAATATTCCAACTTTTGAAATTTCAAATGCAAACAAGACAAGAAGATGATGAATGCATGCATGATTTTAAATTTGGAAATCAAAATATATATAGTTTCCAAAAAGTTTTTGATTTTTCAGAATTTACAAAATTTTGAAAAACTTGGGATGTTACACTTCTCCTCCATGCTCTGAAGTTCTTGGGGATCAATATCTGTACATTTGACCTCCCAAATAACTCTCGTGTCTCTCTCAATGTTTCGAACGCTACCATCACCTAGCTTGCCCTTTCAAGGAAAGAATTCAACTGTAAATTCGAAGCTAGGCGCAGAATCACCCCTGTCAATGGCGGGAAGCGGCGGTCAGTTAGGGGTGCAGGTGACGAGAACCAAATCGAGTTCAAAATAAGCTAGAAGAGGGTGCGCATTACCGATTTGAACTACTATCTCCGGGCTCCATCTCATTCAATCCACGCGCACCTCTCCACTCTTCTCTGATTTCAAATCGGCCGGGAAACAGAGCTTCATGCCACAGACGCATCCAAAATTGGGGGAACGAGACTAGGGTTGCAAAATTACTCACCAGCGAACGCTGTGCCGCCGCCGAGAAAGGCGCTCCACCGTCGGCGAGAAGAAATCATTGATGGAGAAGAGGCACAGGGCGGCGCCGTCGAGCACGGGCGGGCGGGTCGAGCGAGAGTGGAGCACGGTCTACTCGGGTCCGTGCCGTGGCAACTGAGTGGATCTCACCTGTCGGAGCACATAACCACCCAGTCCTAACCTAATCTCAGACTCCGTTAAGAGCCACACAGCCGTTTTATCAGTTAGTCCTGTCTGAGCTATTCCCACGCTAAGAAACGTCGCGCCAGGGCTATTTCAGCCAACGTCGTCGCATCCTGGACAATTCCCCTCAACGACGTCGCACATGAGCTATTTGCCCATTCATTCAGCCAGGTGGTCTGATATGTCTAAAAATCCATATTTTTTTGGGAACCTTGTATATTAAAGTTTGAAGTTCGACTTGCTTCAAGTGAAGGAACCTAATTGACATAATAGTTAAAAACTTCATTTGTGTGTACATGCGAACTCCTAATTGACATATTAAAGCACCCACAAAAAATTCGCAATAAACTTGGATTGAAACAACGCCTTATGATGTATCATTTATTATCATATATATCTCATAAATGTATGGTTATTATCTCCCCCCCCCCGCCGATATGTTCAAATCCTGGATCCGTCCTTGGCTAGCGGTGCTGGATAGACTTGGTCACGGCTAGCTGCGCAGCTCTGTGGACCTCCTGGGTGGAGTCTGCAACAAGGGCTTCAAGTTGCGGGTCTGACCACGGTGGATCTTCTCAGCGTGACTGCCGTGGAGCTGGGCGGGGAGAGATTGCAAGATGGTTGAGGTCTAGGAACTCATCGCTGACGCTTCTTCGGATTATGTGGCCTCAGTTTCCTCTTATCTCTACCCTATTGCCTCCTTGTGTTCTAGATCTTGCGTTGCACAAGATTGTGGTCGGCCAGATTTGGGGATCTGATGGCCAAGCTGTCTTCTCAGCGTGACTGCCGTGGAGCTGGCGGGGAGAGATTGCAAGATGGTTGAGGTCTAGGAACTCATCGCTGACGCTTCTTCGGATTATGTGGCCTCAGTTTCCTCTTATCTCTACCCTATTGCCTCCTTGTGTTCTAGATCTTGCGTTGCACAAGATTGTGGTCGGCCAGATTTGGGGATCTGATGGCCAAGCTGTGTCTTTTCGTCATGGTGCTACGGACGGCTTGCATGGTGGTTGTTTCCTATAGAGTGTTGGATTTGTGCTTGTGCCATTCCGGTTGGTCGGAGGGAGGGGGAGTTTGGATGCAGAGATGTTGGCTGTCCTCCTTGGTCGCGCGGGCGGCGAGGAGGCGGTGGAGCGGGTCACAACGCACCTCTTGTCAGATCTGCAAGCATCGTTCACCTTCCTATCTCCCCTCACCTTCCTCTCCGAATCTGAACGCCTTCTGGCTTTTCGATCTGAGATGGATGGGTGCTCCTGCACCGGTGATGGGACTCTGGGAGAAATCCTGCACCACTTGTCTTCTACGACGGCGGTGGTGCCCTAGGGCATCATTTACTTTCATGGATGCGTCCCTGATGCTCCCATCTCCCCCTAACTCCGTCTTGGATTGGCCGGCGGCAGAGCATTGGCGTTGTCTTCTCGTTGGTGACGCAGTCTTGGAACCTCAGGTTTTTCGAGTGAGTTGAATTGTGAGTGGTGTTTTGTTGGCGATGGTAGTGCCCTGTCTAGGTTAATTGAGTCATAAGTATGTATGTTGTCCAAGTGAGGGCGGTACATTAGCGTAGTGCACCCACACAACACATTTTTTATCCGTAGAAGAAACTCAACTGGCTTGTCCTTAGTTCAAATAAGAATTGGGCCACTTGCTGCACTTTTACTATTTTGATTTGGTTTACTTACTATTAAATTCCATATTTGTTTTAAATCATCTATACAATTTTTCATGTAGTGTTTACTGAAATCCATTGATAAATACCTTCTGCTACTTGTTGGGTTCGACACTTTTACTTATCGAAAGGACTACGATAGATCCCCAATACTCGTGATTCATTGAGGGTTGTCCAAAATCCCAGTGGATTTACAAGAGTACAACAATATGTAACAAGGGTCGTCGCTTGGGCTTGGGCTCATCGGTTGTCCGAGAATAAGTTTCGCTCCTGTGGCTCTCTAATGAAAAGCAGCCACGCTAAACATTCCTTGGGAGGTGCATGCCAAAATAGAAGTATAACTATAAGTCCACAAATGCTTTCTCATGAAATCAATCTCATATGCCACAGAGAATTGCAAATAACACCAAATAAACTATTGACGAAGTTTTGCGCATAACTGTACCACCGATTTTATTTTGACCGAACACCACATTTTGCCGTAATTGGTTACAGAAAACTCAAATCACTCAATTAACCTGTTTGAAAATGTTTTCCAACATGTCAGAAACACTTTAAGCTATTAACCAAGTGATTTATGTTTTGTGCAACAATTATGGTATTTGGTGTTTTGTGCAAAAAAGTCATGGTTGTGCTTCTCTTAAAAAGTCCCCCCCCCCCCCCAAACAAGTGATGTAATGTGCAAATTAGAAACACATTTTCACGTACATTTACACCAAGTTAGTCTGTCGTAAAATTATCATCGTGCTTCTTAATTAATCAAAATACGTTTCTGACGCCCCGTAGTGATTAAAGAGATGGTTTTCTAAAAACCAAGGCCATAGCTTTGCTTGTTCAATTAATTAAAAAGAAGATGCCATGTTCATTAGCGGAAAACCGGGAGAATTTCGAAACAACATGGGCACTTTTTCCCAAAACAGAAGGCCAAGTGCACTCAAATACCAAGATAATAGGGGTCCACTTCCACGTCGTCAGCAACATCAATCAACACAAAAACACACTATCCACACATACATAAACCAATGTTAACCCGCTACATTGAACTAAATGACCTGACACCAAAGCTGAAGAGAAGAAGCTGCGACTACTTTGCGAAGAGTAGAATCGACACGCTCCAACGATGGTAAAGTAGCCACACTCCACAAAACCCAACACCGAATGTGCCGACGACATGACGAAGACAAACACCGAAGATAACCTCGTCGCCCACATGACCAAATCGACATACTCAACGTTGACAAAGTCTTGAGGTCGTAGACCCGATTTCCAACCAAACAGCCGTTCCTTCGGTACCCCTTTCTCGAGTCGCTGTCCTGACATACCATCGCTTATCCTTGAGCTGTAACACTGCACCACTCGACTGCCCGTAGTCCAGTATGGCTCTAGAACACCTGCTCGCGGCCGAGTCACATAAACATCCGGGGCAGTCACCCCCTCTAAGACGCGTCAACCGAGCATGATCGACTTCGGTTGTCTATTGTGGAGCCTACTCACGAAATAACTAATGTACGTATGTATGCTGGACAGCACAGTGCAACCGAGTACGTAGCCACCGAGGACAAGTCAACACCGAATATTCTACCTTCCCTCCGACACAACAAACCATTTGCCTTTTTTTGTTGTGAGGTGCATGCACATTGCAGAGTTTGGTAAGTGGTTGACAAGATCAGAACAAGATGATTGGCACATTGATCTTCTTTCTATCTTTACTATGCAATGTGACATCGGGAATATCTCAAGGATTGACATTCTTGCTTCCCTAATTACTGTTATGAACAACAATATTGATTTGTACTTGGTCTAGTCTGTTGAGCTTGGACAAACGACGCTGTTATGGAAACCATTTGTTTTGACACGGTGTGCATTCCAGCTTGTGACTTCTGATCGTGGTCGACACCGGTTTGACCATTTATGAACTGTGGCCAGTTCAAGGTTTAATCTGTATCAAGCTTTCCTTCACCAGATCACAGTATCACACGCATAGCCTTTTGCCTATATTCAATGTCTTTTACTCTCCTTTGAGGAAGAAAAGGCAGCCATTTATACCTGGATATGTTCACTTTTGTACGGCAAGTGAGTATAGAAAACTGAAGATGCGATTTGCTATTCTTTTAATGATCTCTGCTAGCGGTATATATGTAAGCGTGTGGAAGCAATCTATAGTCATATTGTACACGGCAGCGACATTTCACTTGCTCTGCCTAGCAACCTGCTCATAAGAAAACGCCAATTCGTTAGATTACTATCGATTGATACACATGGGTTAATGTTTCCTGCTAAGTTAGCCTTCTAGAAATCAACTCGCGGCACACGCGCACATATGAACATTATCATATGCATGCACAGTGCACTCGCTCACTCACACCAAGCATGCGGTAGGTCTACTGTCAAATTCAGATTTGTGGTTGCACATAATGGTATTCCCGCCGTTGTCAGAATGGAATGATCAGCTCATTTCCACTTCTGCACCCCTTTAAAACGTGTCCTTAACTTTTCCGAAATCATATATAAATGAACTGAGAGTTGGTACGTATCTCTAAGCAGTAAGCATGCAAAGATGTTTGATATTTCTCTGTTTCAAAACATGTTGCATGAAGCAATTTATTACCCATATATATAGAAAGAACATTGATTCACACTTACACATGCACAGCCCCATACATAGGAACAATTCCGTAGCTTGGCAAGAACTGAACTATCAGGAATAACCAAAGGTAATCAACAACGATGAATGCTAAAACAAGCAGTCAAAGAATGGCCAAATTACAACGTGAACCCGCTTTCAGAAACGATCGATGAAACGAGAGGTCTAGTGATGATCCTTCACCATGCATGCATGTGTTGCCGTTACTTACGTGCGCAGCCGTACACTATTTCTAGTAGTGGTTGATTGCGCGGCAGTTCTTCCTGATCTGGCCGTTCCCATAGCCGGTTTTGACCTCGACACTTGCCAGCTTCACCATGGCCTTGGCGAACTTGCCCTCCCACCACCCGGGGATGTTGGCGTTGTCCGCCACCATCTTCGCCGTCTCCTCGACGTGAGGAGCGCGGCGTCGGAGGTGAAGAGCACCGTGTGCGACAGCACGTTCTTGTAGTACTGCCTGTCCAGCTTGTTGGGTGTAACGACGTCCAACATCACCACCGGGTCGTTACCGCCGGGCGTCGCGTCGGCGGGGCACTGGCTCCGCAGGAACCAGGCGAAGCCGGCGTTGATGTCGGAGGGGGCCTGAAGGCGGTCGGATACGAAGGAGGAGCAGTGGGAGCGGCCGATCGTGTGCGCGCCGGACAGGATAACCAGGTCCTCCGCGTCGAGCCCCTTGACAACGAAGCTGTCGACGAGTTCGCTGAGGGTGGACGTGGGCGGGACCAGAAACTTGAGCGGCTCCGAGGCGTTGGAGAAGGTGCCGTCACGGCGGCCGGACGGCATGTCGAAGCTTACCTTGCCCTTGCTGAGAATGCAGGACGCATCCCGGGCCGCGAAGGCGAGTATGTCGGCGCAGGAGACGACGCTCGGGCAGGCCGCCTCCACGGCGTCCTTGATCGCGTCGATCAGCTCGAAGCCGCGAATGGATGGGTCGTTCGGAGGGCTGAGCTTCTCCGGAGTCGGGCTGAACGGTGTCGGGTCCAGGAAAATGGAAGCATCGCAACCCTAATCATCATACATCAACAGTTTAATCAAGTCCGGCTCATCGATTATGCATATACTACTACGTGTATGCAAATTCATTTTCTTGCACTAACTTTGGTAGCTAATTAAATTTCAAAATCCACAAGATTATGGAAAAGGCTATATATAGTTAATACCTCGACGAAGCAGTCGTGGAAGAGCATGCGGATCATGGCGGCGCCATTGCCAGGGTTTTGGGAGATAGCATACTCCATGACGCCCTTGACGACGGCCTCTGCCTGGGGGCACTTGTCGTGGTAGAAACCAACCTCCAGTGGCCAGTAAGGGCTGGCCTGGCACCCCACAGCGAGGAGAAGCAAGGCACAAGCCACCAAAGCGTGCAGCTTTGCAGCGCCAGCCGCCATTTTTGAAGCTAACTTGCTTGACAAAGATGCGAGCTGGAGAGAAGTTTGAAGTGATCGATCGGTCGAGAATTGCTGTTGTGTTATAGCTCGAGGAGGAAGCTACTTATATAGGTGGCCATTAGAAGACCGAGCCTTGCCCAAGAATACATATATGTGCATATAGATGTTGCCATGTGCTGTGATTGGAATTATCAATGCGTTTGTTGGGTTTGTGTTCGTTGGGACGTTACTACCTCGAGTAGTTGCCACCAATCTCCATTCAATTTTATCACAGTACTTCCGAAACTAATCAGAGGCCGTCAGTGGAGGCCGTCGATGGCTACACGCGGTTGACCCTAAGAGCATCTCCAGTCGCGGCGTCAAAGGCCGTCCAGACGTGCCATTTGGGTGCTGTCCGACAAGGTGCGCCATTTGGGCGCCCGCGTTCCCCACTCGCGGCGCCCAAAAGGTTTTTTTACATAAATTTTAATATTTTGTGAAAGGAAAAATCAAACATACGTAAATATGTAATAGTTCAAATACAATATTTAATAGTTCAAATATATAAAATAAAGTTCAAACGTCTTCCTCTTCCTCCTCTGCCGCTGCCATGCCCGGCGTGCCCACAAATGCTCCGCTAGATCAGTTTGGAGTGCATTATGAGTATTTTCATCACGAATTTCCAAATGCATTGAGATATAATCTGCGAAATCTGCCGGCACGTTGTGATCAACCTGTGCATGAGGACCCTCAAAGTCATATGGCATATGATCATGCACTGCATCAATAATTCAGTAAAAAACCAGGCGTACCTTCCGCCGAACACCTTGCAGGCAGGGCGGGTCGCGGAGAGACCGCCGGGGACGGCTGTATCGACTACAGCGGCGGAGAGATCGCAGTTGCCCGGAACCGAAGGCCGTCGAGGAGAGGAAGCAAACGGCGGCGCCGGCGTCCAGGTTTGGGTGGAGCGGAGCCGGCGGCGGGGGGCGGCGGGGGCGACTGGGGCGACGAGCAAATTGGGGCGACTGGGGCGACGATGAAAGACGGGGATAAAATCAGGCGACAAAACGACGAGACATAGTCCGTGTCTCACTGCCAGGCGTGGCCCGCGCGTCGGGAGCGACGTGGCGTCGCGTTTCCTTCCGTCCGGGGCCGCCCCAAGCCTCCCCAAGTTGAGGGCGTGAGCTGGGCGTGCCGGACACAAAACTGGGCCGTGCCGGACCGAATTCGCGTTTGGGCGTCGCGAGTGGGCGCGATTTTGTGTCCGGCACGCCTCAAAGCGTTTGGGCGGCCATTTGGGCGCCCCGACTGGAGATGCTCTAACCGATATACGAACGGGTCATATGGAAGCAAGGGCTGATTCATGTAGCCAGTTCCGGGTTTCATTCAGTTATGTAAAATATAATCCACCGGTTGCAGATAGGGACGCAACTTTTTCCAGTCGTTGAGGGGTCAGGTTACTAAAGAACATTTTCGTTTGACGGTGTGTGTATGCTCTTTGTGTTCTTAAAATCCGTTTAGGGTTTCTTGACATAGACAAACTAAAGTAATCTGACGTGTGAGAAATTTCCTGTGAGGCCACTTTTGTAAGAGCTAGCACGCGGGCATTTAACTAACAAATCTTTGGCAAAAGGCCGGTAGAGGCTTTTTAGTAGGTGAGCCGTACGCTCCAGGAAGCGTCATAAGCAGAACGCTTACACTTTAATTGCGTCATCTCTTTGACCAAATTCTTTTGTCACTATCTAGGTTTTGATTTACCTGATGACGTTCAAGTAAACCTGACGTGCGTCTGTTCGTAAATATATACGAGGCGAGGGCAATGCCTACGCGTGCAAACCGGCCGACAGTTAAGTAGCGTGTGGACTGCGAGGTGAGCCTAACATACGTACCGGGAGCCTGTGACTGTGATGCTACGTTTTCTCCTCTTCTGTTTTCATATACAGCTGACTACAGCCGGAACAAGTGAATGAGCAATCGCTGATACCACTAATTTTTAAGCTACTTGTTCGTATTAGGTACGGCTAGGAGCAATCAAACAAAATGTCAATTTAGCTTCTTCCTATAGTGTTACTTTTATATTTTGTAAGTGTTTGTTCATGTTGAAATGTTTATTGGTACAACAGTCTAGGCCCTTGTCGGCCCAGTGAAATCCAGGGTGTGCTGGGCCTGTCCTATACGGCCCGACACTTGATGGCGAATTTTCGCTATGGACCAAGCCAACGGCCTGGAGAGTTGCCTCGCGAGGGCATTCAAGGCAGCAGAGGCCTGTGGAGGCCATATCCGCTGCTGCCCCCTCTTCAAGGAAATCTCCCCTGGGGAGAGGTCAACGCCGAATTCTCTACAGGGCGTCCAAGCCCTCGTGGAGATCGCTTCGCTGCAAAGCAACCTCTGCAGAGCGCACATGGGCTCTGCAGCGGCCGCAGAGTGACGCGCGCCCTGCGCGCGGTGACGACGACGCCGCAGTTGCCATTTTGGTGATTAAAGGGGTCAATAAAGCTGTGCCACCCGCTCCGGACTACAAGGATTTCCTCTTTGGTGATAAGGGGACAGGCCGGCGCTACGCTCCAAAGACAACGTCACCGTGGGCACCCCCACGTTCCTCTGCGGCCCCAGCTGGCCGTCCTGCATGGACGGTGGGTACTCTGCTACAGGAGTCAGATTTACGCTCGTGGACCGCGTCCATGGATATCCGGGCTACGGTGCACCGCGCTCCACCTTCTGCGCCACGTGACAGCCCTACCACAGTGCGAGTGCAAGGAGGGAGCACGGGGCGCCTATAAAAGGAGGACAAGGTGCACCGTAGCAAGGGATCGCATTCTCGTTCCAGCATAGCCACTTACGCGCAACGAAGAAGAAGACCATTGCTTCCCTTCCTTGTACACACCATTGCCAAAAGAGAGCCCTCGGCAAGCTCATTGTACTGTAACCTCTACAAGCAGTGCAATACAGACAAGCAGGAGTAGCGGTATTACCTCCACTCGAGGGCCGTGAACCTGGGTACGGGCTGGTGTTCATCTCTGTCGTGATGTCCCTCCGCTTGCTCGACGAGCACCGTCGCCGTGCAGGTTGAGGGTTGTTTGACCAACGTGTTCAGCCCCTTACACGAACTCTCTTCGTGAGCTTGACTATCCCTGTTTCGTGGGAGTCATTCTCCGACAATTGGCGCGCCAGGTAGGGGGCCGAGGCGCGTCTTCAACCTTCATCGACCTCTGCGCCATGGCGGACACTCGCGCAGCTCGCGCCACCCGACGGGCATCAGGCAGGGCCACCACCGAGCCCGCTGCCAACACCACCAACCCTCGCGACCGTCCCCGCGCCAGCTGTGCCACGGGGCGCAACACCGCTGAACCGCGGTGGAGCACCCCGAGGACGACGACGGCAACCGCGACGACCGCTTCGACGACGACGTCGACCACGGGCACGGCGAGGACGCAGAGTCCTCGCACCCGTCCCAGCGCCACAGCGCCTCCACTCTCGGGCGTCCAGCGCCCAGCCCAAACACCGCGCTGCTCATGGCCGCGGAACTCTTCCGCTACCGTCCCACAGCTGAGGCGCACGACAACTGGCTCGGCCGCCTTCAGCACCTCGTCGACATTGCGGCGGCACCGCGCGCTGCTCCTGCGGCGTCGCGCTCTCTGGTGCACCATAACTCCGGACGCGCTGGAACCACCGGCATGGCGCACCTCCGCCGCCGCGCCTCCGCCAGGTCCGCCTCCGCCGCGGCGCACAAGGCCGCATCCCACGCGTCTCGCCGCGCGATTGTCAAATCGTGCAGCGGACACCCCCAGACGCGCGGGTGGAAATGGAGCGCCAGAAGGACCTCCAGAAGCGCATCGTGAGGAATCGGCCAGCAGGGCGACAGAACCGCCGTGCTCTTCAGGGGGCATCGCCTCGTACGCCACAGGTTGCGCGGCCTTCACCCGCAACCTGCGTCGCGTCGTCTGGCCACAGAAGTTCAGGCCTGACCTACCCAAGGGCTACGACGGCACGAACAACCCCATCGAGTTCTTGCAGCTCTACACCACCTCCATCCAAGCTGCGGGGGGAGACGACAAGGTCATGGCCAACTGGTTCTCCCACGCTCTCAAGGATTCCGCCTTGTCGTGGCTCCTGAACCTTCCCGAGGACTCCATTGACTCGTGGGAGGAGCTCTGCCAGCAGTTCGTTGCGAACTTCAAGGGCACGTACGAGCGCGCCCTCACCTACAACGACCTGCGAGCTGTGTGCGCCAGAAGCCTGGCGAGACCCTCCGCAGGTACATCCAGCGCTTCAGCCAAGTCCGCAACAAGATCCCGAACATCCCGGACTCGCACGTCATTGCGGCCTTCAGAGAGGGCGTCACCAACCACAGGATGCTCGAGAAGCTCGGCATCCATGATACCCTCTCCTCCGTGGTGAAGCTCTTCGACATCGCAGACAAGCGCCAAGGCAGAGAAGGGCTCCTCTTCGTCAAGGTGGGCTCGACAGACGACCCTGTCGAGGGATCCAAGACCCAGAAGAGGCGCGACGAGATCAAACGCAAGCCTACCGCAGTCCTGGCAGCTGAACCCGACGCCAAGCATGTTCGCGAGGACTCTCCAGAGGCTGGCAAGAAAAGGTGGACAACCGCCCGTTCTGCATCTACCACAACAGGCGCGGCCATGCGACAGAGAACTGCTATGACCTCAAGCAACTGAGCAAGAAGCGTGAGCAAGAGAAGGCAGCGGTGGCCGCGGCAGAGGCCGTGGTTACCGCAAAGGTGGACGCAAGGGCAACTTCCAGAGGCCCAGGGAACTCAGGCGAATGCCGCCGAGAAAAACAACAATCTGCCCGACGAAGAGCCTGGAGGCTACCAGGCCCCCAAGGGTGCCATGGCATGCATCCTCGGCGGATCCCAGGCGCCCAAGTCGAACAACCAGTTCAAGCAGTTCGCTCGCGAGCTCAACGCAGCGCTTCCCGGGGTCGAGACGTCCCGCCCCTCAAGTGGTCCCAGTACACCATCGCCTTCGACGCCAAAGATCACCCCAAGTCTACAAAGACTGTGGGCACCCTCCCGTTGGTGTGCACCCCCACCATCAACAAC